>PTEX01000083.1:2053478-2300015 GCA_003342815.1 Eudromia elegans
CCCGCCCTCCACAGTAACGGCTAACGCKGCGCAAAGAGCAAGTTACAACTCAGGGGAAGCAAACAGGTAAATACCCAACTAAACTTAAACCCAGATTTGCCTGGGTGACTACAGTTGTTTATACCTGGAGTATCAATCACAGCTCATATCCGAGGCATGCTTTCTATTGCCGAATGAGCAATTCCCAAAAAACAGCATGTTGGTTCCTCTTCCAAGTGTGAAACAAATAGGACTGAAGTCAGACGGAGACTCTAGTCAACGCAAGAGAAACGTACAAACACACACACGGAAATTGCACTTTTGGAAAAGAAAAGCAATTCACAAGCTAATGTTGAGAAAACATAAATGTATTCCTGAAAAGTGAAAACAGAACATAAACTGTTTACAAGCTAAATACMACTGTCTTTTATGAAAAACAATATTCCAAATAACATACAGAATCAAAAAAAAAGTCTAAAAAAGGACCAGCTGGGAACACATCATGTCAGATTCAGAAGACTAGACTATGAGGTATGGATGGGGATCCTTTCCTATTTTGCACATGATTTAGTCTTTCCCTATTTAATTAGAAAGATTTTAGCACTGGAAGTGCTTGATCTTGCATTCTTATTCTTTGTGTTCTTCCGTAAACATAAAAAGACAACTGTGGGGAGTTACAGGGAAACCATGTTAGCTCTGCGTGACAGTGGGACCTGCACTTTGTCCCGTAGCTTAAGTCAGGTATATCATTTCATCGCAGGATGAACACGYTGCTTCAGATAAAGCAAGTGGAGGCGTTAGAGCAAGAGAAAAGGCACAGAAGAGCAAGTTACGAGTTAATAATACAGAATATCTTTGTACAGTAAACGTGCATCTCCAACAGGCTGTGGATACAACTTGCGCCTTCCAGAGATATRATATGATGCATAGACTTGTTGCTTACACAGAATTTACCAAGCACTGGTATCACCGGAGGGAATCAATGGTTTTTCTAGAAAAGTTAAAACAATCCAGTTCATAATCAATGCAATATCATTTATATGGTCCTGTGCCTACAACATTATTGATGACCCTATGCAAAGAGCTACCTTTTCAGATCTAGGTATGGTCTTACAGATTTTCCTGGCTTTAAAGTGCTAACAGTTTTTACATTGTGATCATCTCCCAGTACTACAAAAGCCTTCTCTCTTCAGCATGTATTTATTTGCTGTACACACTCAGCTAATATAAAAGAATTAAGTCACTTTGCCTCATGATTTAAATTGGGGCTTTGCAGGTCAGGCAGCTTAGCCAAGGAGATGCACTAGCAAGCTGAGTCAAGTCATTACATTGCTTCAGTTGCACATCCTAATAAAGCAAATACCATGATAAAAACGGCCTAATCATTTATTTATTTTCAGCATGAAAATCTTGAGCTGGAAGCAGCCATAAGGACTTTTTTGGTCATTTCCAACTACTTCATAGCACTTTCTGTAGCCTCAGAGTCTAAAACACGACAGAATAAAAAAGTTAAGCTAAAACAAATCACGTTTGCCTGGAGTCACTGTGGAATATACATGGCTGCTTTGATGTCCTGAGCCTCCTCATCTTGCCACCTTTTTCTTGCATACTAGAACCTCCATTTCTGCTTTGCTGCTAAAAGCTTTGAGGCTGTGGCAGGCTTTTAAGGAGTCTTTTAGTCTGCAGACCTTGCCATAKACAGCATTGCTGATGGTGACAGGGAACATTAAGAGCTACTTTAAAGCAATTAAAGCAAAGAMACTTATCTCTATATTTCAGATATACACTTTACCTGTTATAAAAAATATTTGCCATGGATATGATACAGTCACTGGCTGTTTAGGGTGCTAGTGAAATTGTTCTGGTCAGCTGTATTAGTTTTACAGCAGCAACAATAACAACAGAAAAGGTAGAAAGTCACCAAAGGAAAGGGAGAAAATGGCAAGTAGGCCCACGATGTGATGCCCAAAGAATTGTTGGTCTAATGGTGACAAATTTAGTACCCTTTTGACTCAGTCTCTGCAAAGAATGAGAACACTCGAAAATGCGTGGCATTTCCAAGCCATCTCCTGTTAAAGGATGAATCCCTGACACATTCAATGCAGCTAGTCAGTTTTTGTTCTGCTAAATTTATCAGAGACCATTTCTTTCTTTCAGGAATGATCAGAGAACAGAGCCTGCTTGAGTTTCCATTCAAGACAGTAAGAATAAGACATGAGACTCAAATTACTAAATATAGAGTTTTCCTTACCTGTAATTTTTTATGTGTCTTAGTTACACACTGATTATTATCTTCTGTCAAAATTCTGTTTGGTAAAAAACTTCAGCATACAGAAAACACTGCACTCTTATTTGGGTATGTCAAAACAGTAGCAATGTAGAAGTTTATAGTGCACATCATGAGGTGCACATTCTTCATAGCAGAAAAAGAATGTTGATACAAACATAGAAATAGCTACATAAATTCTGTAGTTATAAGATTATCCACATGCCTTGGTATCAGGAGGAATGGAAACACAGACAAAGAGATTAGGTGCTGGCCAAAACGAAGAAGGTAGTGTAAGGCAGTAAATTTGTTCTTTGTATCCTTCCCAATGAGTGGCTGGCCAAATAGTTCAGTTCAATAATTTCACTTCAAGAAGCTTTAGCTGCCTATGTATTTTTATGCTTCTTTAATTCCATTAGTCCCTTTTTAGTAACTTTTCTAGACCAGACTAATTACTTCCGTCATGTATTAAACATAGAGGCATTTTCATACAAGTTTTATTATAGAACAAAAAAGATCTCTTTTCAGGGGAATTTGCAATCTAAGTTTCATACAAACTGCAACAAGTGAATTTAAACAAAGTTAGGAAGATGAAAGATTGAAAATACACAGAATATAAAGTGGTGATACAAGACATTCTGGGCAAATTAAATTCATCTTCCACTCTAATGCCTCATTGTGCTATTGGCAGCATCTTCAGCAGAGACATTTATTTCACGAACTAGTGGAGCAATGCTAAAGAATTCTATTTCCTTTAAGGGGGTTAAACGTTAAAACCAAGAGGCACAGACCTTCAGCAGTCAATTGGCATTAAAAAAGTCATTAAACCTTTCCCCAGAACGAAGAGTGCTCAACAGACCGACCGTTTCTTCTGTTTCAACGGATGCCACATAGCTTGATCACACAGGAAGGAAACGTTTGCTATTTCCAAGCATCCAGCACAAACCTAGGTAGCATCATCACCTCATCTCCCTCACTACACACGAAAACTAAAAACTTCCTCAGAAGGCAGCATTTAGGTATGTAAAAAACAGATTCTTGCTCATAAACACCATAGTGATTGCAATGAGTAAGAACACTTGAGCCAGAAGTGAACCAAGATTCCCCATAGCCTGTGAAGAGGTAGTCGGTTGS
Source organism: Eudromia elegans (assembly GCA_003342815.1). Lineage (NCBI taxonomy): Eukaryota > Metazoa > Chordata > Aves > Tinamiformes > Tinamidae > Eudromia > Eudromia elegans. The sequence goes on from PTEX01000083.1 coordinate 2,056,858, forward strand.
TTACCGTTCAACTCCATGATCCTGTTTGTGAACACCAGACCTTCCAGGACGTACTGCAAAACTTATTTCAGTTTCATAGTTGTAGAAAATKATCAAATCGAGACTTTTGGTTCTAGTATGAGTTGCTGGGGTCACTTCACAGTTCTAATGAAACTGTAAATAGTTCTGGGCAGCACAAATATTGAGTAACATCTGAAAAGCCAGTAGCGATGTTTAATTTTCCACACCTCTCAATTCTCTTAAAGCAGATGACGTGCCTCACACAAAACCAGTATGAAAAAAGCTAGTGTGGGGCTCACAAGCCATTTGTCAGCTGCTGAGCAAAGACCATCAGGCAACTTAGCAGTGAAACCCATTCGGTTCCAGGTGAACACCGACAGAGCTCAGGACAGTCACTCATCCTTTTGATTCTAAGATATGCCCATTGTAACACGGAGAAATATGCTGTTTAAGAGCTTGAAAGTGTAATATACAATAGGAATAACTTAAGAAAGTTTAGGAAAATGATTTCTATGCCGTATTCTACATTATAACGCAACACAGACTATTGAAGAAATTAAAATACAGTCTCTTGCCCTATTATGCCACACATTCTCTCTTCCTTGCTAACTCAAAGCAGGAATACCAGACACACATTTCACCTCTCCCTCCCTTACTTTTGCCAAAAAGATGACATTTTTGAGAATTAAGGTAGTGGAAAAAAAGGCTACTTTTGGCCTTTTACAGARAGTTATTTCTATTTCACTAAATAATGAGCTCTAATGCAGTTCATTACCATAGGTCAGGTGTGGAGACTAACTAGAGGTATAATAAGGAAGGATRGGCAGTAACAAGTTCATCTTCAGTGCTTCTGTGTTCAAAACTCACAGCTTCTCTGCTACGGTTCAAAACCAAACACGAAGAGAACCATGACTGAGTATCTAAATAGAACATACTTGTATGCACTTTTATTACAGTAACTTTCCATCCAGGTCTCTTTGACAGATAATAGGACAGCAGTTTGTGCTTTCTCTGCAGAGCTGTAGTGACAGAAACATGGATTAAGATTTGTTGTGGTGAGGTCTCTAGAAAGCTTACAGGTTTGGGAACACTCCTAGTTTGGGAAACTGGGACAGAATGAATCAAGAGGAAGATAATGGGTTGGACTGGTCTCCTAGATAGAACTTCAGGGGAGCAGGAACAAGTAAAAAGAAATTTTCTGAATTTTGAAGTTATATTTTTTACAATCATATTTTGCTGATACAAACCTTCAGTACTACAGAACTGCAGCGTTGGTCTAGACCGAAAGGAACAAGCAAAATACTTCTTTTGTTTCTTCTCTCAAGACTACATTGACTATTCCTAATAGAAATGCATTCCACTTTTAAAATTGACCCCCAAAATATTCTCTCTAATGCTTTTCAAAAGATGGAATTGATCTGATACTATACTATTAACTCCAAAAAAATTTCAATGGTGTGGTCCGGATCTTAAGCGGTAGGTCAAGTGGCAGAAAGATCCAAAAATGCGTTAGAGAAACCAAAGCAATCACTCAGCAGTGTTTAAGAGAGTTCTGCAAGAGGCTAAAGGCTGAGCCTCCCCACAAATTTTTCATTTCCTTTCAGTGGTGACTTTTCCCATCAGATTCTCAAAAATTTCATTTTAACTTCATGCTTCAAAACAGGCAAAGGTGACTTCTTAGAGCACTGACAAGGGTTAGGAGAATTTACAATTTACAAGCTCTTTCTGCCAAACCTTTAGGCATCAGCAGCTGAAGATTTACATCCAGCAGCTTTCAGTCATGCATGCAGAAACCTCGGGGAGCAAGTTTTCCCAATTTTCAACTAAATCAAAACCAGAGCAAAAATAAATTTACAGATGCAAATAAAAGCCATGAACCATGATATTTTTCTTAGAGATTTTATGTGTCACCTCATCTTTCAGTTTTACATGCGAAAGACTCTGTGCATTAAAGCTTCAAACACTTGGGATTGTTCTTTGCATTTTTATATAGAAAAATCTTATAAAATTTGTTTAAAGTAAAACATATTCAGTAAATCAGTCCAGAAGCACAATCCACCACTGTGTACTACCTACCAAAATGCATTTTGCTTGATTCAATCTTATTATTCCCAAACTTATGCTCTATAGCAGCATTGTCACTGCAAGAGGAGCCATTGGCAGAGAAGCTGGTGGCAGCCGACTGGAGGAGGGACCCATTAGGAAACCACCTCCTCACCAAGCACAGGAGCTTCATACTTAAACTCATCATTGCCTCTGAAACACCGTTATCACATGTTAACAGTCTGAAGGTAAAAACAACACACCACACAAAAAAGTATACTATGCAAGTGCTCCTGAAGTATATTTCTGTTCAGAAAGGAAAGCTGTAAAGCTGTCATAGCTCTGAAAAAAAAAAAAAAACAATTAAGTAACAAATGACATTCACATATTCCACGTTTTCCATAGGGTAGTTGAACTGTAACCTACTTGGCCAACAGTTTCCCCAGGCAGGGATTTTAATTTTTCATGAATGCATTGCTCTAATAAAGTACTTGGCATTACGTATGGCTTTTGAATTAAAATGCATTCATGACATTAAATTTTAAAATCACTATCTAAACCATCAATTTTGACCTGCTTCTATTTTCTGTATAGTGCTTGCAAGAATTAGTAGCTCAGTGCAYATTTCACCAGCAGAAGAAAGCTGTACTAATAAAACTTATTTTTGCAGGTTCCTGCAAAGAATGGCAGTATTTTATACACTGATTGCATACCAAACAAAARGCAAAGCCAAATTTGTTTTCAGATAACGGCTTATCTGACAAATCTCTCAGAATAAGGAGTTGAACTCATGATCAAGGGCAGCTTAACAAACAATCCCACTATCTAAATTTTCTGCTGTGTTCAAAAATAAAAAGGTTTCTAGCATTGCAGATCAGCTCTATAAATTGTCTAGCTTGAGCACCAACTTCAGTGCATGTTTGTGAAAACATGCCCTCCTCCCACTCCCAATGACAGGCTTCGAGCCAGTTTTCATCCTGCTTTAGTACCTAGAAAACAGTGTGGAGTTGTGCCACTTTAGTGTTTATTTGATATCTGGTTCCCAACGCCAGCATCATTCAGCTATTCAATAAACAGCAGTCAGTCAAGTAGTTACGTATTTTAATCGTGAACAGTTTACACTTTATGCACTTCTAAGCAGAGTATCCCGTTTGCTCAACATAAGAAGGCAGCTCAGTAAAACAGATGGCTGGTCCTACAGCTTCTCTGTTTCTTTGTATTGGTTTTCTTTATTATTCTATGTTAACTTGTAGATAGAGTAGAACATACTGTCTAAAAACCCAGCTGTGCTGCAAAATGCTGCTATAGAGCTGTATTTTTAAATCCAGTAGTTTCATAATCTGTGCAGATATTCAGGAAGGCAACAGGAAAGCTCTTCTCTGAGGTCTCCAATCTAATTCCAAGACCGAACTAGGACTGAACCCTAATTCAGCTTCCATTGGTGTCAGCAGGAACCTGATTGCTAAATGGCTCATTTTATAAACACTGCTATTTCTATTACTGATATAACAAAGATGCACAATCAGGTGTCATTTCCTTCACAAATACACATTTAACAACTTGTAAACTTCTTGCAAGTACAGAAAGGATCTGGGCTGGATCCATMGAAAATGTCACAGTTCATGCAGAGAGATTTCACGGATTTTGCTCTTCTGCCAGTTTCACATCCATGTAACTTCACTAGCTTTAGGGGAGTTACTCCCAGTATATATAAGGATTGCATCTAAATCAGATTGTCTCTTGAATACATTGGACCTAAGATTACACAGGCTTTTAAAATATATGTGAAAAAGGCAAGAGAGAAAAAGGTAATTGGACTTGGCCTATTTTAAGACCACTGAATAGTCTATATTCTGTCATGTAAAGCACACTTTCCTTCAGAACCTCCTTGGTAAGTTTGCTCTTCCCCATAACAGTTTCTTTAAAATAATGTGTACATAAAGTAGCAATTAATTCTGAAAAATACTTTTCTCATCGGAAATATTTCAGCATCACAGGTGTGATATCACGCTATTTAAAGTGGTAAAAAAACCCCCTATGTTACATTTCCTCATGCTAGTCACTATTGTGGTGATACCCATTACAGTTGTTCTAATTACAGTCCAGCTTAAAACAAAGTACTGGCTCAAAGTACAAAGTTTTAGCTCATTCACATGTACACAGACACATTTTTAATATGCTGAAGGACTGAAAAAAACAAAGCAACATTTCCACAGACCAAACTCCCAATACGAATTATGGGAACTTTTAACATACGTTAAACACATTCTGTGATGCTGGTTCTTCTCAGTCACTTTGCAGAACTCTTTCAAAAATCCAGTGTGAGCTTCTTCCAATCTTGGTGATTTTTATTTTTCCTTTTTTTTTTTCCTTTTTCTTATTTATGTATCCATTAAGACAATTGCCTAAATTTAAAAACAGTATTCTTGGTACAGCAGGGATCAAAATATATCACAAAAAAATCCCCCAGAGCTCACAGTTCTCAAGTTTAAGACCATTCAGAAAGCCTCTGAAAGACATGTGCCTTCCAGTTTATTAAAATTGAAGRTAACATCAAATAAAAGGCAAAACTAAAGAATAGGTAGAACATTTTTACTTTTGTCAAGCCTTGAGTGTAAAGCATATTAAAAAACATGGTTTTGATTTTCAAGAACAGGAATACACATGTGTATTTTCTAACCCAGAAAAATCCATGCAGGTGCTGCAGTATTTAATCATTCTGTATATTGACTGGTATGCACCATCTGATTCACRTTATCAAATTCATACAAATACCAGAGTTTTCTAGCTCATACTCCAAATGAGGCAGATCTGCTCTTTGGTAACCAGTGGACTGCCTGTTATTCTGTTCTAGCRCAGGGATGATAGAGCACCAATTAGCCACTCAAATCAGCATAGGACAACTCCTGGATATAGTCTGGGCTCCTTTTATCATTAGGAAAAAATGGTAGAGGTGATACCAAAAGTATAAATGTAAAGAAGTTAAATTCATTCCTCATGGCAGCTGTTCCAGGAAAAAAATATCCAAACTCTCTTTCTATTCAGTGTTTAATCTAAGTAACATTTAGACTCATTTATAAAGATAAATTTGATAAATGGGAATGTACACATGCACACTTTCAGTTTAAATAAAACAACCTGTGTGAAGAATGAAGATTTAATGTTAATATGACTCGAAAGATATTCATAATAAAGTTTGAAGATTTAGTAAACTGGGACATTACAAATCCAAAAAAGTGGTTCTTGATTTTTCATCATCCCTTTTTCAACAAAGACTGACAGAATATACATATACAGGTTGACATTCTGAGTTATCCAAAACAATCTTCACTTTGCTCAGTTTGCAAGTCCTATCGACTAAAATGCAGTATCAGTCACAACAAAATATTCTCAGTAAGTGAAACAATAAGCAAAGAAAACCAATACTAAGCTAAGAAGCTAAGTGGTTCAGAAAGCCTTGGTAACATCTATGTGTGCGTAAGTGTGTCTATATTTTTTTTTATATATATAATATATAGACACACACACATACATATATACACACAAACGTGCGCACATGCGCACACACACTTTGTAACCTGCAGTGAAGAGCAACCTATTTTCTAAAGAAGAACAAAACACATTATTTAAAAATGTGGCTAATTTAACAAAACAGAGAAGAAACTGCTGCTATCAAAATATACAATTTGGATTGCAGACTAGTAGGCTAACATTATTAAAAAAATAGTTTTAAGCAAAACCCCTTTGCTTCTGAATAACAACAGGTATCAACCTGCCATAGCACGAAGCATCCAARCAAGATTTTATAAAAAGTTTTAACTGTGACCCTTCTTCATTTGTWAAGTTCTTGACAAATCCTATAGTGCGAGCCCTGGTCTCCAAACTGGAGCCTCTTTCATCTTCCGCAATCCATACTCCAGTAAATAAATGGCAGCTGAAGGATTCAGAATCTCAAGTGAGATTTGTGCTTTACCATATACCTGCAAAATTAACAGAAAACAACATTACTATTCTTTTGGCAGTTACAGAAACTGTATTCTCAGTAATAATGCTAACAGTAGAAATACTGCTAAAACCTCTTACAGCATTAACAAGTTGCAGAAGAGATGCGATGTCTCACATACCATTCAGCTCTGCACTAGGCACAATATTTCAGCTTGCTAAAGGAGGGTCACCTAAACCCTTTTTCCCCCAARTAAGTTCATGCTGTCCAAGCCATCATATGATTTCTAATATTGAAGGACTGTAGCTAAAGAAAACTCTAATTCTGAGAATTCAGATATATAATTTTAGAACAGAAGCCACAGGAAATCTGATGTCCCAAATTTAGACAACCCCCGTAGATTTTTCTTTTTCAGGTTCATTCAAGCAGCTTCCTATGGAATCAACATGAAAAAGGTGGAAGATTCAATAAATATATATGTTTTCCCCTTCCCTCAATATTTCTCCAACTGCTTCATGATAAGGAAGCTTCTTCTGTACAAGATGAGAGATACTGCAAGGAACTTCCTCTGCAGAGAGGGTGCTGAGCCTGCGAGAAACAGGGTCAGAAGCAGCGCTGCTTGCCACAGAACTGCTTGTGATCCCATCGCTTCTCATGAATGGTGGTGCTAAGTACTTGGATGACTCCCAGCACCCCAGTGAAAGGAGCAGGAGTCCAAAGCTCCTCACACGTCATATCTGTTCTAACCTCTCTCTTCCTCTGTCGGGTACTGTGGACTCAGGAGTGTCAGGGTAAGATTATACTCTGTGCCTCTCCTATCTTGAAGTACTTGCTAACCTATTTTAGACTGTTAAGTGAGGTGGAGCGAGAAAACAGCAGAGCTCTAAAGCCCTGAACTGCAGTCCACAGTAAAAAAAACCTGCAATAGATGGATTATTCTCTATTCCTTTTCTTCTGTGTAAGAGCAGCTGATTGCCCAATCACTGTACTAATCGATGCTTAACAGTAACTACTCCTCCTTTAAATCCACACTCATTATACTGAAAARATGCATCATTTATAGCTTTCATTTCTTATAGTAAGTTTCATAGCTTATTAGATGTAGCTTACAAAAGACTGTCAAAGCTTTTCAGCAAGACATGTTACCTGTCCAAGGTTTCCCAGAAGCGTAGAAATACTGGCCTGTCCAAGTGCCGTTTGTGGTAGCTTAACTCTAACACTGTTACGTCCCATTTCTGTACATTGGGATCCAGACGCACTTCATCGTATTTGAGATGGAAAGCTTTAACTACAGGAATCAGCAAAACATTTAGAGCGTTAGATTCACATTGTTTRACAGTGAAAATTCCCCTTCTTTCCAGCATATAGTGTAAAAATAAATAAGACTGTCTCTCAAGAAAGTCAAATGTTAAAAGTAAACTGTTTAATAAACTAAATATAGCTATTGGTGACCAAAACRTAGCTCTTGTGCTATTACAGTTTCGAAAGGCATCCCCTATTTTTAGATGCAGAGATTCCAGAAGAACAAGAAACAGTCAATTCAAACATGTTTTCTTTGAAAAATCAGTGTTAAAGCTCACTAATATTTTCTACTAGCAAGACCTTTTACATGGCATTCAGATTAAATATTTGTTTGTTAAAGTGACATAATTCAAAATTTCATTTGAAATATTCACTTGCAGATGCAAAGGTTAAAAATCTTGTTTGTTCTAGGAACATTATACAATCAGTCCGGCTGGAAAGAAAACCGAGGAGAATGATTTACAGACTCCACTAACTAAATGTTATGTGATATAGCAATTGAAAAAACTATAATCAATTCATCAGACTCTGGCCTAACACAGTTTCACTGAGAAATTCTTTACAGTAGTTATTRTACCCCAAATAAGTGTTGAATTTTTATTATTCACCACTAACCCAGTTGCTTACACCAAGAACAGCAAACTGCAGATAAAACAGTGGCCTTCTGTAGCAGCTCAAACCTATATTTAGATAAGGACCAAACGAAGACACCAAATACAGCCTTACTGATAACTTGGGGAAAAAGTATACAAACACAACCAGACTGACACTGCCTCTGCTCTCTCAACTTACATTGGCTTTATTCTCAGTCATTAGGTAAAGCTCTTATCAGAAAGAGCTAGAAATGCTCTTATCAGGAGAATATTCTCTTAGATATCTATCTTTAGTGCAACTGAAAGCATTTCTAAATTTAAAGTGCATTTSAATGTACCTTTTTGAGCCAGGTAAGAAGAGAGAGTTTCTTCTTTCACTTGCAAATATAAGAGACTGGGCCTTCAGACTGAGCTATTCAGGATAGGATCTTGATTCTTTTTTTTTTTTCCCTCTCTCTCTTTTTTTAAAGCGAAGTAATGACATTAAGTATGCTGCCAAAGCTTGGCATGACAATTCCTATAGCTGTCTATGAATGTATACATACATAATGTTAAAATTAWTAGGAACTAATTGGCAACTACAGCCTAGAAGTTAAATATTTAACATTGCTGTTCTTGATTTTGCTTTTTACCATTTCCAGTTTCTCTACCTCTTCATTCTACAGTGTTGTTTTCTTCTTTCATTAGCCTCTCTTGTTAAATTCTCACCTGTAGCGTTTTTTCTTTCATTTTAGCTTGCAGGTTCTTTCATCTCCCTCCTCCTCCTCGCTCRCTAAATCTACTTTCTAATTCACAAACATATTCTTAACCTTCAATCTGACTTCTYGGCTCCCACTTCACTTACCAAATTGGCACATACATAAAAGCCAATCAATCTCATTTCCTGGCCGTGCTGACTGGAAGAGGGCAGACTGAACTAAGGTTTTCAGCGTGGAAGTGCTGTTCTTTTAATCCACAGCTCAGAAAGCACTGGACACCACACGTGAGACTAAAAGGTCCGTTTTCTATGGACGCTTCACAAACAAGCAAAGCAAACACAGAGCAGGAGCTTCTACTCTCTTCGGATACTACTGCACATGCTACAGTCAGAAGACTTGCCTGGTAACCTGTGCAAGGGATTAGGCTGGCTCAGAGAAAATTTGGTTTTACCACAGCAGCTCAAAAACCTGTTCAGCTCAACACAGTACTAACAGTTTAGCTCCCATCATAGTAGTAAAGCAGAGCACATAATTTGAGCATAAAAATTTGAGATTCTGTCAGGTACCACATCATATTCATAAAACAAACTTTAAGTAACAGTTGACTAATCCTCTGTGGTAAAATGTGAAGGGAGCCTGTAAATCCATTCTCTCTGAAGTGTTAAAATACACAATATCTTTTTGCCTGCTTCAGAAGTTTGGAAAGTAAAGTTAATCTACTTCAAAACTTCTGGTAAMGACTCTGTGGATAAACAAGGTTTCCATGAGCCTCCAGAAGACAATCGAGTAGTTACAAAGGGCATGAAGGACGTTCCCCAGCTGCTGGGGGCCTATGGCCTTTTTGTTCCTCCGCAAGCATCAGTTCAGACCTCCATCAACTAGGCATCAACTAGGGAAAAACAAAACAAAACCCCAAACCAAAGTAACCATCAAACTACTAAAACAAGCTTACTTTTTGCAAAGATATCCACCGGTGATCCGTCGGGCAACAGCCAAGGCCAACCTTTGAATTGCCAAGCAGGCCCCTGTACAAACACCGCCACCACACGATCCCTGCAAACACGGAAAGAGATGAGGGCAGCTTTAAACTTTTATGTTCTCTTACAAGGAAACACCTATGTTTATTCCTGTGATCACGTTAAGTGTAAAACACAGTACCTTATCATAATTTCTCATTCTGCAACGTCCACCAAGAAGTAGACTTTTACAGTATTTGTCTACAGACAAAAGCTGTTTACAGCTTTCTCTTATCTACCCTTCTAGGCATATGTTCACTTTTTATGCTAGTCAATATAATTTTATTGGTCCTCTCCAAGTTCTGTGTTCTCCCAACTAGGAAATTTTTCAATAGAAATAACTGCTTTTACCAGTCTTGTGGCATAAGTTTCAGAGGTTGGTCTACTACTCGATACGGTACAGTAACGCTGACTGTAGTTCCTCCAGGTTGCATTTGGTCCTTCCTTCTCTGTATTAGAGTTTCATTTTCTCGTTGACAGCCTTGCTTCTTCTTTTCATCTGATGGTACAAACCTTGGGGAATAAAGGTGTGCTCAGTGGACAAAAGTAGTTTATCTGATGTAATCAACAGGGAAAGTAACAGCTTTATTRGAAGTTTGCATTACTGGCAATGGTTACAGAAGATGTCTCATTTCCAATATGTTCAGCCTCCAGGACAAAAAGACAAAAATAACATTCAAAGCAGTCGTTAGCTTCAAATAGTCACACTAAAAGGCCCTTCACAGCTCAGAAGTACAGCCAGAGCTGTTTCTACAGCCTGGTGTTGTGCTTGACTCTCCTTATCCTCCAAGAACATTCAGAGCACAAGCAGCAGCTGCCAGGTGGCAACAGCTCCTTCTTTTCCATGATCGAGGGTACCCTGGGACACTAAAAAACACCTTGCAGAGAAGGTGGTTTTTTCATCAAAAAGAGATTCTTTTTGTTTTGTTTTTTAAATGAAGGTTGCTTTACATAACTAGATGATTCAACTGGTTACTAAGATGAATTCTTAACACAGAAAAAGAAACTGCGGTTCTGAATTTATTTATTTATTTGCTTACTAGTTGCCATGATATTTCAGGGAAATGTAGCGAGCTTGACATGTAGGGATAACATGATTCTCAAGTCACATGGGATCTTGTTGGATGGAAATAAATGCTTAAGATATAACCACCAAATAAATTGTAGATATTTATATTTTGAGTTCCCTACCTTTAAAATAACATTATACATGCAATGAAAAATTGTATTTTGGAAAATAAATCAGATGCAATATCACCTTTTTAAGCTCAATGTGAAAGTTGCTAGTAAATCTTCAGGCAAAACTATTTTACTTTCTTAAATTAAATAAATAACAACCTTCATGATTTAAGATCAATTAAAAAACAGTATGAAATAAAGCAAAACCAAGGTTTTTAGATGTTCTTGTGTCTGCATGCAACTGTACTGAAAAGGCAAAAAGCTGAAAACAACTGCAAATCGTGCATTAAAATTAACTGGTATTGCAAATACAGAAAATGCATTACACATGCAAAGGCCAAAGCTACAAGTTAAATTATGCCCCTCTCTCTCACGGATTTATAACTAGACTGTTCAGAAGAAAATATAGAAGAAAAGTATATAGACACTTTAGGAAAAAGTTTGCTTAGCCCATCTAGAATATTATTAAAAAATTAAGACATACATTTCTCCATGCAGATTTGAATAACACTCAATTAATATATTTACCTATCTCATCTAAGTGAGATGAACAATTAGCTGTTACACCCAACAGTGCAACGTTGCAGTACTTTGGAAGAAAGAAATTTATCTACCATAACGTTAAACTTGAAATAAACTTTTACTAGAAAGTTGCTAACCTAAAATTGCTGAGGTTAGGTGCAACTTTAAGCATGATTATATCTAAAGGTCTTTCTCACCAATAAATGAGAAGCCTTGCTCTGCCAACATGAACACATAGGAACTGTATTATATAACCTCGAGTACAGAAGAGGATTTGTGTGATCTCTTTTGAGCTTTTAAGACAATCATTGGAGATTTTCCTCATCACTCATCAGAATTAAGGGAAAYAGGAGTCAGGACTGAAAAGCTGGGATTAAAAAAAAGGAGGAGGAGGGCAAAAAAAACCACCCAAAACCCAAAATCCACAACATAAAAATATCCAACCCATCCAAAACTACCAAGAACATAGATGTTTATTACACACTACAGTCCTAATAAAATATTCATGCAAACAACAATCTAAAGGTCACATTTTGGAATTTCATTTCTAAATACATACAAAAAGGCAGACACAATTTAAAACCATGCAGTAAATTTAACCATCTCCTCCAAATTAGACAAGCATGGATACTAAGATGCAACATTGCTATTCTTGAAGGCACCTAACATTTCACTACTATGTAGCACATCCAGGCCATCCTTGAATTTGGCTCACACAGGCATCCTCAATTCTACTTCAAGTTTTAAAGTTTCTGTGATTAAGATTTTAGCACTAGGTTATTGCCAGTTTCTCTTCATTTTACAGTCAGCTGGAAAATGTGCTAGATGAAGGAAACACAACCAAATATATTGCCTTTGGGCTTCATCTCTCAAACTGGAGGAACTTTAGCTTTAATCACTACGAAAAGCAGAGTATTTGAACGCATTTCTCCTGGACTGAGTGTTCTAAGAGAAAAACTGCAATTAACAAGTTTCCAACAAAAAGAAAATGATTATCGTAGAAAGAACATTGAAGATGATGTTTTTATATATATACACGTATATATACACACATATACACACGCACACACACAGAGGACAAGAATAAGTGGCAGTTTATAAAATGTTTTTAAAGTACATCATTGTGGTTCCAAGATCTTGGAGCAAAACAGCCATCTACTCTGGAAGTACAAGAAAGCCAATGTGCTTCAGAATTAAAAATAGATAGAAATTACTGTATCATTGCAAATACCCAAGGCTTATCTCATCACTACCAGAATCAAAGAAAAAAAACTCAAGAAATCTTAGCACTGAAGAAAAACACCCTCCCCGCCGCCAACACACACACACATATCTGCTAAAAAATAGATGGTTAGAAAAGGTACCAGTTACTAAACTAGCAGGAACACGTTTGGAAACGTGTCTGTGCAACAGTTTACATTTTTTAAGTTGCCTTCCTGATTGCTACTCCCAAATCTGGTCAAAACAAAGAACCCACACAACGGACAGCCCTCCTCTCCAGCTCGCATCTATTTAGAAATCCTCCTCCTATTCCAAGTGGAAAATAAGCAATTCAGTTTCTTTTAGTGGCTGAGAACACCAAAAAAATAGTGTTCTCACTTTTTTTACAAAGGCAGCAGGTACCTTTCCTAAGGTTTTAGGCAAGTGACTGAACAAGATCAAATTATGGGAAGTAATTGGTAAGCCACTATCCACTGAACTGCCACAGCTGCTCATGACTAAGCTCTAAACTCGACACCAATCACTAGCATTAACTTTAAAGCATCTTCATCGAGGTCAGGTCAACACATTCTTCCAACTCAGGCATGCCGAAAATGTGCAAACAGAGAATAACGCAAGTCCAACACAGGGCAGTAATTAAGTTCACCATCACAGACATTCATTTGTGTTTGTATTTTTACAACACCCACTCCTCGAATATTTTTATTAGACTGCAGTATCAAAGACTAGTTCTAAAGATAAACTCTGCATGCCATAACAGCAAAAATAAGCCCAGCAGCCATTTCTAAATCAACTGTCACTGAAGAACATGAAAATTTCAGGGCACATGGCACAATTTCTAAAGAAGTGCCAGAACTGTCATGGCTAATTTAAATTTTTTCTCTTCTGAATTCTGTTACTGCACTTCTGATTCATTAACCCCTCTTGCCCTTTCATGTTGACTTGTGTCTTTCATGCATGTTAAGCACACACCATGCATAGGCACATATGTTAGGCACACATCAGTGTCACCCCTTATCCTCTTAGCCTATTATTTTTTTTCTGACTCATATTCTTTGCACTGTAAGGATTGGGCTTCTCTTTTGAAGAATTCAATACAGTTGCTATGTAATATATCCATCAATATAATGATATTCATAATCAATTCTTAATGTTCAAAATACTGTAGCCTTACCTTTGTTGTATGTGAACTTTAAAGACAGTGCTCATCGCTTCAGAATGGAGCCCTGTATTTACCAATGATTGCTAGGCAAAAATTGTTTAAACAAGACAACAGTCTTCATCATCTTGACAACTGTGTGACTGCAGTTTCTGAGAGGTCACAGTAAAACAGACAAGGACACATTTGGCATGTGTGCATGGATGTTACATAAGTGAAAATCACTACAGCTATTCAACTGGCACAGTATATCTTTCTTCCCAGGCTGCTGGGCTCAGAAGTCACAACTGTTTCCCCCCCCCAAAAAAAAAAAAAAAAAACAAAAAAAAAAACCAAAAACACACACCCTGTGACAAAGACTGCTTTTTTTCCCTTACTATTCAAGAAGGATGTGCTTCCTTTATACTCTGGTCTGTAAAACTTAGTTTGTCATTAGCAGTATATACTCCCTCTTATTTAATTATACTCTAGGTATACCTTTGCATCTGAAGACAGTCTTTTATACAGTATGTTCTAACCAGCTACTTACTTGAGATCTTGCAGAAGGTCCTTTGCATTAAGCATAGTTATTAAAGAGGTGGTGGCTGCCGGAATAATGATTATGGGAGTTCGAGATCCTGTAGAAATAATCAAGTTACATTTGCCTGTTACAAAATGAGCTGCATTTTAAAAACGAAATAGAACACTTGCTTTACAGGCCAAAAGTATGGGGAAAAAAAAATTAAAACCTGTGGTAAATCTGCTCCGTAATTGGAAATCTTCATTCAGGAGAAAGAGGAAGAAAAAAGCACCCCTCTATCTGGAATCTCCAGACTGTAATGCTGTTTGGGGCAGTGAGCTGTATTTAGCCAAGCAGAATGCTGCTTGCAGTGTCCTGCTGCCTCGTATTGTTGCYTGCGGTCCAGCTCACACATCTCACACAAAAATAGAAAGGAGAACATAACTAAAAATGACTCACCTTTTTTCTGATTTGGAGGTGGCCTTGCTTGAGAAACTGGGGAAAAAAGAAGAAAAAAAACCCAAATTATAGCAGAATGACTAACACATAACACAGATGTTGCCACAAGGCAACATTTCACGGTTTTTACTCCCAAGAACCAGGAGTCACATTACAGTAAATAGTTTATACAATGCAATCTTTCAAGTTGAAGAAAGGATTTGTGATTTGGGTTACAGTTTTCAGAAGATGAAAAGCTTCTGTCTGAAAACACTAAGTTTAGTTGCGGCAAACGCACCTACTTCTACTGAAACTAGTCCTGTTTCTCCATGCACTCGGAGATGGATCACTGCAACACTGACCCATACTGCATCTACAACAGCAAGCTGCTTGTAGACTTCAGAGTTCACTAGTGCTGACCCAACACGAAGACTGTTTCACAAAGTAATCTTTAGGGGCTCACATTTTTATTAACACTTGTTATCTACAATAACAACCTTAGAATTTTGCTATCTCTTAACAGACATAGAAGTTCCTACAATCAAAATCTGAATGTCCTCCAAACTCACGTTGACTCTAGACTGCCATTTCTGAATGGTTTGAGCTCTAACTAGAATTTCCTTGAAAATAAATGATTCCCTAGATGATTTCCCTAACGTGAATAGTTGTGACACTTTTTTTCTTTTTTTAAACTAAATGTTTTCATTTCAGGTTTCTAAGTTCAGGGACCTCCATAATATGAGGGATACTTCAGTCCAAAGTTGGAAATGCTTATTCAGAAATAGTACAGCATAATTTCCCCTTCTTCAAATAAATATTTTATAGTTCATTTCTTTAATCAGACTTCTCAGGATTCCTAACTTAACTACTGTGCTTGATAATTCTCATCATACATTTTTATCCTAATTTAAAAAAATAGAAAATGTTGAGTAGTAGAAAGATTGATGCACACTATCTTAAGTCTCAACTGCTACTATGCATGACAAATTTCATTAATTGACTTCCAATTTTATAACACCAGCTTGTTCATGTTTATTTATAACCAACTGTTTCAGAAACTCTCTAGAACAGTATAAGTATTCACAACACACAGTTGCCATTGTTGAAATACAGAGACCATGTCCTTAATTATCTTTTCCTGCCACTGTCAGATGCACAGATATAATCGGTGACATTATATTGAACTACATGAACTTTACCCACCCAGTGTTTTTCTTTYTGTTAAAGTTGGATATCTATATGTCTTTCTTGGAAAAATATACAGGCAAAAATATAGATCAAATATATGGACAGCATCACCTGTCCTGGAGAAAGAATTTCTAAGAAGTCTGAGTTGCACTGAGACACTGTTATGGGTCAGSAGAAAATTAGCTACTCTAGACAGGCATATAAAATCTTGAAATTAAAAGTGCACTTAAATGATTATTTTTCAAATCAGTATTGTAATATTGCTTTTTCTAACTAAGGCATCTACGTACAAACTAGGATCCTCTTGCAGACTGAATGTTTAAATACTTTCCATATTTTAAATGTTTCAAAATCAAAAAAAGGTCTAGAACAGGAAGATATTCTTTTCTTTGCAATAAAGATTAAATAGTAAATATTTCCTTCAGACTGTGCTTCTCGATTCTGTCTTCAGTTTACAACATAGAGATAAGATATAGGATGAGACTGGCCTTAGAGAAAAATAGTACCAGTATAACCTATATAAGATACAAAAGCACACTTCTGCCAGGAATGAACACGAAGCCAGAGCTAAAAGTAGGGACCTGTGACAATTCAGTGAGATTTCTGCTCTCGCCCTTTCTACCCTTTTATTGCTCTCTGTCAACTCCAGGTTCGTTTTTATGCTCAACAGTGCTAGGGAGATGAACACGACAGGCAGCATGACCTTTCCAATACCAAAATAACCAAACAGAAGAATCCGTTCACAACAGCACTCAGGTATGCCGAGCACATTCGGAAGAAAACAGACTTTTAGGGAGGGCTCTTTTCACAAGACTAAGTCTTAGCATTGAATCCTACTAGCATATCTCAAGGAGCTGGCAGGGCAGACACTCACTGCACTTAGCAGACTAAACAAGATCACAAAGCACTCCAGTAAGGCTTCTATTTTAAAAAGGTGTGTGTATGTTTTTATTTAAAAAAAAAAAAAAAAAAAAAAAAAAAAAAAAAAAAAAAAAAAAAAAACAAAAAAACACCAAAAAAAAAAAAAAACCAAAAAAGCACAAAAACCCCCACATCTTTTAAGCACCTTTGTAATAGCAATAATCTTCTTTTGGTCCTTAAATAGTGTCTTTTGATTGAGACTTTCTCCTAATAAAACAAAGACTCCTACAGTGTATAGACTGTGAGCAGATATCCACATAGTTGTTTGCTAAGATGGATCTCCTCATATTCTGTCTACACTCTTGCATTCTTCTTAAACATCTTTCTACGGGTTTCTCATTAAAATGAGATAAAGCACCTACACTGTTATATCCCCGACCTCAACCTGAGCTTCAACTTGATGCCCATAATCAACTTGGCAACTAAAATCAACTAGACTGGGATTTTAAAATATCCAGTTTAAGATTCTGGGCCCATTACAAATATCTTAAATATGAGTTCTTTTTAATAAGAAGTGGGAAGWAGTAATGGCAATCATTTATTAAGAAAAATATAAATGATTTAAGATATATTAATAATAGAAGTAATAACGTGTTTCTTTCTGAAATKAGTTTTGCTGTTTAGGTTGTTTCTCCCTAGGGCATTAACTATCTCTCATTATATATTTGGACAATGCTTACCTCAACAGGTATCTAACCTGAAGACTCTAACTGYTATTTATCACTTACTGGCATTAATTCAACTGATGCCAGTAGAAGTAATAAGCCCTGTTAGGAATGCTTGGAGCACTTCTGGGAAGTTTTCTAGCACTGTTCCTTAGCAGCTCACAGGGAGCCTTTAGAATGAGTATCAAATACAAGCAGGGAAAAAAAATAAATAAAATAAACGGAGGATCTTAAGTTTTAGTCTTTTAGCTTTTCTTCAGCTGGTTAAGGAAGACCCATGCTGCTCAGCATGGCAAAACAGCTGGATTTCCAAAGCATTTCAGCTCTTGGCACTTCCAAGGTACCGTGCTGATAAACAAGGAGCCTGGCCCTACACCAGCTGTGGGGAAACAGCTGGCAGCAGTTCAGAGTGAGCCCACGGCCTGACCTTGGACCATCTCAGTTCTCAAGCCCTKCAGGACAAAATATTAACCAAACCAGTTATTTTTCATTTAAATTAAATACAACTCCAGGCCATAAAAAAAATGACTCCCATCCTGTTCTTCAGCTCAGACACAGGAACAGCTTTTCTGAAGCTCACACTTGCAGGAGCACAAYGCTTCCTTACCTGGCCGCGGGACGGGCTGGGCTGCTGGAGTCTGGGTTTTTCGGGCAGAAGCACCTTCCTGTTGAAAGAGAGAAGGAGCAACGTTCTCAGCTGGTCTTCTTGTCAGGCACATCCATTTTCAAACCAACAGAGATCATCATGAAAATGAGGGCAGTGCCTTTCCATCAAAAATTCACACAAAACTTTTTTATTTTTCTTTTTTAAGCAGATTCTGCCACAGGAAGGACCACCTGAGAAGCCTTTACAGGTTTAACTTTCAAGCATCACAAACCATTCAGCATCTTTTGTCCTCTACTCAGAGAAATTTACTATTATTAGTTAAAACACACACTCTTGTTTCATTTTGGCCTCAATTGCTTGGAACCAAGGGTTCACAGGCATCTGTGAGCAAATGGGTATATRAATTTTCAGATAAGATGAGTTTGTGCTCTGGATGGAGGAGCAGGAAGTTGCACTCCTGTCCCCAAGGGTTCAGTACCCTGAAATAGCCTGCACAGTAATAGATTCTGCTCCTGCCTTATCCAATTACCCTAATGGAGTAAAAAGACCCACACGACTGTTTCTTGGGGTGAGCTCTGCAGAGGCAACACACAGGCCAAGAGTMAAGCTAAGTCAACTGGTCAGCATCCAAAGCAATGTGAAATTCCTGCAAGCTCACATTCTGTTCTCAGGTGTTTTTGTSAAGTCCTACTGAACGTAAAGTCTATTACTAAAAACATAAAAATATATATATACATACACAAACACGTATATATATTCCAGTTGTGTTGTTCGCAAACATGACAGAAACCCTTTGGACATAAACTCAAATGTGTCAGTTCACGTGAGATAACTCACATAGACACCTTGGGCAGGTGACTTAGGAGACCCACGCGGGGAGGTGAGAGCTCCCCGGCTGAGGGAAGGGCAGCTCAGAGGGGGCCCATGCAGACCCCCATACACCCGCAGACTACCAGCACGAGCAGCACGGGGCTCTCTAATTCACAGGAAAACCTGAGCTGGCTGCACAAGGAGCCTCAGGTTCCATGATTTAAATAACACTTAAAGAAACTGCTTCCAAGTTTCCACCAGGAAAGTTAAAACTTGATCTTTATCTTAAGAACTGAGCAGCACAGAGAGTATCGCTTGTCAAGACCTTAAAAAACAGAAATTTACTCAAAAATCTCTCCCTTCCTTAGCTTCACCCCAAACCAGCCCATTAGTTACAGCAGGCTGGAGACAGCCTTTCGTACAGTCAGCAGCTTCAGTAACTTAAAATCAGCACCCTCCCATCAACCTTCAAACCACAGATTTAACCCCTCGTTGCAGGAAACAGTTTAGCCCTGACTTCTGCTGTTTCTGTTTTCTGATGGGTAAAATAGCAGTGCCTAATGCCAGATGCCTGAGACAGAAACAGTTATTTCAAGACTTAAGAGAACACAAAACCCCTCTATATCTTACAAAATAGAAGAAAAAAAGAAGTTATTTTTGCCATTGACCTTTCACAGAAATTTCTGAGATAGAAAATGATAAAAATCCAAGTCCCACCATCTTGGGGAAGAGTGGTAGGCCATGCATGCAGAAGCCTTCTGCCTGAGAAAGCGGAGTTATCTGAAACAATATTCTCCTCCTGTCCACAAACATGGACGCAAAACATTTTGCATCTGTTTCTGTAGAGAAAATGTAATTTTCTGTGTGACAAGACTGCATCTATTGCACATTAGTTATACATTTTGAAGCAGCACCATGAATTCCCTCCTTAACATTTCCTTAAAAAAATAATAATAAAAAAAAGGCACAGCACTTTATGGAAGAGGAAGGAAAGAAAATTAGCAAGTTGAAACATTTAATTTCTTGCGACCCTCAGTTTCACATCTCTAGAGTTTCCAGCACCTTGGAAGGTAATGGGGCACTGAAGATTTGCTCTAATTTCCAGATCACCCACATGTGCATCCACCTTGGGTGCTCTCTCACTACCCAGATATCCACAAAGCAGCAGACTAGGAAAAAGATCTTGCCCAATAATTTTTGGATGATCTGCTTGGCAGCTTCCCCTCACTCTCCTCAGAGGTTTCCCTTCTCAGGAGATTCCTGGGCAAACCCGTCACCAGCTCCTGCCAGGAAAAGGCAGGGCTCTGGGAACATTGCAACTGACAACAAATTACAACCCTCAGTGAAAATATCGGATCAACTGTAGCAAATCCCATTATTTAAACAGGACGGGACAAGCGACAGCTACCACATCCACGTCTGTGCTCTCCTTGCTATTTGTGAGTCCTGTTTCCACAGACCAGTTCCGATGGAGGTTACAATTTTTGGTTGTGTGTGGCCAAGATGGGTGCTTTCACACTGCACCCCAGCTCATGATGGCAGCTGTGCTYGTGCTTGGCAGAGAAGCGGATTTACAGCCACGTACTCAAAAAAAAAAAACCTCCTGCAGGCCCCTTACCTCGCAGCCTGTTTACCCTGCTGTCTTTTTCCTCTTTACAGGAGCCATTGACCCCTACCACCAGCTCAGCACTGTGGGCAGCCTGGCAAGAGAGGCGCTCTGCAATATTTCCAACCCAGCTGCTTGAAAGGGCTCACCCTGGGAGAARGATGCCATGAGGGGGAGGGAAACACAGGAGTACGAAGCCGTGAGGGTTAATGCGCTCGATGGGGTTGCAAAACGCACTCTGCTCTCCATAAGTTAGTCATTAGCAGGTTAATTTTACCAAGTTTCACACGGTCCCAGAAACAAAATATACTGATTTTAAACACAAAATGAATGCTTGTCAATAGCATTCAGACAAAGAAGGAATTTTTCCTACGATAATTTGCTAATAGTTATGATACATCTTCTGTATAACGAGCAAGTATGACGGCAGGTAGGGTTATAATGCTATGATTTCTCAGAAGTCAAAGAAAAAAAAAGGGAATAAAATTGATGGGGTCGGTGCCAAGGCTGATCCACACAGCCACGCCAGGTAAGTGCTGCTGTTAATTTACGGCGTGTTTGCTATTCTGGGCGGCTGCTCATTTGCACGCAACAGCTCCTTGTGCCAACAGYCGCTTATTGCTCAGTGTTTGCGCAAGAAGATACTTCGGAAGGCCTAATGCAGAATTCCTAATGTCAAAGTTGTTCTTCTGTAACCAGCAGGCTGCAAATTCAAGCTTCAATTTGTCGCAGAGCAGCTTTTGTTTGTGCAGCTGGAGCCAGAGCATCAGAAGGAGCAGAAATCATTGCCTGGCTATTTAAGGAACATTCATTTTTGCAAAGTTTCTGAGTACTTTGCAGTTTTGCTCAAAGACGACACACCTAATTCCTATGCATAAGTTGTTCTAGACTGTTGAGGAGCACATTATGAATATTCATAAAGTCAAACTAATTTAGTAACAAAACCCATGTAATTTGAAAAATACAAATCTTCTTTAAGACRACCACTTAACACAATATTTTAATCAAAAACATGTTGCCTAGCTTAGTTTGGCTAATCTACCATGCAAGATATATATAGTTAACTCAGGATTTACATTTAATATATAAGCACTTAATCATTCAAGCAGAACAAGCTGCCATGGAACAAAATCCGGAAAATACATGCCAAAACCCCAACACTGCCCGATCTTCTCGAGTCATTTTCAGACATCACAAGGCATCTTCTCAGCAGTGCCACTCACTCTGCCAGTCACAATAGTACCCACTGCACTGGACCTTCATAGAACACCTACTTAATGGGCACATGTTCTCTGCCATGCAAATTATGTCCTACCTCTAAACAGCTAAAATCACTGGCTTGACAAAACCACGCAGGGGTATTAACCAAGAACAGGTTAGAAATAGTCACGATTCCCACAGACAGTCTGTTGTACAATAGAGAAAAAAAATCCCACCATCCTGAAGGATAACTGGCCTCTACTAGATCATACTAAAAGTTTAATTACAAGAGTATGCAATATCATTCCCTCATTTTTTCACAGTTTCACCGCACTTCTTCATCTTTGGCTGAAAACCTCAGAAATTACTATGTGCTCTAAGCTGTTTAGTGAGAGAGTGTGCTGCCTTTACGGTGCATTTGAGAAGCCCCAAGTGTACTGTTAAAAGTCCCTTAAAACCACACATTTCRTACGCAGCTTACTGACCCCTTTCACCTCCCCTTTATACGGGCATTCATTTTCATTCACCCAGTTTTACATTACAGGAGGAATTTACAAAAGWTCTAAGTTATTTAAGAGAGATTCTTATCTCTACATCAATACACCRTATCCTCAATCTGTTGTAAACAGTAACAGAAAAATCAACTTCTTGGAATGCTACTTTTAGACTGACTTTAGACTGACTTCTGACTTTTAGACTTTAATAATCTTCCAACCACTAAAAATTTACTTGTCAAGTTTACATGTTTGCCCATCTCTAGGTCTATTCAGTTCACTGATTGTTAATTTTTGTAATATTAAGGCATTTTGCAGTATTCTCTTTACAKAAAAAAATTTAATTTGTAAAAGCTGCAATTATCACTTAACTGGGATTTTTCTGAATCCTGTGAGATCATTAAGAACCACAGTACGATTTTTCTCCCATGCTGACTGCAGACTGTCTCCTTACACTACTCCAACTTGTTTCTAAGTAGAGTGTCACAAAGTTCATGAAATTTCGACCTTTAAAAAAATTTTAGGAGCAAAGGATAGAGTTGACAATTTGATGCCATCTTGTGGCTTTTCTAATTTAGCAAATTCAATTTCCATTTTGTTCCTTTATAACTTTTAATGTAGTATGAGAGCTTTACACCAAAACTAATAATTATTAGGCACCTCTCGCACATTCACACAGAAATAGTAGATGTTAAAAAGGAACAGCTGATTCCAGAAGAAGTAATAGGAACTGCTTGCACTTAAAATGTAAAGCAGATTTCAGTATCATCCCTGAAGGAAGACTGATGATTCAACCAAAGCCTGTTCTATTCATAAAAATGAACATAGTAAAACTACAGCACTTAGATCATAAGTGAGAAGGAAGATGTATGTGGGTAGTAAGCTTGTAAAAAGCATACACAAGAACAGASAGTCTTCAATTTACCTATTCAATTTAGGGGATAAGAGGATATCAAAATTCATTTAGTTGCCAGCAAAAATACTATSTTTCCCTGAGTGATGGAAAATATCAAAGCACTGAACTTTTTGATAAAGCTCGTGTAAAGAACTACGATGCAATTTAGAACAACTGCCTAGGTTARCTTTTTTTTTAAGAAATTAAATCTCATATCTAAATTAGGTACCACAGAGCAGTGAAAACAATGAGATGACTTGAAAAACAGACAGGAATCTGACATCTGGTCTGGGTGTCCTACTTTCAGCATGATGGAAACATTTATCTATTTCATATAAATAGCTTGGGTTCTCAAAACGTTGAACTTTGTTCTAAAAATTTAAAGTCCCTAAAAGCTTTGAAGGGAATCTTCCAAAGAAGAATCAAGCAAAGTAGTGCAACAGAGTTGCTCTGACTCTGCAGGCATCCTAACAGTTCTCAGGTTTCTATTCACATCAAGTTTAAGAATATTCTAAGTTTAAATAATGTTTCACACCATCATTTGATTTACACATGAAATTGGTATAGCTCATTTGCATACTTCTATGCACACAAATTTGCATAAGCAGTCCCCCAAGACAGATGTTTAAATATTAAATTGCATGCTTTTACTGCCTTTCTAAATTTAAATTATGCCATAAAATAAAACAGAATTGGTAGCAGGATCTTAACTACTGTGCAAGAACTGCTACTACCATAGTAATTTTAACTTCCATTGCTTGTAATAGTAATAAAAAGGTCACTTTTTCTATTTACCTTGTGTCAACTTCCTTGTAATTTAGAAAACAGAGGGAGGAATTTAAGCAGAATTAAGTCTATTTTTAGAGAATGAATTTAAACAATGGAAAAATTTATCATAGTTTACTGAAAACTTCAGACCAACTACCACTGACAAGTAACACCACAGATCCATTATTTCCTCCTTCAACAGCTAAAAATCTAGTGCAGTTGAGACAAAATGGGTCAGTAAAAGCCCAATACATTTTTCAAAACAAGGAACAGCTTATACTGAAGATTATAATCAAGCACAATTCAAGCAAGTACTCTAAATAAAAACAATATTGAAGAAGTRGAAAATTGCAACTGTCCAAATTCAGTTGCTAGACAAAAWGAACTGGATGCCCATCTTGCCTGTGCTGTTTTCTTAAAGGATGAGGTGATCCCTCCAAACTGCTGGTACAGGTAGAATGTGTAACCTGCCAAGTGACAGATGTTCTTGGACACATTTGCTGAAAAGGGTCAATGAAAGCAACAGCTACTGAGAAGCCAAGAGACTCCACATACTTAAAACTTGACCCTGTAGCTAAGATTTCTAGGTGTTCTTGAACAGGCTTCCCTGAAGAGTGTGGGAATTCTCCCCATCCTTATCTTCACACAAGGGATCAGCGGGGGGAAGCCCTTTCTCTTGAAATTACTTCATTCATATAATTTCCAAGCAAACTGTTGGTTTCAGTGTAGCGATTTCAAGCAGAAGAGAAAGGGTCAGTGACAAAAGCCACAATAAACATTAAGGCATTTCCATTTGCTTCATAATAAATTGTTTTCATCAAAATTAAAAGCAACTCAATTATGAGATGTGAACTTGAAACATGTCATTAACACTGGGCACTGCTAACACACATTAAACACATGCAGAACAAGCCCTGATACTGTTATATTCTGGTCATATTTTGGAAACGGCGTTCAAGAGGGTAGTTTTTGATATATTAAAGTGAATGTTGTTCAGCAGGAGCTATGGGAAGTTCTCATATATACCTGCATCCAGTGAGCAGTAATTTTGCACAAGAAAAGGCTTAAAAGACTTGCTAAAGGCTCCTTTGCAACTTCTGGAAAGGCTTATGAAATGCTTTGTGAGAGAAGATCATTTTTAAAAGCCCTGCAAGGACCTAAATAAATACAGACAGACCTTCAGCGTGTGCCAAAGTTTATCCAAAACCCCCCAACAATTCATCAATTTTATGTGCTGTTACTCAAAGTCTCAAAGCAACACGACACGCCAAGGCTCTTGGCCCGGGCTCCCTGCCGTGATGCAGCACTCTGCTCCCAAAACCCTGCTGGGCCATGGCAGTAGATGTGAGACACAGGACACTATTAAAAACTTTTTTTTTCCTGACTATTTTTCCAGTAAACTATCTAGTGACACTTTTTTTTTTCCAAAATATATTTCAGCCTGGTAAAATATTTTTGTTTGCTGAAAGGAATTAGTGTTTTAATGTGATTCTTCTATGTCTTACCAGCTTTAGCAGTCACAGTTCATGCTGACTTTAACCTGCATTACAGTTATATATTACATTCTGCTATGAGAAACACAATTATCATGGGTGGTCATGGCCAGAGAGATGGAGGCAATCTCCAAGTAACCCCCTTGAGAGATTTTAAAAATCAGGAGAAAATCCTGAATTAGGATTCCYTGAGGAGCCAAAGCTCAGAGCGGCAGAGGGCAGCGATGAGTTCTTGGCTGGGTTCTTTGTTTGGCTGTATCCAGAACCACCATGAGCCTTTTCAGGATCAAAAGCTTTAGTTATGGCTATGACAAATTGCCATAAACAAGCCAAGAGATACGATTGCTCATACCGTAACGATCCTGGCCGTCAACCAAGAGGCTATAACTCCTCTGAAAGCTGCGTCTCCACCCAGTGACCCACTGCTGGATCCGTGCAAGAGTCCAACCCACAGGAGCGGTTCAGCCGGGTCAGAGTCAGACCCGTGTTATCTGGTGACGCGAGCGCTCTTCCCACCTGGGCTCACCAGCCTGCCCTGAAGCTAAAGGCGGACGTGATTCCATTGGATACAGGGCTAAGCCCAGAAGGAAAACAAAACACGACCGAAAGCGAGCCACGCAGCTCTGGGCAAGGGCCCAGCTCCACTGCCGGGTGTCCCGTGGGCCCGGCAACCCGCCCATCTTGTGGGTGGCCTTTCACTTGGACTCCATGATCTCAAAGGTCTTTGCCAGCCATAATGATTCCACGATCTTGCGATCCGCAGGGACGCCCTGATGCCAGCAGCGGGGAGGACGCGAGGCAGAGCCGAGGCAGCACGGTGAGAACGAGCCGGGGAAAACGCTACTCGCGGGGTGGCCCGTGGGGACAGGGAAGGGCAGCAGTGGTCACCATCCCGTGTACCAGGCGCTTGACTGCAGAGCTATACASAGTACATATACACTGCACTCCTTTGGCTCAGGCCTGCTGTGTTTCTGGCTTTGCTACGCTTCTGGTGTTGCTACACTTGGAATTTGTCGCCACGCAGAACCTCTTGTCTCTAATAAACTCTTGACACTTGACAAATGATGATCTCYGGAGTTGAGCACAATGAGTCCCCCRTGCTCCCGTAGTGGTGCAAAACAGCAGCAAAARMCGTGCTTTTTCCTTTTTAACCTGCACTTGTYGATGGTCTTGTTGGCCCATTACAAGCGAGACGGGCTGCTAGCAACAGTTCAACACAGACCTGCACAGTCCATCAAGGAACGCRGCAGATGCCTCTCCCTTGGGGGAGCTTCACATTGGGATGTGGCACTAGGGAGCCCTGCTGTGCTGCTAACAGGGAAAGGTGAACGACCGCCCTTGTACGTGCAGGAACCACACAGGAAGGAAAAAGWCCCCTGTGTTTGCACGAGTATCTGTGCTGGCGGGCCTGCAGCATCAGGGTCCTCTGCAGACAACCCCGACACTCGGCAGATAGAAAGGAACACACACACAGAGGCACCATGAAGATGGAAAGCGAGGGTAAAACACCTCTTAATAGGGAGGGATTTTAGTTTCTTTTTTATCACAAAGGTTAAGCGAACTTTAAGCAACAGCCATTCGTTTCACATAGTAAGAAATCAAGGTCAGTCGTTTCTCCCCTTTGCAAAGGCTTCTTTTAAACCTTACATATATGGTTCGCACAATCAGGAAAGCCCAGTTAAAATACAACTGCTGAGCACCATAAGCAACCACAGCATTAGCCAGGTTAAAAATGCACACAAACAGCAACGCAAACTTTATGGGAAGTTCAATAACAAACTTTTTCAAAGGTCTTTGAAATAAAAGCACCTTACTTTGTAAAGAAAAAAATGCTCATTTAAGTTACGACCAGAGCAGAATCTGTTCAATGCCTTTCCTAAAAGGGAACAACTTACAGCTCTCCATAAGCAAATTCATAGGCTCTTCAGAGGACCTAGCCACACTTCATGGGTAGCAAAACAAAGCCTAGAAACACAGCCCATAATAATCTGCCTCAAGCACACAAAGTCCTTAGCTCTCTTGTGAATAAAATTTCATTTCACTAAAAACCCTGAATCAGAGAAGGCAGCCATTTTCAACAGAAACAAAATTCCAAATCACAAACCTGCTGGCCGGTGCCATAGGAAAAAGCATCTCTTTGAAAATCCTCACAACCTGAGCTGTCGTTCGACCACAACATTAACGTCTGTCCTAATTCTCTCATTAAAAGCCACAAAGTCTTCCATTTGGCTTCACAAAGACAAATAACAGCAAGAAAAAAAAAAAATCAGACTCACCACTCTGAATTTTGCTGTTATCTAACTCTGGTAGCCAGTGCAAGCTACCACGGATCATACGCCATAAATACGGTATGTAAATGGTGTGTTCTGAGCACTCCAGCAGAAGGCCAGGAAACATCCTGAGCCCCAAATCCTGTATTTCCTAGGTTTCTAAATCTAGATAGTTCCTGCACAGATTCCAGAACCTATTGTAAAAAAATCTTCCAAATATAGAAAATCAAAAACTTCAGTTTTATATCAAAAAGAAAAAATAGAAATGCACAGTTCAGCTTTTGTAATTTTTTAGTTTAATATTCTTAAAGCCTGACTTTTGGAAACAAGCTATACAACCTTTTGACCGGTACTCTGGAACTAGAGTTTGTCTATTTTACTTTAGCAAAAAGTCTCATATGCGAATCAAGCAACAGAGCCATGATCGGAATCACCCGATAAAGAAGTCATAGGGAACAAAAAAAAAAGTACTGGTGTTTTATGTACCACAGATTCTAAAGTTTCACCTAAACTAAAGTACAGGAATAAATACGACTGCCTTCTAACATTTTTGCACTTATCCTGCAAATGAGAACGAGCATATTGCCGCTACAACATTATATAGCAAGGAGATTATGCAAACTGCTATTCATATTTGCATTCTGAGTCAACATATCATTCATAGCACCTTGCTACGGAATAAAAAAGCTGATGAATTTATATGGCAGCACCAAGAAATTACCTGAAATCATAATAAATCAAGTATTATATTGAAATACAGAAAAGATGCTGTCCCTTCAGAATCAAAAGCACCCGCCCGTTGGCTTTCTGCCTCCGCTTTCRGCTTCCTTTGGCATTATATCTAAATTCTCCATTATTCTTCTCTCCTTAGTAGTGAAGATTAAATTAAGCCTTTCTCAAAGCATTAAGATGACAGCGCTCAACTTTATTTATCATTTTATGTACAATCCATAGGCTAGATAGTCTATCTCTAAGCTTCTGTCTATGCATTATAAGATAGGGTTTATAATACCACATCTGTATTCTTCTGTTCTTTGAAGAGGACAGCTTTATTTTACGTAGTGCAAAAATGCAATCGTCTTAAATGAAGGTCAACTGATGAGGTCTCATTCAGACAGGCTGAGGCCATTCTGCTCAAAGATAGAGAAAAGAGCTGTACAAAACCCTTGCAAATTTTTAGGATCTTCCTATTCTGCTATGACTTCTATACAGTGTTCATCCATCATTGCACAGAAAATAGATCTCTGACTATATGAACAGCCTCAGAGCATATTTTAAACAGGTTCCAGTAGATCCAAAATAGCTCTGCGCTCTCTASACATTCACACACGTGCCTGTCTGTATACATACCTATGTAATACGCACACATGCACACACAAGTTCATCTCAAAGCAGAAACTTGCCACTACAAATGACTTCTAAGATGACCAACTGTGCTAGTCAGCAGCAGAGCGGGGCTCAGTGCAACTCTTATTTCTGCTGTTCACATTTTAGTGAATATTGGTTGTCCACAAGGCTCCTGTGGGTTTCACAGAATATCTGTAAGAAATTGGCCTTGAGCATCGAGGTCTCTTCAACTTGCCTTYAACCCTGATGTCTGTCCTGTTGCTTCAAATAGCTATTTCATCTGCAAAAAGCCTAGTGTCAGGGCTAAAAAGAAAACAAGGCTTTTTTCCTGCAGGGATCTGCTGCAAAATAAGATTCCCTCATTTGAGAACCCCGAGCACTAAGGTGGCAGRAAACAAAAAGGAATAAGGCACCAGGAGCAGACAGTGTTTTGGAAAAGAGCAAGACTTTCCACGCCAAGAATGAGCTTGCTGAGAACAAAACAGCAATGTAACGAGACTCCGCTGTTATGACACCCTGGAAMTTTCTGTACGTGTTTCAGAGAGCTTCACCCCTCAAATACATTCGGCTTCTCGGCCAGCAGCTTCCTCTTTTGACTGTGGTGTTGCTCTACTTTTGCAAGAAAAAGCTCAAACCTGAAGAGCAGCGTCACCATAGGAAGGAGAGCACAGCCGCTCCACACACAGCACAAAGCGCCCGTCATCACGACAGGAGCGCCCTGCAATTCTATTCAGACCTCTGCTCTTATAAAAAGACCCTTTGGAAAAACAAATCAACCAAACTCCAGCACTACGCAGGACCTAATACCAGCATACACTTACTTCCTTACTTCTAACGTCATCGTATTTTTTTTATGAGTGTATATTCTCCAGGAACAAAAATATTTTTTTCTTCTTCAATGTTAAGTTTGTCATTATTAACGGGACTAGCAGCTTGCTCAAAGAAAGAATCTCTCTGAAAATAARGCAAACATAACAGTGAGTTTACCCCTGTAAAAGTTGTTCAAAAAACTCAAAGCAAAAACAACAAAAGAAACAAAATCCCAGCCTTGTGTTGCACTTGGCTCTTGATCAAGGCTGATCAGATATTGCAGGGAGCAGGTTCTCCACCCCATAGCTCTGAGGCGCCTTAGGCTGCAGCAATCTCATCAGCTCGAGGTGGCTCTGTTAGGAACTAGCCGACTCCCCATCCACACAGCACGGGGTGACCATTCACAAAGGCCACGAGCACCCCGCCGGTGCCGCGCTGCTGCAGCGAGCACAAGTGTGTGATCCTGCACCCGGTCATCAACACCCACCAGCACCGAGGCCCTGGCACCCGAGCGCTGGGCACGGCTGCTGTATCTACTCCCCAGCCGTCGGGATTCCAAAAGGCACACAAGGTCAGGCGCATTATCACGTGAACAAGCAGCTCCAATGTTCATCTGGCACTCGTCCCACCAACCTGCCAGCAAGAGAAGCCCAGACACAGCAGAGGCCTCCCCAAAGCTTCCCCACGGGCTGCCCTATTACTGACACGTCCCTCTCCTGCCCCTGGCCCACCTCAGATAAGGCAACAGGTCTTCCTTATCCCTAGGGAAGCCCAGGGTGAAAGCACAGATGAGGGGCTCGCTCTGAGCACTGCATAGGATCAACTGCAGGAAAGGTTGAAATGGCAAAAAGGATTTCTTCACAGCAAAGAGCTCTTTTCATACGAGGTGACCTAGATTCGCAAGGGCTGAATTCCCTTTACCCCAATTACTGCATCTCTGCCTTTTCCCACGTAAAATTCTTTAAGGAGGAGGCGTTTTTATTCCTTTGCTTACTTGCTTACAACTGTAGCAGAAGTAGTTCACCGCTGCTGTCTTCTCTGCACTACTATGCTTCTTATTGATACTAATAAAATCACAGAGCTTTTTATGTTTGGCAAAAAAAAAGAAACTAGAAAACACGGTTGAAGAGGAAAAAAAAAAAGGCAGATTCAGTCTCCCAAAAGCTATCTCTATT
The DNA here is from genome assembly GCA_003342815.1 of Eudromia elegans. Taxonomy (NCBI): domain Eukaryota; kingdom Metazoa; phylum Chordata; class Aves; order Tinamiformes; family Tinamidae; genus Eudromia; species Eudromia elegans. The sequence continues at coordinate 2,087,720 of PTEX01000083.1, forward strand.
CTTCTGCAACTGCAAGCTTTAATACTTGAACATAGATAAAAGACAGAAGTCTAATAACCAAAAATTACTAAAAAAGCATTAGTGGAAGTCTGAATGCTTAGCTAGACAAATCTTTTAGAGCAGATGACTTAAAAAGACTCTGCAACATGCAACCCTCATCTCAAGTTGCAAAATTTGGGAGACTTTTAAGAGGATTTTTCTTTTCCCCTTCAAAAAGAAGACAACAGATGCACCCTATAAATTCACCCTACTTTACGACAGATCAGTGATAGAAAGCTCTGCAGATGCTGATTACAAGTTATTACAAGACAGGCACARAATCTCTACTTTTAGACCAAGTTCTATGTAATTAGCATTAGAACATTAAATACATCCAGTAATGTTTTTTTCCGGTTTCACATACACCTGCCTACAGAACCCATTAATGATTCTGAATATAGGGTCTTGAGAAAGACAAGATGCAAAGGAGCTGTGTCASGTATTTCTTCTTCCCTTAGAAGCCACTAAACTGCAGGCTTTAAAAAAAGGAGGAATCTAACCTTGAAATGCAAGTTATGCTACCAGAAAACATGCAAATTCTTCAGTTCTGAACCAATATTGTCTGACCATTAACTAAATACAAACTGAGCTCTATGGATCTCCTCTAAATCATGTATCAGAGGGCCACAGGAGTTCTGGCAACTGTGATTCTGTTTTAGTAATTTACAATGACACAAATTCCTCAGGATCAGAGGAGCAAAGGACAACCTCCCACACTAGAAGTCTGGTCCAAGAGGGAATCAGGAACACAGTTGTTCAGACAAAACCTTTGATTCTGTTTGCATTCAGTTTCCACTTCCTTSAAAGTCACTAACAGGAGGCCATCCTTTAAGTTTCCTGTGAACTGCACAAGTGGAAAGAGAAAGTCTGGCAGACAGATTGGCAACTAAGGGCATACAGTGTCATTTCTGTATGACTGATGTTGATTCCTGGTTTGCAGGAGCATATGCACACGAACATTTACTTCCAAGCAATTCTTGCCACAAGAGCAGAAGTCACTTTGAATTAACCGGGAATCTGTTCCCTCTTATTCCCACCAAACTAGCTGCAAATGAGGATACCTGAAGCACAGAGCTAGAGGAAGCCACATGCTAAAGCTACAAAGGAAGTGGGTGCTGGTTTTGATCCCAAGACACCAAGTACCCAAACAGCTCTGAGGGTCCAGCCAAGCAATTTAACAGTATTTACCCTTAACTAAAGATCTCTGTCACCAATTTCAGCTTAATACACAAAAACATGAACTTTTGAGGTTGACAAAACGCCTCTCTATTTGCTTTTACAAACTATATTCATAGCAAATCCAACCTGTTGGCTTTGGTATTTCACAAGTCCACAGAGACAGATTAAGCAGAAGGCCTCAGTTGGAACCCAAGCTAGATATTCATGACACAAGGTGCTCCCTGTGAGAATTTTGCATATTAATTTGATATTTTTAATGAGGATATCAAGATTTGTACTCTTAAAAGTCAATTATGAATTTTCTAGTTTTTAAGGTTTGGTAGTGTCAGTTCTTCCCCAAAGACTCAATTTCTRTAAAAACACCCCTCAGTTTTCACTTCAAATTCTTTTGCTAGAGAAGGAAGGAAGAGGCAGGGTTGACCTGACCATATAGTGAAGGCAGGTGGAATGAAAGAAAAGTTAAGGGAAAAYAGAAGTTTATTTTCACTGTTCTTTCAACTGTCTCAAAACATTTGTTGTGCTGCTGCTTGGCCTCCTCTCCCCTGCTGTGCTGAATCCAAGCTTCATGAAGTCACAGTTCTTTTTACAATGCAAAATGAATGCTTGTGACAGGCAGAGAATATTACTACTGGCACTGGCTTGTCACTTCATCAGCAGAGAACCGCATGACTAAAAATACTGCATAGCACAAATTACATTGTGGTGTCCATTCCCTAGCTTAAAAAAATGCATTTAACRCTAAAGATGATCAACAATAACTGGACACAAAGCTTGTGGAAAGACATGGAAAGTCAGAGCACAGAGAAGGCAAGAGGCAACAGGAAAAGCAATGTATCACCAAGGAAAGAAACGTGCCTGGACAGCAGTTCAGCCGTGCAATATCTGCACATAACACAAAATGAGAAAAGTAGCCACAAGCAACTTGACTTGGGCCTTTCATGACATGCTGTAGTGTGACACTCCAAACCTGTGTTCCTCACAGAGAGCTAAGCAAGAGAACAGACCAAATTACTGATTGGATTCTTCAAAATGTACTCGATTAATTAAAAATTTTAAACATTGGGAGTGCTAAGACACATCCTTGAAAGGTTTCCTACTTGCAGTGACAGAAGGCAGATGGAATACCTTTGACTCGGGAAGCTGCTGCTTAAGATCTTCTTGTCTGTTCTCTCCTCCATAACTTGGCCAATGTAGGGGATGTGCTTATATTCTTTATGGAGCAAYAAATGCAATTCTAAATTATTAAAACCCTTCTCTAGTGCTCTCATCGTTTGAGGCTGATCTACAGGAACTCAGGTGCATTTCCATTTTAAATTTAAGACATTCAAACAGTAAAGGAATTGCTGCACATTTCTACCTTGAGTATGACTACAATTTTGTGCAAAAACTTGACTATTTATAAAAAATGCAGTAAGCATAAAATAGGTTTCACAAGTTACTAAGCAGCAAGGAAATTCTGCTAAGGAAAATCAGGCAGGCAACACTGACACTTGTGGTCATTTCTAGATTGCTGCTTCTCATTCACTTACAAACGTGCTTGTGATAGTTAAGAAACCAAGTGTTGTGATGATGAAGGAGCCAAGCAAGTTACAAAAACTCTCCAAGTCTCTTCTATCCTAACTTTAGCAGAGAGGTGATGCTTTTTGAAGCCAAGAGAACTACCGCTACCAAGCACTGACAGAGTAATTCTTAACACAAAGTTAAAACCAGGCATTTTTGACCCCTTGTAGAAATGTGTACTTTTCAGAAGGAAAATAATTTTCAGAAAATAACCAACCTTGAGAATGTGGCCATTAATCAGTTTAAACTGCCACTTGAAAGGTTTTCAACGCAGTATAGTGGAAATAGATACTGCTACGTTTTGCAGTGGTAAAACGCAACCTTCCTTGCAGAATACCCCCACAGAGGCAGGAAGCGGGTCCCAAACGGGAGCGGTCGCCTCAGCCAGGCGCACACACAGAGCTCTATGCCCAAGGCCTCCTGTGGCCACCCAGCATGTCTCACAGGGGTAAATCGCCATTGCACACTCTTTTCAGGAATGTGTCATCTTTGCCATGTCATCTATGACCACGGTCAGAACAGACCTCTATTTTATACCTGATATCCACGTCCAAAAGCCAGGGATCTGGGTGCTCCTTGCACACAAGAGGCACATCTTCACACCATCGTGATTCCTTCTTCTTAAGAGATGGTAGCATTTCAAACACTAGCAATGCAGTGCCTAATTTAAGACGTAACCATAGTAACATTCCAGAATACAAGACCCCCTGGACCCAGAAAAGCAATCTACTGACCCTTCAGGGAAGGGTCGGTCACTACTTGGCTCATTCCAACCTGCGACCGCAGCAGCATCACTCAAACCTTCAGGTCACATTTCCAGAGCAGAGCAAGCTCTGACTTCCTGAAATACCCAGGACTATGCAGGACCACACAGGAAGGCTAAATAAAGTGCTATAAAAGAAAGAGGAATCCTTCTGGACAACATGTACCTGCATCAATTGAGTAAGGGTAAAAAGCAACATGGCTTTTCCTTCCTTTCTCTGAAAGTACAAAAGAAACTGCTCATGAAAATTTAAAAACTCCGGTTTGTTCACATGATAAAATGCTAAGTTTTACACAAAGATGCAACAGTTCTGCCTAGTTTAAAACTATGCTCAGGGAATATGGTCATAATAATAATTTACAAGCCAGAACTGAAGCCTGCTCCATTTTAAATTTACTTATGAACAGATTCCATCTGGAAAAAGTGACCCATAGAATTCTTGAGCCTTTCATACTTATTAAAGAGCTTTTGCAGAAATACATTAACAGCTTTGCCCACAACCAATATTTAGGCATACCATATATCTCACATCCTCTCACAGATACATCAGGTATGACGAAGCACTAAGTAAATAAGCGAAAACCCTCCGGATGTTAATAAGTATTCTGCTGAAGTTTAGACTTGCTCCTCCCGTATGTGCTCTCAAAAGCCAAAATTAGAGGTAGATTTACCTGCAGCTGTTCAAAAATTTTTGCATCTTTTTTCATCTAAGTCAGTACCAGTAAAATAACTACACCAATATCTTAATTTATCTCCTATCCACAGCTCAGAGCATAGCAAGCCAGCATTCCTGCTAGCCAATATTTGTGTCACATTGTATTCAACTGGAAAAAGATTCTATAAGACTTYGTGTAATATGCGAGGTAACACTAAGAAAGCATCGTAGGTTTTAAGTAGAAACTTCAGTAGACAGAGAATTTTTTTCAATACAAAATTTTAGAACATATTGAAGTCTTGATAAGTATTTATATTTATAAATATTTAAGAAATATGCTCATGCACCTAGACGTAGGAGCACAGAACTTGTAGAAATTGCCATTAGGCTAGGAAATGTGTATGCTAAAAACAGGATTAAATTAATAGAGAAAACTACTATGCATAGCTAATTTAGGCAGGAGAATATAAATCTACTCGTTTCCAGCAAGTTATTAGAATACTAAAACACAGGACTGCCTGGGGAAGCTCTGCTTCCCAACAAGGGAAAAACCAGCTCCAGGGCACTACAGAACCTAATCGGAGCTACCATATGATARGTTGATATATTTTTTTCTTTATCCTCTGGCTAAAAGCAAGCAATCTAAAAGGCTAAAGGCAGAGAATGGTTTTCAAAGTAGGGTGGACAAATGCAGAGAATAACAAATACCTGGGTATATAGGCTGCTATGTGTTTTCTGAACCATCTTTTGACAGGTTTCACTTATAACTTGCATTACACACAATAAGCTGCTTCGCCACACAAGGGTCAGGCAGGAAAGGACAGAAATGAAAAGGGCACAAGTTTCATTAGTAGCAGAAAGACAAATCCTATAATATGCCTGTTGCAAAAGAAAGACATTTTAGATGCATCAATAATTGAAACCAAGTGCCCCTGTTTCTGTAATACCAGGCTTCGACCTTTACCAAGGCAGAAAGCCATTAAAAGCAAAAAGGCAGCTTAACAGCCTCTGCCTCTGCACAAGCGTGGTCCAGCTTAATTGACTAAAGATTACAAAAAGCAGCTTTTACAGGGTAAGGATGTGTAAGGGAGATATGAGCAAAGAAACACATTTTTATTTTTTTCTTCATCACCAAGAATTTGTACTCCAAGAGAGCCAAATGGGTTAAACGAAGCTCTGGCATTCAGAGGTTTGTAATTCCTTTGCCCTGCAGAACAGCTTTTGGAATACAGAAAGAGACCATCTAGCACTAAAAATTCCCTAGAGAACCATAAGTTATCGTGTCAAGGAAAAGCGAAAACAATTTGAAAAAGCCCTCGATCATTCATTTAATAATCATGYAATTTTCATACTCTTCACCTATCATTGTGCTCCGACTGACTACATATCATTTATCAAATCGGGGCAGGAGCCCGTAAAGCTTCTCTGGCTGCCTTCGGATCGAGTCAAAATGAATGCAAACAATCACGTGGGACCCAGCCAAGCAGTGACGTGAAATTCTGCTCTGTCAGAAGGCAGCATCTGTCAAAGCCCACATTTAGTGCCGCCTGCCCGTGCGGCAGCGAGGAGCCGCGGGATGGACTGCGGAGACCCCTGCGCTCGGGCGCAGCCGCTTCGGGCCCGTCTGCCGCCTGCCTAGCAACGAGGGAGGACACGGATGTGACCGCGGGAGGCGAGCRGAGCCCCGCGAGCACTCCCCGCTACGACCGCCCGCCCACCATGGATGCCGGGGAGCGCCGCTGCGCCCGGCCCGCGGAGCGCCGCGCTGACTGCACGGATGCATCGGCTGCGAGCGGCGCCCGGTCCTGAGCGGCGGTGACGGCGACGAGCGCCCTCCCTTTTGTCGGAGCCCCCGGCCGCGGCCGGCCCCGATGCGCGAGGAAGGCGCCGCGCGGCGAGCACGCAGATGGACAGAGCGGATGCWGCCGCGGAAGGCAGGCGCGGGGAGCAGACTGCTGGGGGATGTGCGCATGTTCGATAGCATCTTTTTTTTGCCGAAGTGATGGCGTGCCAAAACTATTTTCAGTGGGTCTAATCCTCGCACCATACATGGCTTGACCACGGAAGGTATGTGAAACCCTTGCGGGGCATATTCATTCACTTGCCTGTTACCTTTGCAGCCACAACAACCCGGGATCGCTGCTGGGTGCCGGAACCCAGCCCGGCCACGGACGCTGGGAACAAATTCCGCCGGCTTTTTCCTCCCTGCACTGTGGCACTGCACAGGGTCCCTTCCCTCTGCTTGTTAAATGTGCTGCTCACAGGCTGCTGGAGCTTGGGGTGGGCAGAGAAGGCGGATTAAAGGGATAATGTAGCTACTGTCATGATTGCATTTAACAGAGAAATTAAAAACTCAAAACCCTCCGGTTTAGAAAATAAATCAGCTGGAAATCCTCTCAAACTAGGTCAGAATTAATCCTTATCTGAAGTAATCTTAAAGCAGTGGTAAAATGGCCATGATGTGACACATACTGAGAGCACCGAACCATCAAAACACCGCGCAGTCAAATTACATTAGCTACAAAGTACCTTCAAATCTTTTTTACATCTGTTCCTCCCTCCCCCCTGCAAAAAAACACGAGCAAAATGTCAGGCTGTCACGGGCCACAGACGAGCCRGGAGCCTGCAGAACTGCTGAGGCTGTTCAAGCCACCGGCAGCGCGGACAGGCGTCGTGTTTTCCGGTACCAGGGGGAGCCCCCGGCCGTGCCCCCTCCCCAGCCCATGCTCAAGATGGGGAGGGGAGGACAAGGCGAGGCCGGCACCGCGGTCGCTCTGTTTGATATGAAAACAGGGGCTGTTTAACTTGGGCCGTGGAACGAATGTTCCGCCTCATCAYCCTTCGCTCCTCTTTATTGTTCCACTTTAAATACTTCATCAATAAGAGCAAGCAAACAGGGCGGCAGGTTGCTATTAGCAAGGAAATTTAAGACCCKAGACTATAGGAATTTAATACAGCACCGAACGGGAGTGCTTATCTGCAGCATCTCTCAATAGCTCTAACAAATCCTTAGGCTGTCAATGTAAAGCTGCTCCCCTAGCTCAATACTAACTAGCAGTAAAACAACCGCAACTGTGGAACAGCTCACGGGAAGGAGCCCCAGCTCCCTTCAGAGCTTCTCCCTCCGATTAAACCGTTTGCCCACACAGCTAATCGGAATAGGAGGAACCAGGACGCGTGTATGTAAATCGGGAGTCGAGGGCTTCAATTTGCAAGGCTCTAATTACAGAGCACAACAGAAAGTGCAAGAACAGAAGCAGGGGAGCACAGAGCACAAATATAAATGCAAGGGGCACTTGCAGCCAGGGCTATTTGGCACTTCACACCAGACCAAAAACTCCAGCTTTTAAATTGGGCGTTTAAAACACAGGGCTACAGGCAGCAACGTACAGGGGAGGGCATGAAATCCTTCTGGTATAGTTASTTTTACCTGCCATCAACGGCTGATGTGTCTGCTCATAAGCTTTGCGTGGAAAGATGTAAATATTTGAGTAAAGGCAGCAATGCTGTAACTCTAACTCAAAGCASCAAAATAATGTTTTCATCATACTATTGTTAATGGATACTGACAGCATTTCCATTRTTTTCAACAAAGCATCCTAGCATGCACTGTTTTGTTCAAAGGAGCAACTGCTGCTCTTGTATTTCAAATGCTTAATACCCACTTCTATACAAGTGGAAATGTTCTGAACCTGATATACAAACGAACCAAGAGATACCAAGTTATTGCTTTTGTTTTTCAGGCAACCTTTTAAGCAGCTAAGAAATAGACGTGGGTCCTCCCTAGCCTGCTGCCTTTGCAAAGGGCAAACTCAGCTTGTAGAGTTTCTAGGAAACACACACCTTGAAAAATAAAACATGGGATAAATTACCATCATCCAGATAAGCTTCAGGGTGAGGGCCAGGACTAGAACAACAGGAAATCTCAAGTGCCCGATGCGAGCACACAGCCTGYGGAAACCTTTCAGCCATTCCAATCCCCACCTTGGGGACACCTGCTCGGTGCATCACGGCAAGGCAGCACCTGAGAGCCATCCCCTCCCGGCACAAATATCTATGTAGCTGGGGAGTCTCACTTGCAGCTATTTCTSTATGTTCCCATATGGGCAAAGCGCTATCTCCATTAAAAATTAAATATTAGTAGTGCAGTGCAAATTTGCTGAAGCCTTCAGAGGTAGCAACAGAAGTTTCAGAGTGGAATAATTCCGGGTGATGACAAAGTTGCTGCAAATTGTGGCTGCTGCCCTGCATTCACAGCCTCATGCAGAGGAGGGAGCCTAACGCTCCCAGCGCTCTACCCGAACTGCTACCAGACACGGTGTCCCTGAGATCTAGGACACCCTCCAAAGCGACAGTTCTGTTTCCTCRCACAGAAATATTCCTCTCGGATAACTGAGGGCTCGTTTAAAATTCACGGCACGCTGCAGAGCGACCAGAAATGATTTATTTTGCAGGCTGGCTCCTGAGGCTGCCTTTCCCTGAGCATACACAGGCAGGGGGGCAGGTGGCAACAGAAACCCTCCAAGTCCACAGCTTATTTCCCTTTTTTCCCATCTGTATCATTTAAAGCAGCAGSAGGACAGCATGGGGGGCACTTGTGGTCAAGTCTCTGCCCATGCACTTTAGGTGGCCAGGTCTAACATCTGCAGGCTGGAAAGTAATTTCTGAGAAAATCCAACGTCAGGTAACTGCCAGGGTCCTGCGAGAGTTAAAAACGCAGCCGTATGCACTATATATAGASGGCGGCAGCGCCGTGTGCGCAGCTGCCGGGAAGGCCGCCCGGTGCCGTGCTCCTCCTAGCGGAGACTCGTCCCAGCGGAGGCGCCGCGCGGCACTGCCGCCTTCCACGCTTCCCGCCCAGCCTTTCCAACCAAGAGACCCCACGGGCCCCTCTCGGGTCTCCCCACGAGCTGCTCTTCCCTGTCCAGGAACCCAGCGGATCAAATATTCAACACGCGCGTACAATTAATAATGCACCGTCCCACTGCCAGCTCTGCTGACATCACGCGTAATATCCCATATAAYGTGTCATTGCTTTTTTCCTTAAAGGTTGAAATCAATCCAAATATTGGTTTTAGAAGATAAAGTAATTAATAAATCACACATTTTTCAGTTAAAATAGCATTTTCTATGGGACTCCTGCTAGATTGTCATCCTTTTCCCTACACAAAACCCTAGGGCTCAGAAATAAATTAGAGCAAATTGAAAATCACAAACGAATTGCTACTGTGCAGTGAAAGGTTCATTTACGAGATGATGTGATCAGCTTTTAATATGCAGCATCATGAAGCTGCCATATTGCCTGCACTCTTGAATAAGGAACAAAATCCAGAGAAAATGAAGCAGAGATGAGTTTGGCACCTCTTCTCATAGTTGCCGCCRTTAGTAACAAAGCTCCACAGCTCTGGGTAACGGCATTTCAGCAGTTGCACTTAAACCTGGAGAAAATCACCAGCTTGTGCCCCAAAATGCCCAAGRACAATGCAGGAAGATCCCCAGCCTCCAACAAGCAGGTCTGCAGGGTGCAAYCTTTCCTTGGCTTTGGGGGCACAGCAGGGGCCAGGGGGACCCATGGAGCATCACACAGGGACAAGGGTTTCGTCCTGGCTGCCTGCTCACYGCGCATGTCGTTTGGCAGGAGGGGRTTTAACCGCGAGCCGTCCCTCCCTCCGCTTGTCACATCAGTTTTAATTAATGCCAATAAAGCTTCCATCTGGTACCCAGGCCTCTCCATTCAGCCCTTCGCAAGCGCTGTGCAAGGACTGCGCAGGCAGCACACGTGAAGCTATTTATATCTTTTTCACAGGTTTCCTGCTGGTATGATCAAATTCTGATTTCTGTTTTCCCTGGGTGGCCAGGATATTAGCCAAAGCCTACCAGGAAAGCAACAGATTTATGTAAAAGCAAACAAATYGAGTAGATTTTGATTATAAGTTTATCTTTTAGGATGTCTTTAGCATTGTATTGAATTGTACTTTTATATCTAGTTTCTCATTGTGACCTCTTCTAGGACRAGAATGGAAAATTAAGTATTTTAATTGACTTTTCTTCCCTTTTTATCTCTCTCTACTGCTGCAGAGTGCACCATTTGCAGGGCACCACTCCACAGGAATGCTGGAAAATGAAAACCAAAGAATAGCAGCAGCTCCAGGAGCAGAGAAGAAGCCCTCAGCCTGACGCTGGTCTCACACCCCATCCCTGGATCCTTACAACATGCTTCAGTGGCGGCGGCGGCTCTGCTGCTTTGCAAAGATGACCTGGAATACCAAAAGGTCTCTTTTCCGCACCCACCTTATTGGCCTGTTCTCCCTGGTCTTTCTTTTCGCCATGTTTCTGTTCTTCAACCACCACGAGTGGCTGCCGGGCCGGGTGGCCTTCAAGGAGAGCGCCGTGGCGTACACCCTGCGCGGCTTCCGCTCCGTGCGCGGCGAGGCCAACGTCAGCGCGCCGCGCGGCGCCTGGAGGGACACGGCGCCCCAGACCTTCCGCCCGCAGGCCGCCACCAACGGCAACGACACCGAGCTGTCTCCCCAGGGAGTTACCGGCTTGGAAAACACGCTCAGCGCCAATGGGAGTATTTACAACGAGAAAGGCACCGGGCATCCCACCCTGTACCACTTTAAGTATGTCCTCAACGAGCCGGAGAAGTGCCGGGAGAAGACCCCTTTCCTGGTCCTGCTCATAGCGGCGGAGCCAGGCCAAGCCGAGGCCAGGCAGGCCATCCGCCAAACATGGGGCAACGAGAGCCTGACGCCTGGCATCCACATCGTGCGCATATTCCTGCTGGGCTTGAGCGGCAAGGCCAACGGCTACGGCCAGCGCGCCATCCTGGAGGAGAGCAGGCAACACCACGACATCGTCCAGCAAGAGTACTTAGACACTTATTACAATTTAACTATTAAAACACTGATGGGGATGAACTGGGTTGCGTCTTACTGTCCACACGTTCCCTACGTTATGAAAACGGACAGCGATATGTTTGTCAATACGGAGTATTTAATACACAAGCTTCTGAAACCAGAACTCCCTCCAAGGCACAGATATTTCACAGGTTACTTGATGCGCGGTTACGCGCCCAACAGGAACAAGGACAGTAAGTGGTACATGCCACCCGATTTGTATCCAAGCGAACGTTACCCCGTGTTCTGCTCCGGAACCGGTTATGTTTTTTCAGGAGATTTAGCAGAAAAGATCTTTAAAGTCTCCTTAAGCATCAGACGTTTACATTTGGAGGACGTGTACGTGGGGATCTGCCTTGCAAAGCTGCGAATCGACCCTATGCCTCCGCCCAACGAGTTTGTCTTCAACCACTGGCGAGTTTCTTACTCCAGCTGTAAATACAGCCACCTAATTACCTCCCACCAGTTCCAGCCCAGCGAACTCATCAAATACTGGAACCACTTACAACAAAACAAGCACAGCGCCTGTGCTAACGCAGCGAAGGAAAAAGCAGGCAGGTACCGCCACCGCAAACTGCACTAGGAGCGGGACGGCGCTCGCCCCGCAGCAGCGTCCCGCGGGCGGGCTGTAAATAGCGCGCAACGCATGTACAGGGAGAACGCCGGAGCCCAGCGGGACGGCCCTCAGGTGGTCCCCGTCACACTATGGAGTCCGAAAATTATTTTTTTAAGTTGAAAAGAAGTATAGTTCTTGCAAACACTAATACTACGAACCTATGACCGAGAGGTTTACCCAGCAAATTCAAGGAAAAAAAATAATGATGGTATACAAGGATTTTTGTGTTAATGTGCAATAATAAGCATGCACACTTTGGTGGTACAATTGCTGATTTATGTGCCAATAAAATATAATTGAGCATATTTTCCACACTAAAATTTTATTTTTAAACAATGCATTCATTGCGCTAGTTGTTCTCAGTCTAATAGTTTCTTTTTATGATCTAAAATTGCTACGAGAAAAATGACAAATTAAGCAAATGCACAAAGAGCAGATCAGTTTTATGTTCAAATACCACATTAAAATTATGTACTTCTTTAACATACTTTTGGCAGTGTCACATTTACAATTTAGTAAGACACTACCGATGAACTTTGAAATATTAAGATTGTGCCCTTGTATATAGTTGGGTCAGTTTTAGAAAAGCTGCTTATTTTGGTTAGGAAACAGGGCTAAATGACACCAGATTTCAGATGGCACCCACTTTTAAACTGTATCTGGTGTTCAACTAGATTCAACTAAACTCCCTTTAAAGAGAGGACTAAAAATTACTTAACTCTCAACAAGTCATGGGACAAGTTCCTGAATTCTGCAGCCAGATAACACATTCATCTTAGCATCTTCATGAAAATCYGCAGAAGTTGCTATTAATTTCCCGAATTAATTTCTTTAAAGGTAGCTCAAAGGCGGATCAGAAATGTAAAATAAGCTTCAAGTCTTTTGACAGCATCTCAGAAATGTCCCATTTTGCAGAAGGGGTGTGCATGGGGGGAACAGACAATCTGTCATCTTGCCCTTTCTCTCTCCGTCTTCCTCCTCCTCTCAAAAAAAGAGGATCAGTCAAGTTAAAACAGGCCCAACAGAAAATTTAGCTGAACACCTTATTTTATGGATGGGGGAGGACTAGATCACAAGACTGACATTTCCAGATAGCAATATGGTAGGAAATAAAATTGGAGCAGTTTTAGAAGTTGAAACCACATGTACCACTGGAAATAGAGATGCAAGAAGTAGGTTAAATCTGTTTACAGGTTTCAAGATTTCTAACAAATAGAACTTTTTAAAGCTTATTTTCCAACAAACTTACTGCAGAACTGAATCAGATTCAGGTTATTAGCGTTTTTCACAGTGCCGGGTTAGAAATGCCCATCTCTGATTGAGCAGCAAATTAAGGAACTGTGATTAGGTTTCTGTTTGTCTGAGATTTTTTAATTGGATAAAAAAAATATTTGATGTACTTCTATGATTTAATAAAACTGATTATATTTATGGTCCTTCAGACTTCACTTCTTATGGGAAGGCTGCTCAGGAAGAAATAAATGGCTATATTGAACATTACCTGACTTCGCCAGTTTGCCTCCCAACTCTTACAACTTAATTTTCATACTATGCACACCATGGAGACCACAGCATTTTTGTAGTTTATCTTTTCTTTGTGATACAAAGACAGATCCTGTTTACCAAGCGCTCTTATCGGCTCCCAAGTCCTTTGTACCCAGAAGCTCATACATCTGAGCAGACTGTTTCACATTGGACTAGASCTCTCAAAAGACACTAGGAGCTCTTATTGAAGATGAGTATGGGAATTTGCTCACTTATTTTTTTGTAATCCTGCACTACTCAATTTTGTCACATGCTGTATTTTAGGTAAAGTATGTCTGTGCATTTCCATATACCTCAACTAGTATAAGTCTCTGTTTCTCAGAAGAGTAAACATGTGCAAAAATCTCTGCAGGAGAGGGACATTGTGAAACTAGATTGGAAGAGCATTTGTTTCCTTTTGGCAGTGACTACTGGCATTTGTGCAGCACAGAGACAAGCTGCAGTAGAGGACCTGGGAGTGTCCTTTCAAAATCCATTTCTAATTTTCCTCACACTCAGATCTGACCTTTTCTGGCCAGCTGACACAGGCTGCTGTTGACATCCCAAGATGAAAGCTACCTGGCTTAAGCTGGCAGTATGTAAGCTTAATAGAAAACAGTACAGTTTTCAGACAACTGAAAAGAATATTAAAAGCCAGCTATTATTATTATTATTGGGAACTTGGTTGTGCGAGATGCACAAACACAGCAGTTGTCTTCTCCCCAGTGAAGGTGACCAAGAACCCAGCTCGTGCTCTAGGAGAGGCGGCGAGCTCCTTTCCATGCCTTCAGCACCTTCACGTTGCAATGCAAATGCACTCCCCATGGATTTTCTCAGCTTGGGTCAGTTCAAAACGGTGCTACTGGGTATAGTCCAAGAGGCTAATAAGTAAACCTTAAACGTTTGGCATTTGAATTATAAAGTTTGGCAGCCAAACAACCTCTAGGGTACTCCACTTTGGAGCTAATCTGTGCGAGTTTGGCAGAATTCACTTGCATGAAAATGTAGTACACCCAACCTCTTGCTGGTTAACATACCAGTGAAGAGTGCAAGATGCAATACAAAAAGCCATTTTTAATGTCTTTTAAGAGCCCACCACATTTTCCCACGACCCGTATTAATGCCTGGGTGTAACCTGAAACCACTCTACTAATATTTCTGAAGCATTATCAAGATAGCCAACGGCTACTTAAAATTTTTGTATCCAAGCACTCTCGTCTTGCACAGTTCATTACAAAAATCTCAGAGGCAGGAAGGAGAGTACATATGATGAAATATGCAGTTTAGAGAATGAAAGATCGGCTTTCCATTCTTTCAATGTATTTACTGTTTTCTAACTTGTGTTTAAATTACTTGTTTAGTACAGCATAAAAATAGCTCATGTTAAAAATGGTGCAATAATTATTTATATCATTAAAATCTTGGATGAGTTTTCTCATCTCATTTCCGCATTGACTGAGACAAAAGAAATCATTTTCAATAGCAATAGGATAAAAGTTTGTGTCTAAAAGTCTAACGTGTGCAATGCAATAAGAAATTCAGTTATAACCCGTTTACTGATTGAGGTACAGAGTTTTGTGTAATATGACCTTAAAATGTTTTTACTTCTTTGTACTTTTGCTTTATATTGAAAAAATACAGAAAGTTATAATATGACTGAAAACTTATTACAGGAGAAGCGCATCATCATTATCACCATCATGGCAAAGAAACATCCCAGAAAAATTAAAAAGGGAACAAGAGGGAGACTTAAATTCTTCTCAGTAAGTGTAATTTCCAACAAAAAGATTTACACATGAAATCAAAATGACCCAAATAAAGCCTCACAAAAAAGTAATTAGTTACCAAAAACTCTTCACACCAATATGTAACTCAGCAAGTGGGGTTGTTTGCCATACACAGAGTTGACTTGATGGAAAAATTACAGTTACAAGTTCTAGAGCAAGACGACTGGTCCTACCCCTCACAACCACGTCCTCGTTTCCCTTGGGGAAAGCTCATGACCAGGTACAGTCTTAAAAGCAGGGTTAAGGGCATTACTCAGACCCAGCAGTTTCTCTGAGGAGAAACTTAGTGTCCCGTAAGATCCTTTACACAAAGCTTATTTCTCTCCTATAGTACACTCAAAATTATATGAAGGTAGTTATCTAAAAGTGATCAGACAGACCAGCTCTCAGGCAGAGCTGAGCAGAATACTGATTTAAAACTTCCTTTTTTTTTTTCCTTTCTTCCCTATTTGCCAGTATAAAATAGCAACCTGCAAGGCTGTATTTACAAAACACAGTCAGAATAAAAGCTCATACTAATGCTTCCATCAGCTGTCTTGAAATCCTTACCGCCTCACACATTTGGGTGAACCAGGGGTGGGAAAGGGGAGCTAAAAGCCAATAGTTAGGCCACTACTCTGGAGGGTTCACCCCCAGCTCGCCAGTTTTCTTGGTACATTAAAATCAACCCCAATCATTCTTCTATCTCAAATATCTCGAGAACCCAACAGTGCAATAAAATCTTAGCTCTCGAGTGAATACTTAGAGCAATGTGTGAAAGCTTTCTAGGAGGAGATGAAAGGAAGAGTGTGAAGATGCTAATATGAAGTTACTACATTTTATATTTGTGCTAAGAGCAAGAATGAGCTCCTCACAGAGCGAGCTTTTTTTCTTTTTTTTTTTTTTTAAAAAGATCACTTCTGAATCTCAGAGTGCCAAATAAGCAAGTACTGCAGGAGCGCTTCCTTACAGTGCACTGAGTGTAGCTGTCACCATTTTAAGAGATGTCTCTTGCCTTTCAATCAAGGGCCCTGTGCAGCCCGGCACACTTTGGGCAGCCCACGCTCTGTGATACCCAAGCCCAGGGTGACCATACCAGGAAACCGCAGGTCAGCAAAGAGAGCGTGAACGTCTCCGCTCTACACCCAAGGCAAGGAACAGGCAAAGGCCGCCTGGGCGCCAGGCTGCTGGAGGGCTGCTGAGAACAACAGCTTGTGCCAAGGCACAGGGGAAAAAAGGCTCCTGAATGTGAAAATAGGGAAACACGCAGCCGCTAGAAACCAGATGTGAGGCAGCCGATTAACATCACGCAGGCTAAGACATGCAGGGCAGGCTCAGTTCTGAAGGAAAACATTAAATGCAAGGACAAAATAGCAAGTGGCATCTGAATTTCTAGAGGGAAATGTTTATACCTCAACCCTTCCACAGAAAAAGATGCCTGAGGTGGATGCAGCTCTGCAATGAAATAGTGAGGTCGGGATTGCAGGGCATGCTTTTTATTATGGTCTGAATAGAAGTAATTACGAGAAATAGCACGGAGCCATAAATGGCAGGTCAGTAGCTCTACAGATAATATTTTACATATAGGAATGTCAATGTCGAGGCAAATCAAAACCAATGGAAACTAGCTAGCTGCACGTACAATTTCAATTTCACTTTCAAATAAAGTGCTGGCTCAAGCTTTCACTTGCTACTGACCAACTCAAGAGAATACTAGAGCTGGTACAATATGGTACCTTCCTTACACCGCTGAACGACTGCAAGAGCATTTAGCTGAACATGGATATAGATGAAAACCACCATGTTGCCTTTCTGATATTACCATGGCAACAGATACAAGAGCTCTCTTAAGCATTTAAATCTGACAGTTTTCATGATACCACTAACTGGATGGAGGCAGCGACGCGTTTGCACTCACGCACTAAGCGCTGCACGGACCCAGTTGCAGGCATTAGCCCTTGCCCCCCTTCTCTCCAGCCCACACTTGTGAAGAAGCTGCTCCTGAGACACATGCTGGGATAGGGCTCTCAGAAAGCAGTCCCTGCAGCCACGGGAGCCTCGTGGCAGAGCCCTATGCAGCCTCCGAGGTTTCACCTACCTGCTGGAGCCACATGGGGCCAGTGCAAGGGGACAGAGTCGGGGCTGCGCAAACCTCTGACCTGGTCCTCGTGGGCCTCACTCCCCCAGGCTGGGCTGGGAAAAGGCAGCATTTGCTGCAGAAATAGCAGGGGAACAGAGGAAGCAGCTGCTGCCTTGATCTGCCTGTAACCAACATACTCCTCCTAAATGGGAAAACACAGCAAGCTGTTCTGCCTCACCGTGGCACRGCGTACGTTGAAGTATTAGAAGGATGCACCCAAAGCCAAGCGCACTGCAACAAATGCAACATTTCCCTTTAGCCCATTTAGCACTACCTAATTTTAACTGACATTTTAACTGTTTAATATGAATATTCGATTAACCACTTGCTATGATCTCCCAGACACTCAGCTGGAGCACAGTGAATATGTCTCCTTCTTTTATAGCCACTGCACTCGAAAGAGCAGCCTGTCACACACACATTTCTCATCCCGACATTTTAGGCATTCCAACTTTGATACTGTCTTGCAATTAATCCAAAGGAAGATGATGAAACGACCAAGAATAGCGCAAAATCCTTCAAGATTCAAAACTCCCCACATGACAAGCATCAGAGCAGAGGAAAGAATCATGTTTGCAAGGATGGAAAAGATTAAGCTTTTCCACATAATAAAGTCTGCAAAAACTTAGTTACCTCCACTTCTTTCCTTCTTAAGGCTGTTTAAAGTTCTGTATTAAATTCTGAATGAACAACATTAAAAGAATCACTAAATATCTCCACTAAAAGAAAAAGAAAACCAACCTCCTTCCTTGTGGAAAGGCCAACTGTTCCCACGTCTCGGCACACCTGAGATTTCAAGCACAACAACCCGCTGCCACAAGAAATTCCACGGTAATAAAATAGCAAACAAGTCTCCGAGGAAAACGCAAACAAAAAGGAAGTCACTTGTTGCCTTTATTAAATATTTAACATATCTTGCATGTAAACAAGAGGAAGGCTAAGAAACATCAGGAAGATAAGACAGATTCTAAGGTTCTTTCAGGATTTCTACACTGCTGTCACCATTTCCAAAATAAATGTGCATTTTGTACTAAATGCATATACATATATCTCAAGCTACATTAAAATTAATACCTCTTGTGCTTTAACATGTATATTGATGCAGGACTAGAACAAGAAAGCACCTGCCTTTTTACAAGTAATCCTCCAACATCCACTTAGGCATTCATCTTTGTAGATAAAGATTCAACTCAATTACTCAACCTTGTGAATCACGAGAATAACCAATTTCCCACCATATCACCTGTGAATAATTTCAAGCATTATATTTTGACTGCTTTTTAATGCAGAAAAGTGTAACATTTCTATTTTTATGCCCAATAATTTAAAGAAACAAGATCTTAACTCAGATGTACTCGTGGCATTACTTAAGAGTCTAAAATAAGAGTAAGTATCATGTACATACCTTGGGGGACAGCTAGCACATCTGTTCCTCAAAAAGCAAATAACAAAGCGTATGCTGCAAAGACACCGAGGCAAACCAGAGAAGAAATTCACACTGCTCCTACATGAAAACACATCCTCGACAGAAAACTGTTTTCAATAATCCCCTTAACGAAGGCATGAGAAAATTGTCTCTCGAATACAAAGTGATTTTTGAAATCAGATGCACCAGATGCCTTTTGCTGTTTCACTAAATGTGGTTTATCTATTTTAAAAATTCCCAGAAATAATTTTAAAAACTAAATAGTTTCTTGAATCCTCAAACAAATAAAGAACTGAAAATTAGGAAAACAGCAGCAGAAATCACGATGTCCTTAAATATATTTACTTATGTTTAAAAGTCTTAGTCACTACTTTCTACTACCCAGCTGTGAATTAACAAATTATCTCCCTTCAAAAAGTCTGATGAAATAAGATTTTCTATTGAATAGTCCATTAAGAAACAGAAGCTGAAAAACTAAAAAACACACACCTTAAAATATACAGTTTTTGTTTATATTAATAAATGATCAGCAACCTTCCCCCTGTACTTTTCAGGCTTTAAACTAATATAAAAAATAAGGGCTGCTATATTCATTWAAAAAGCACACAAATTTTTTTTTCTCCTTAAACCATTTCCCCAATTTTTAATAGTAAAAMCCAAAAAGCTAGAAATCTGTTGTCCATATTTCACATTGGCAGAATRGAAAAGCAGTAATAACAGCCGCAATCACATCCATACCCTTCCTGTCCTGTTCCCCAGAATAAACTTTATATACAGACCAACACCCGCTTTCTGTAATTACCATCTTCTGCACGTTCTCCATAAACCCAGCCTTTTTGAGAAGTACAACTTTGTTTTTACAGGGCAAAATTGCAAACACAAGACCAGTAACTGTTCATCTCTTACAGAACTTATCTCTCTTACAACTGGTTTGTCATAAGGCAAGCTTCATGTGCCCAAAAAGTTGTTTTTACTTGGAATAGACTTTGGTGGTGGTGGTTTTAGTTTCTTATCAAAATGCCATCTTGTGGCTGCAGGCATTTACACCATTAGAAAGTTGGTATATACTGAGAGCGCTATGCTTCCCTGCTCTGTCATTCAAGCACTAATACCTTGATTTTACTCCCAGAACTGATGAACCGAAGTTCACRACAAACATCACCAGCGTAAGCACTAAGAAGGGCGCAGCCGGTGTGTAAGGCATGCTGCTGGACGGTAACTTCTACTTGTTCCGCGACTCGGGCAAAAATAACTGCAGATATGTGCCGAACACACTTTACACTGGCTTTGTCAGTTATTTCAAACAAAAAACAATTGCTTGAGATGTGTTGCTATAGAAAAAAGTTCTGCCTCCCACCACAGCTTACTAAGTAATTCAGCGTTGCATTAGTTGCAGTGGTCAACCTTGACACAGGAACCCATGGCTGCTGCTTGCCCGTGACTTTGGGGAAGTCAAACAGAAGAGGAATCATTTTTGTAATGGTGAATACAGCTTCCTTTCTTTGCTTCTCCTATTTCCTTTGCCAACTGTCCCTTCCACAGCCAATATTTTTTCCAATTTTTTAATGCTATTAAGATCTGTGGTACAAGAAATTGTATACAGGATTTATTTGCAGAAAGCTTCATCTCCCTCCCCACCGCAAACTCCATAGGAACACAGAGAAATACTCATCTAATGATAAAACACTTCCTCCTATGCTCTCTCAAAGAGAGGTTTCTAACTAGTTTCATCTCAAACCTAGGTGCATCTTAATTCCCGACGTGCAGCTCTTTAAAGATCTCATGGAAAAGAAGAGAACACAAACCTTTTTCTAAAGAATATCAAGCTATAGTTTGAATTTTCTATTCAACATTTGCAAAGCTATTAATAAAACTGGAGTCCTCCACATGACTTGAGAGAACTGATAACATACTGCAGATTAACCCTCTTTGTTTAATAGTGATATCAAATATAAGTAGCTAGACTACACCAAGCTGATATTTCAATTGTTTTCCATGGCACCAGTAACAGAAAAAAAAAGAATCCAATCCAATATAGAGCAAAAAATCAGCTAAGCAGGCTAAGTTAGAGGGGTGTTTTATCTTCATACCTTAGCAGGCCATATGTGAAGTATGGGAACAGAAATCATCACACAGCAGTACGCTTCTGGTAATTATATCAAATGGAAAAAGTATCAAAACAACACAGAAATAAAAATATTTCCTCTTCACTTGTAAAGCTGAGATGCCTGAGGAGACATTATCTAGTTTGAAGACTCAAATGCCAAGGAAGTCACACGTACAGGTAAATCTCTAGACAGGAGAAGCACCGGAGGAAATATCACAGGAGAAGAAAAATCTGCCTTTAGTAGCTTAGGTAAATAAATGAAAAAGGGCAAAATTTAAGTGGCAGACTTGAATTTATCCATGCAGATACTGGAAATGAATGGTTTGTTGTGTAAGAATTATGGAAGAAAAGTTCAAAAGAAGCTCTCATGACCTAAAATCAACAGATATTGTATCAAATACATACAGCAACCTAATGTCTCCCTTCTCTCCTTAAAGATACCCATAAGCACATCACATTAAATAAAATACAAGAAATAAACCAAAACATACTTTCTTTTAGCATGGGGGAAGGAGGGGGAAGTATGTACAGAACAATATTTTCGTTGTGGAAAATTACTAAGTTTACTACCAGATTTACTGTTGATTCYATTGAATTTACAACTGAAATGAAAATTCCCACAAATCCAGAAGAGGCTGAATTGTGCMTGCTGGAAAGAGTGCAGCCCTTATGGACTAGCTGATGAGCCCTGTTGCAGGTCTAAGGCAGCCATGACCAGCTGGCCTGAGGAGGATGGAAGCTCAAATTCTACCAGTGGATCYGATTCAGACAAAAGCTTTAGTGCTACGTGTACGGGGAAAGTAGCATTAAACACAGGGCCTCAGGAACTAGAAAAGCTAAAAATTTGTATGACAGCTCTGGGAAGCCACTCCAAAAATTAATGGACTTGTCCATGGTCCTAAATGTTTCTAAAAACTCAAGTAAAGGTGAGAAATCAAAGCATATTAACTTAAATGCACTAAATTCCCACATGCATTTTCTATTGCAGTAGTAAATTGGCCTTCACTCACTGTAAACTAAGGAAATTAAGCTACAGCTAAAGTAATTTTATTCCTAAAGACATCATCAGCCAACGGCAATTTAATGCATTATAACTTACAAATGTTGATGTTGTACACTTTGGTAATTTGCTTTAATTTGCTCGAGCACTTTGATGTGGATATAGCCTTAAGGAATAATTGTATATTGCCACATTAGATTGCATCACCTTTTGTATAAAGGAAAGAAAGGTTTATTCGAGGAACAGGAGAACTAGGAAGGACTGGCACGAATAGGAAGATCAGGATGACTGCACCCAAAACTCTTCCCAAGAACTCCTATCCATGACACCCACGCACGTGGCAACAGCCCCATCCTGTGAAGATGGGAAGCTCTGCAAATGAAAAGGAGCTTTACGCTGTCTTTCACTTCAAGGCTACAAAGGCAAAGCAGCAAGATAAAATGCCAGAGAAGACTGCTGAAAATCACCTGGGATGCCCCCAGGTGTCTCTTACAGCAGATTGGTCCTCAGGAATAAGTATGAAGCTTTATCAACAGAAAAGCAAGATATTAAAAGGCTAATCAGAAGAACCAAAAGTAACCAAACCTAGAAGCACGCATATACCTCACCACATAGAAATATTATACGTTTTAACACCTAATGTAGAAAATAGCTAGCAGTTAAAAAAAAAAAAAAATCACACGAATACCTAAATTTACACTGAAATTATGCAAATTCACTATGCAGCATTAGAGGGAGGAGTTGCTAATAAATAAAATCAGAATATATTGGGATTTTTTCTTTCACTAAGATAACATCACAAAGCACAAGCTTAAAAGCAATTAAGAACCCTCCCTCTTCATCAGGGTAAAAAAAACACTCATCACAAAGGCACAAATGGATCTTTGCAGAAAAGCAGTTTAACTGGAAGGAAAATATTTCTCCTATCATCTTCAGACGTGTCAGATTCTGCTTTCTTCACCCTTGAGAAAAGAAAACATCTGCCCACCCCATCAGCTTTTAATCTTCTTACGGACAGAACTAATTTAACTTCCTTCTAGGGAATGTGGTGGGGGCTGAACCAGCCAAGCAGAGTTGAGCCAAGTCAGACTTTTGTTTTTCTTTTAATATATATATGTGTGTGTATATATATATATATGAAATTTAAATAAAGCTTCGCTACAGAAGCATTGTTTTACTGGACATAAGGTAGAATTTCCTTGCTGCTTGACAAACATTAAAGGTCAATCATTTTCATTTCACTTATGAGCAGCAACAGAAAACGTTACATGATTTTCTTAAAGGTATGATTCTTATTCATAACCAAGAATATTAATATACTAGTGGACACTTTATATATAGGTTTAATATATTCTTAATTGTCACCTGGAGGACGTTGAATATTTGCTGCTTTTTATTATTATCCTCATCTCCATTCCATGCAATGGAATTTAACACCTGAAAATATTTTCCATATATTATAAATTTCCATCAATAAAACATGTTCCACACAGAGATTATTGTCAAGGTACTCACTGCTTAGAAGGGTCTCCTGACTATATTCATATTTGAGCTAGTTAGAATTCACACAATTTCATATCAAAGTCAACTGTAGGCAGCTTTCCAGAGAACAAAATAAAAGGACTTTTAGAGTCTTGCTGAACACTGTCAGAGGGGTAACTCTACAGAGCACATGCAGTATATGCTTTTGCTGCACAGTGCAATAAAGTATATACAAGAATTACCATTATTAAATACTTATTACATCCACATAAAGTGAACAAACTGCTTGATTAGGCTATTTTTTCATTAGTGCAAATGGCAACTGTAACAAACAAGTAAATATAGCGTTCAAAGGATTTCAGGTATGAGTAAGGATTTACACATTAAGTTTTATATGCAAAATCTGAGTCAATTCCAAGACCACTATTTAAAAACAGATGCGTAGCAAGCCCAGGCACTCTAGAAACAGTTTGAACTTTGTTTTTCAGAATAGCATCATGAACTGCTCGCTATTTAAAATTGAATTTAAAGATTTAGTTCCCTTGCTGTTCATATCTAGGTATTTTTGGAGTTTACATGAACAAAGTATGACATTTTCAAGACTTGAAATTACATGTGAAGCCTACCATCAAAATAATGTTTTATTATAGCATATGTCATGTTAAAATAGAATGTAATTTCAATACCAGTATGAGGCACCTATACACACTGTAAACAACTTAATGATAAGCTACAAAATATTTACAGCAATACAAATTGGACTTTCCATTCAGAAATATTTTGTTTCACTTGATAACCACAATAAAAAAAGAGCAAATCATTCCTGCTAATGACAACTGTATTCTCTATCATTTAGCAACATTGCCATGTTTGTCCAAATCACAAACTGCTGAAAAGGTAATTAGTAAGATTGATYAATACTACTACATGAATCTCACCCTGAAGCCTCCTTGCTCTGAAGTAAAACAAGAGTTTCTTTTCAGGAAACAAATTTTTAACAGCTTTTAATCACATTCCTGTCCTCCTCCTATAATATAAACCAAACTTGTTTTTCTATTTCAACGAAATTGGACAAAGGCAAACGAATTTCCAATAAAGTTACACCCTACAAACACACCCTTTTCTAATTGTTTAAAAGTCTATCTGCTGCTTACACATAAAAACTTGCATAATACTCATTCACCTACATAGGGGAAGTGTCTGCTTTTAAGAGTTGAGAAAGCAAAGTATTTTCACTTTAACAATACACTAATGCAGCAAATCAATCAAATACTTCCTAAAATTCAGTGTGCCAAATGATGATGTTAATTTTTTGTTGTTAATATTACATTACATTAAGTCTAAGCAAAAGTTTCGAGCTACTAAGCTATTTAGAACCCTAGATACTCAAAATACACATAAAAAAGGCTGATTTCAAAGAGAGTAATTCATCACATTCTAGCTGGTATAACCAAAGTGTCCAAGCGATACTGAGGGAGCCATTACCAATACAGAGCTTGTAAAACAGCCTTTTCAGTCCTCCATGAGTAAGCCTAAGCTGAGATATCCTCTCTCCTGGACTACTAGTAGCAAACAAGAGTATAGCAGGAGTTCACCTCAATTCTGCTGCCCTTTCTAATGGAAGTAACACACACATAAACATCTCAAGAGCAAAGATGCAGATTCAACTGCAATAGCCCATGGCTGCATAAAAGTCAGACACAGAATTAGTATCTTAAGACAAAAACAAAAAAAACAAAAAAAGGTAGAGCCCAAAACATGGCCATGCTTATCAATTACCTTCTCAAATGTTGTAAAAAGGACCTGCCTTAAAGGTTGAAATATCTCCTGCCATTCCAAAGGGATTCTCCTAGCAAGGTTGTGCTGTTCAAATAGTGCTGAATGACATCACTTCTAATCTGTCCCCCAAAAGACTGTGAAATCAGGGTAATTACTTACATTAGCATTTCATTAACACTTGCCTCCGAAGACCTGTCTCAGTTCTGAGCTTTGAAGAACTGCAGTATTCCGAGCCAAAAAGATACTTGCATATCCTGATGCAAGAACTAAAGAATACCTATCACCTATTCATTTCTAAATGTTATGGTCCTGTAATAGAAGATTAAATAAATGCAGCAACTCATATCTGTCAAGAAAGTCCTCTGCACCAAAGACACCCTCTGGTTGGATTCAAATACTAGTTATACGCTCAAGAAAAAAGAAATGCAAAGAGGAGAAGGAAAGAAGTAAACCCAAACAAACAACAGTCCCTATGATGTGCAAAAATGGCCTTCACAGTATGGAAAAAAAAAAAAATGCAAAACTGATCAAAAAATTAAAGCACCCAGAGAGAACTGGCTGCAGCTTCAAATACCATAGCAGTAGTATGAGCCAGATGTACAGGAGAGGGCTCTCTAAGGCACTTTCCTGGGGGTGTTTTTAGACAAACACTGCAGCTCCCCAACCTCCCTAGTGCTCACAAGCAGAGCCATGGGGATGCTCCATGCTCCCACAAATAACCCACTGCATGTTCTCCACTAAAAGCAAACCACCCAACGAAATAATGGAGTGCACATGGCCTAATGACTATGGCATAACCTCAGCAGCCAAGCACAGAAGGAAAGCTTGAATTAATTGGCTCAGATTAATTGCATCAAGGACTGGGCTGATCGCTAATTGTAACTTTAATTACTCTAGCATAAATTCAAAACTCTTAACACTCTTCTCCAAATATCATGGAAGAGCTACCAACACGGTTCCGGGGGCAGGCCTGGATAAATGCAGAGCAGGGACTCCTACCTTTGGTTCTCCTGTCTGTAACATACATTTTATTTGGTTCATCCTCCACAGGTCCCTAAACCCTTCCCTGGAGACCCACTAAAGTCCCAGCCATGACAGCTCCTCTCCATTTTCAATGGCCAGGGAACAAAGATAATTCATGTCACTACAATTTCCTTTTTCTCATGACCCTTAAAGTCCCATTCATTCTTGGTTATGTTCACCAACACAACAATAAATCCACCCGTAAGCTCCTCAGAGCAGGACCAAGACCTTCCGACGTGCCATCTTAGCTCTCAGCACACAGGTGCCTTCCACTTTCCAAGAGCCTATATTTCACCCAGAAATATTTAGAAACAGTGACAATAAGCATTATAGAACCAATTTGTTAAAAAGTTTAAAAAAAGAAATCCACAAAATCAACCATCTGTGCTCCAACATATGCTATATAGGCTACGACCCCAATGTCTTTTACACAGACACTGATTTCATGGTTCTCCCAGTAAAATGCCAAAAATTTCAAGCCGATCTGCATTGTTGGAGGCAAAATTAAAACATATTATTTTCTCAGATGGCCTTTAAGAAATATCCACAAGACTTATATAATGTACTCACAGATTCCAAATAAATTAGAATATCACATTGCAGTTCAGTTTCCCCCTTCCTTGTTGGAAGAAATTTAACGACAGACAAGCTGTCAGTTGAAGATGCAGCTATTACATATCTCTTTTGGAGATGGTTTGTAGAAGAAACATGTTGACAATATTGCCTGAGGTACAATCTATGTCAAACATGGAATTTGATCATTTGGAACAATTTGGACAAAGTATAAATAGCTGCAACTCAAATGCAGCTGATGTTGCACAATATTTTATAAAGCTTTCATTAACGGATATTTCAGTTAGGTCTTAAGAGCTGAGCAAGACAAAAAGAATCAGGTATCTAAGGGGGATTCAAGCAGAAATTAGGTATCTAAAACAGAAAACACAAAGCAAATTGGCTTGACATTTTCAGTTGGGTCAAGTCTCCAAATGAGGGCAAGTCCTAGACTATTCTGAAAGGACCCAAGGGCACATGGCAGAAAAGTTTCTTGAGGGGACATCCAAATGCCTAGCAAAGCTGATAGCAGCAGCCAGCTCCAGGTCAACACAGGTCCAGCAGCACATCTTAAAACTCACAGCAAGCGCTTTTAAGGCTGTTAAGCTTTCTTCAAGGAAAGTCCCTGGATGTCTCAAGTTCCATACTCAGAAACRCTTTGATTCTCATAGACGGCACTCCTCTCCCTTTACATCACCCAGGGATCTGACAGGCAGGACATGAGCACACTTCGCACGCTGACACTGCCAAGTGTGGCACAGAACAGCGACTTGAGGCCCTTTCATTTAGTGACAGGGCCAGTGGCTCAAGGTCCTGCCTGTGCTTTCATTCATAACATCGCGGCAAACACAGCCGTGCCTGCATTCCAGATGTGTGACCAGCTCCGTGGCATTCACTTCATTTCTAGGAATTGCAGTTCTCAGTCCCCATATAAAATAAAACCTATTGTGGGGAACAAAAGAGGCAGTTCTTTTGTACGACACAGCACACTGGCGAGCTATCTTGGCACAGATGTATATGCCTGACTATATTGGGAGCAAATGAGCATGGSTTTGTGCAGGCGCACACTTTTCCTTGAAAGCAGCGTTTGTTTGGAATGTTCTTGGTCGGCACCAACTTGTCCATTTAGACAAACTCTTTTGGGCGAATAATTCCATATTTCTGATGTGACAGAGGCTATGAAATGCCAAGAACCAAAATTGTGTATGCCTTCAATACAAGACACTGTGCTGGCTGTGCTTGCATAGGGCATAGAGCACAACTGATGGGCAGGCAGCTCCCAATGCTTTCAAAGCGCCTCTTGTTTTGTGGACACCTCCGTTCCAAACCATTTGAGCCTCCCTCAACATCACCCTCTCACAACAATTTAAAATGTGTGGTTATATCACTTCTATTTAACAGGCCTAAAGAAAAAAAGAATTAAGTGCTATTTACCTGCATGTTGAAACACAACACCTATTCTACCATATGCTTCCAAAGGGCCTTTTCAAGTTTTGGCACCATATAACATCCTACTTGCTTAATTCCTCAGAATAAATCAAAAAGAAAATAACATATGGTCTCACAGATTTACCTGCTTACACAGATGCATATGAAATAGCTGAAAACTTTTGTATTAAATCTATGCATATGCTACGTTGATTGCCTTTGCCCCTATGCATTTCTCAGTCGGAGGCTACAGAAACGTTTTAACCTTCCCCTTCATTCTACTACAGACAGAGGTTACACAACCTCTCCAGTGAAATGACTGACATTGTGCTATACTCAGAAGATTTGGGAGACAGTAATGGGAACAGCAAAGTACTCCAACAAGCTGGTGCTCAAAAAGTGACCCTGGCCATGACACGATGAAAAGGAGCACAGGAGAGTGGAACCAGTGCTGCAGCTCTTCTGAAATCAAGTCTGCTCAAAGCAGAAAGATGCTACTACGAACAAATGCATTGTGATGTATTTAATTACTTAATGTATTGCCTACATAATGTACTTCAGTCATGTAATGTATTTCCTTTCATTGTCAATACTCTCACAGATATGCAGTGTAATTTTAAAATCAAGAAACTGTTATGAAGTCTGACATGTTACACCAGCAAGTTGGACATTAGTTTAATTAAATTACAGGGGAGGGTGTGGGGGAGGACATTATTACAGAACTTAGCAAGACTAAAAATTTCCAAGTTTATCTGCAGTAAGAAATTCTATACGTTTCACTACACTGCAGACATTCACGTTTGAGTTTGATGCAAGCAAAATGCCTCAAACTAAACCCCTAGTGAAATCCCCCAGATTCATCAAGCATAACCCCAAACTATGTGATAAGAAAATTATCTTAATACTTAACATCAAACAATGTGACGACAAAATGGTTCGCAGCTGCATGTGACTGCAGATGGTTGACAATGGGTCCCCCTTACTAGCAACAAAAACAAAAGACCAAGGGAGCTTCAGAGCTCCAGCAGGTACAAATGCCAGAAAACACCAGGAGATAAAAACCACAGAGCTTTCTAGCAATTAGGAAAGGCAAAGTCATTTCCAGAAGGGCTTAAAGCAACGATGTGCATATCTTATTTCAACTTTATAACATATAAGCATTCAACTTTATAACAACACCAAATCATCTCTTAAGATTAAGTCAGGACTCTCAGTACTTCAAGTAGCAGAAATCATTCTTTTTTTTAAAAAAAAAAAGCAAACGTCAATAGCTTCCTATTGATAAGACATGCCACAGGGTTTTCATTCTATTCTTCTCTATCAGATAAAGTCAAGAAAACTCAACAAAGAAAAGCACAAAGATGGTCAGAGTCAGTATCAGTGACAAACACCCAAGTTATCGTCACGGAGAAGCAAATGTTATCCACATACACATGCCAGAGATACAAAGCATGCCCTCAGCTTGGAAGAGTCCAGCACTCTAATGTTATATTCTGCTACAGGGCCACGCTGTAAGAGCCACCTCTGATGGACAGGCTGCTCACAAGCAGCTTCTCTAAAATTCTACCTTGGGTGACGAATCGTCTCTTCTCACATGGACATCATGAGCAGTCAAATACTTTCTGGTTGCAGCAGTAAGCAGTCCAAAGTTCATTTTGATTCTTAAAAGAGAAAGGTCAAACCCACTTCTTGGGCTCTGACCACATCAACTTCAYCTCCAAGTCAACATTTCTCTTCCATCAGCAAAAATTAGCAACACACCTGATCATGCCTGCATTTTACAAGTACAGAACTGCTTGAGAACATCAGTTCAAGCTCCTCTCTCAATGTTTCCCAGCAGCCCGTGTGGCACAAAGACACCAACCAACACATCTTGTGGAGCTCCACCCCTCCTAGGTGATTTATTTCAAGCCATGACCATTTTCACCTACTGGGAGGTTAGCAAGGCTTAAAATGGAGCATGCAGGTAGACGTGTATGTTTTTAAGAAGCCTCTGTGGTACACACAGGTGAGCAACCATGCCACAGGAGCTACTGTGACCATCTTACTGCCTTCCTGAGCTCAGCCTGCTCCAGGAAACAGAAGARGAGGCATGGATTTTAAAGAAAGGTTTCCAAGGAAGATGCCCTGTTATAACCAGTTCCAGAAGTAATGAAATCATGCCTTCACAATAAAAACCCACTACATAAGTCAGTTCTTCCTAAGAGAGAGTAAGTATGCCAATTAAGCAAAAACTCTGTTAGAGGGAAGAACTGCCAGCAGCAC
Organism: Eudromia elegans; assembly: GCA_003342815.1. Taxonomy (NCBI): domain Eukaryota; kingdom Metazoa; phylum Chordata; class Aves; order Tinamiformes; family Tinamidae; genus Eudromia; species Eudromia elegans. Next base: position 2,117,923 of record PTEX01000083.1, read on the forward strand.
AAGTTATTTTAGCTGACATTACTTCAAAGAAAAGCCCACCATTCGCCATCTGTTCTGGCACAAATTTTGAATGCTAAGAAAGTTTGCAAAATCACTGATGAAAAGAAAGTAGTCAAAATGCAGAAGTTTGTTTTGCTGTTAAAAATAAGAAAAAAAGACGACGAAAAAAGCAATCATCTAGGACAACTCATATTTCAGCAAGAACAAACACAAAAACCAAAATTTTACACATTTCATATAAATCATTATATTCACATGAGAAGTGGATAGACAACTCCAGACAGCTGGAGACAGTTTATGTTCTAACKAGTAGATGTCTACCAAGCTTTTCCCATTGCTAGCAAGTTCTTAACTTTTGCAAACTTATGCCTCCATCAGAGAGACACTAGCCAAACAAAGCAAGTTTTAGTTAGTAMCAAAAAATAGAAGAGCATTTGTGAAGGAAGGCAAAAAACTATCTGAAATATACTTGAAAGATAACAAATCAAAAGCAGGAGTAGATGTTATCAATAACATCAAAGGCTCAACTAATTAGGATAATTAGGATACACAGTCTCCTACACTAGGCAGCTCATTAATTGATATGCAAAAATAGGAGAAAATTGTAAAGAACAAAGAGAAGGAAAGGCATCCTACACCTCTCTCCCAAGGCAACACTACTCAACCTCTTTGCACACACTGTTAGCACCGTCTCCCTTGGAACATTATGTCTAACTTATATCTGCATGTTCAAATACAGATGAACTCAGACTGGAAACTTGTTTTCGAAGAGGACTTGTCTGGTTTCACCAGGCAAGATTAGAGGTTGCAAGAGAGTCTGGTTGCTCTCTACACATGTCATTGAAGCAAACATCACAGAAGAGGCAGAAGAGATATTCAAGTCAAAAGAGAATCCTGGCCTGAGAATTAAAACTTTAGAGTTTATCATTAATAAGGCAGCTGGAAATCAGTGATGTGGGTTTGAATACAGCCACTGAGCGCTACGTAATAATTCCAAGCCTATTGAGATGGACTGTGATGAGTTCAGGAAAGGAACTATATAATCATTTCCAGCAAGGACAGCAGGCAAGGTATAATGTGTAATACAATTCCTATGCTATCCTCCATATTCCTGCAAGGTACCAATGGCCATAGTGTACTTTCCCATGAACTCTGTGGGATAAACACCTTTTCTGTTTTCCTGTGGCTTTGATTAGCATTAAAAATCAGGACAAAACACACACAAAAAAAGTGAAAAAAGCATAATGTTAAATTTAGTAGCTTGTTTAGAAAAAAAAAGATTATGGGTTAGGCCTATGTGGTCCATCACTGTGACAAAGTTTAGACAAAAACAGATGAACATTCCTGTGCCACATAATTAACAGATTTATTTCTTCTTCTCTAAAACACAAAGTCAATATGTCACCACTATTTATGAATGAGCTGAACATTTAGGGCAGCTTTTTAATAGTCTGGAAAACTCAAACTCACTTAGAAAAAAATTAGAAGCTTTTTCTTAGAGAAATGTCTAAATGACAGATGGAGTTTTAACACTTTTTGTGACACCAAATGAGGCTCTATGTGCRGCCATGCATTAAGAAGCAATTATTTCAAGAAGTTCTAAGTTTACATTACCAAAAAAGCATTTATTATAAATATTCTAATAGTAGCTGTATTTTCTTCCCTAACCAAGCACCAAGGACAGCTCAATAACTCTACCTCAAAATGTCAGGTTGCAAGCTGAGTAAAAGRTAAGATTTCYAGYMGGAAAAAAARMKYTWKAKATATAKWGTATATATATATTTCAATGAATTCTAGAAAAAAAAGCTTTTGGAATTACTGTTCATTTTTTCATTTTCATAATTCTCATACTCAGACTTAAAATCTTTGAATATCTGTGCTTTACTAAAATCTTGCTTTGCAAAACAACACACAAAATCACCACTTGAAGTAGGCAAAATGTGTGGTCATGGGAAGCTGCCCTGACAATGCCTGACCTCAGCCAACAGCAAGGGAACTTGTCACTAGGTTAACAAGTGCCAGTAGCAGAACAAACTTGCGGGTAGCACTGACTGTTTCCTTCCTTCATCTGGGAATTTCTGAACTTATCTATGTGTTTATAGATGCTGTTTAGAACCAGGACTCCTTACTTAAACTTTAATTTTAATATTCTAAGTCCAAGGGAGATTTGCTAAGAATGACTTAAGCACAAGTTTTTGTCAGACAAATRAACTAAAAAAGGGCGCATTACATTCTAGATACTATTTTATGTTCAAATTAATAGTGAAAACGTGAAGTAGCGCACAGATTTAGGATAGTGTTTAGTGCTGTATATTCATCAGATTTATATAGGTATGCAGATGGCAAGAACCTTAATGAGGGCTCTGCATTAGTTTTGCAGCATCTGTCCTCTATACCATCAGATCAAAACAGCATTAGTCTGAGCGCAATCAACTCACTTCCATAAAAGCAGACAAATACCAGCAAAAAAAGGAAATCCGATTGAGGGATTTCTTTTCTCATCTGTATGTGTAGCAATCCACACCAGCARCATCATAAAGTGATATGAAAGAAGTGACTGTCAATTTCTCTATGATAGAAAGTTYTAACAATAATGCTGAGGTCAAATTCATCCATCACTAGACAAAGTTATGATTATTACATTAAATCCAAAGTAGGAAACAGAGATKGCCTACAGTCTGCTTTTCTTAGTTCTGTAATGAGCATACAGTGGTATCAGTTATGGGTATGGAAGAAGTGATGTCCTTCATTGGTACAAGACTAGCAAAAAAAAAAAAAATCTTTAAGTCAAGCACAAAAATGCTGTACCTCCAATAACAAAAACTTCCCATCAGGCCTTCCCATCTCACCTGTTTTACTGTAGGCATACCCCTCAAACCCAAAATCTTTGAAACGTACAGACCAAAGTTAAAACATCTTTCTATGGAAAATAACTTTTGTTACGCGTATTAAGCCAACTCAAGTGACCATCCAGAGCCCGGGTAATGCTGACAAGAACTAACAGGTACAACATCTCTATGCAGCGTGCTTTRAGAAAAAGGACTCTCAGCTTACCGTTACAGACTTCAAAGTCATTCCATGATAGGTGCCCATGGTATCAATTTTAAACCCTTCCGTTTCTGCAAAGAAAAAAAGGCTCCTGTAAATTATTTTGAACATAGAGACATCATGTCTAAAATCAACATCAATGGAAATATCTTTCAAGTAATTTTTTCAAGGAAGAGGTCTTGCTGCTAGTAGGGTTTTGGTTTCTGTCCACACTACAAAACCTGGTTACTATTAGGGAATCTGTTTTCTGTAAGGCAGTATTTCYGCTTTCTACAAGCAAAACAAGCATTCCCTGCCACACACACCACTAAAATGATGCCAGAGAAAGCACATAAACTGAAGTCTTTACAAGAAGGTACTGGAGCAGACACAACCCCAGCAATGCTATTATTACAAGATGGAAAAAACTCGTATTCTCAGAATGCATTATAATGCAACATATTAACTTGTAGTTATATGCATGCAAAAATATGCTCAATAAGAAACTGCTTAACAAACAGACTATAAAAAATAGGATTAATTAGTAGGGCAGATGCACTAAGGTATAAAACTACTAAGGTGTATTATTACCATATTATATACAGCACAAATTATGCATAAATTCATGATACAGGACAAAAGTTACTCAAGGCCTTTCTCCATCCTCCACCAAACAGCTTTAATGGTGGAGGATTTAGTCAGGGTAAACGCCACACGTCTGTAAATGCTCAGGGACTAAACCTGCCTCTAAGAGCCTTTTTGCTTTTCAATAGTCCTTCAATAGCCTTATGTAAAGGATACAGTGCAGAAACAATTATTGGGAATAGGAAGATTAATGCCATTTATATCACGTTCATACAACGCTCTACCACAAAAGCTTTCAAGACCAAAAATAATGATTTTTTTTTTAAACATACAAGAAGTCCAAGAAAAATAACAGATGCTCCAAGACTATTAGACTTTCTTACTCCTATCAAGAGTAAATTAACTTAAATTGAAGCTCAGACAATCTGAAAACAGTGCAGATGCTCTGTGAAGACKCTACGGCTGTTCCTTCTTTCTTTCTTAAATGAGGAAGATTATCAGACAGTTGCAGGAAATGAAGCAGAAAAGTTTCCCAGATTTTAAAGCTCAGAGAAAAGCTGCTTAAGGTGAAATGCCTGAAGTTATGGGCCATGTTTTGTTTTACATGCACTATCCACCATGTCGCAAGCCATTTCTTGACCTCAGTGGGTGAAGACACCTCAAGTCCAGCTGTTCAATGTCTCACCTTCTTCTCAATGTCTCCCTTCTCCCAGACTTAGCATTTTTGAGGTACATAGAATCCATCCTGAGAGCTAAAATGCAGGTATAATCATGAATGCAGTCTTCAGAGGTGAATGTTTATACAGCCTAACTTCTCTTTTTAAATTGGTATTGTCTTTCCCTGCCACCCCCAAGGTGTAATTATGCATGCAGAGTCTCAGCTCAGGGTTTACAGAACTGAAGTTTAAGGTAGTGAAGTTGCATTCAACCAACATTTCCATGGACAAAAGTCTTCTTAACTATATAGGTCATCGTCGCTGAGCAAGAAACATATTAATATTTCAGGTGCTGCCTGAGGGCTTACAGAATACTTGGCAGAGCTCTCCTAACTTGAAGGGATGCTTTTGCTGACCTGGAGTGACATAAAACAGAGATGAATAATCTAAGATGACAGTTGCCTGTGAATTGCAGAAGGTCAGCAGCAGAAGAATCTTGCCCCTTCCCTTCCAGACTGGCCTATTATGGGTTCTTCTTCCCTGTGACATACAGAATACCCAACTATTTCAATCAGAAGTTCTTCCCAAACCCCCCAAACTCTTCATGATGAAAGCAGAACCAGTGGCACAGGTAGCAAGTGGAGAGAGGCACTAATGGGACACAAGCCTTTGCTCTACTACCAGGAGCTACATCTTTTGCAAAATTAGATAGAGTTCCTTGTAAAATTTGTCATAGTTTCATTTAAAGAGTCACTAAACATGGCTCTGGCCATCATGGGTTTCCTGCTCCCAACATTCTGCCATCTCTTCCTCCTAACAAGCAACGAGGATCCTACAGAGCCACTCTTTGATCAAGCATCAGGGAAAGGAGCCTCTATCCTTCTTTTCAGGCAGCTAAATGGGCATCCCAAAGCTATTTAACAGTTACTTGGGTGGTGGTAAAGAAAAACCTTAAGATTAAAAAAAAATAATCAAAGTGTAAAARCTGTCAGAGTGCCTCCTCTTAGTGACAGAGATCCCAGAGACACTAAATGACCAGCCCAAGGCACAAGGTGCAGACTCCAAGGCCTGCTGTGAGCAGAGGAGAGCATCTCTATGGTCCTGCCAGCTGCAGCCAGGGGCACAGGGCCTTGTCATGCAAATGCTGCATCGCAGCCTCCCAGCGAGATGGGGAACACAGTGGGCTCCTTCCCTCCCCTCAACTTGGCTCCAGCCTCTGCTGCTGAGTCACGCAGCAGCGCAGAGATGTAACACTCACCACCAGTTACGAATTTGTTTGCAGCTCCAAAAGCGTGATACCAAAATCACAGCTTTGCTGATAGTAACAGAGGAAGCAGCTGAAATCAGCCAACTACTGAAGGAAAGAGTATTTAAGATGAAAAAGGGACCTTGTATAGATAAGTAAACCATCATGATGGCAAGGCTTTGGATCTTTATTTTCAAACTTGGGATTAGATATGGAACAATTGCTTAAAAAGGAAACTTGACAGTCCTTCATACATTGGGATTTTTCAGTAAATTTACAAAACATTCTGTGTTGCACACCCCTTTTAGGCAAAGAACAGTCCATACTAAATATTTTACATGCAAGTCTAACACTGAAGAATAAATAATGCAAGCAGAACCCAACAGTAATGCACTGTGTCAAACTGTATTCCAACTTTGTTTGCCAGATGTAATCAGCTTTATAAAAATAAACATTATTAAACCCATCTTGAGCTAGAAAAGCATTTAAAAACTACATCGCTACATTCTAAACCCAGTAACTACTATTGAATAATTAATTCTAACACTTCAAAATACAAACTAGTCAGTTAATACCAGACTATCTTTCCTCCTGCAGTCATTGCGTGTATTGCCAACATGATTTCACAGTTTACAATTATCCAAAGGTTATAAAAAAAAGTCATATACATTTTTGACGTGGTTCATCATCAATTACCTTTCCGGCATCAGTATGTATCAACCCAAATGTCTCCTCTCATTCAAAAGAATTAAGAGCTGGACATGAAACCTCGCACACTAGAGCATCAGCTTATKGGACCAGTCATATTTTCCAGTGTGTGGACAGACATTACATACTCTTTCCTCTGCATTAATACTCAAARGTACCTCCTCTTTGCTAAAGACAATTGCTCCACTTGACACTGAGTTTTCATCCTGTACCTGCTGCCCTTCTAGCCATCCAACATGGCTGTAAACTTGAGCACTGCTACACAACAAAGGAGTAAGAGCTTCAAAAACGCTAAATTAACCTGCATTTCTGGAAGGGAATCTAGGCAAACAGAAGCAGTACAAAGGCTCATTCATAGCTTTGAAACACGGGAGGCCTAGTTAGGGAGTCTGTTTGAACTATGCATGATGAGTAAGATTGAATAAGCACTTCTTTTTCCAGCTGTATACTTTACAAAACAGAGATAGCAACATCTCTGCTGACTCCCCAGAAAATGATTCAGCAATGCTTTTTYACACCTATGGTAATTAAATCATTGGCACTGAAATTCACTCTACATGAGTTTACTGAGCACTCCTTGCCAGGACTAAAAAAAGTAAAAGTTAGTTCCATGCCTACATTTCCAAAATATATTAGCTCAAGTTCACAAAACTCCCAGCACATACCAAACAGTTCAATCACCACCACATAGTCAGTCCTTATGTTTCTCAGAGTACCAACAGAAAAATCACTATATGAATTTGGGTAATTGCTGGAATTTCAGCAATTAATGGGCATGTTAACAAACAACTTGGTCATATCACATCAGGATATAGCCACAGAGCCTATAAGGTTTTTTACTCCCCACAAATGGGAATGCCTTGTACCTATTCACTGTTAGAAATAAGCAGAATTGAATATCCTTAAAAAAAATGAGATAAATAAAAAAGTCTAATAGGACAGTGAAATTCAGTGATCTCAAGCTCCTATTACCTATGCACATAAAAGGATAATGTTTTATAGCTCACTGCTTCCTGCAGTTGGCTGTACAGCAAGCTCTCTTTCCATTTATACTAAACAGTTCTAAATGAGTATTAATTTTCAGAGTGATTGGATTGTGGTAGGTTGATGCCTGGACAGCAACAACAGATGTGCAATAACAACCCACAACCTCCTTAAAGGACAGGACATTATCAGAGTAACACAGGGAAACTTTACATTTCTCTATATTACTATATACACTCAATGGATCAAAAATGGCAAATCTTCCAGCAAAATCATCTCAGCATTATTTTACACTCTGGAATCACTTAAGAAACAAGCATATGAGAAAGTTTTTCAAGCAAAGCCACCTAAAAAACTTGGGAAAACCAAGGTATTGCCTTTTAAATGGAATATTACCTGCAATGAACTATGGAGCAAACCTCACATTAGCTCAAAGTTTCAGTCTCCTTCCTAATCAAAGCTGCAGCAACCAGACATCCCATTTGGGAGAAGCTGCAAACTGACTCAGGACTCCATAAGCAGTTTGGCTGACTGCAGATATAAGGGATTACTTCTTTCTTCTTCAAAAAGAGCATCAGCCAAAAGGCCCCTCACATTTATTATTAAAGCAACCTAAATGATTCTAGCAATAAAGTCTGTCCCTTTTGGCAGAGATCAAAAGGTAAGGCAAGCAAAGAAACACCTGATATCCCCTTAGAAATAACAGGCAATCACAAGAGTTAAACAAACTCAGCTTCAACTCAAGTTGACTTATTGTATCCCACTTTTTTTTTTTTAATCTGGCTTAGTTCTACAAGCTTTGAACTACTGTTAAAAATAAAACTCAATAAAATAAAATATCACCGATATCCATACTAAATCAACACAAATATTCCAAAAACCAGCTGATCTCTCTGCTGCCTAAACTTTAAGCCTGCATGACTAATAACAGTACAGTGTATTAATAATGTACTAAAGGAATATATAAAATATATTGTAAAACGGCAAGGAACATTTAGGCACAGTCATCATACAAGTGCCAGAAAACTGCTGTGAAGCAGGGCTTTCCCTCCCATTTTTTCCCCACGCCAAAATCCCAGACACCTCAAGTTTTTAATAAACAGAATCCTGGCAACTCATTTTCTTACTAGATCGACTGTTAACAAACAAATACTAAAAAATTTATACATATCACCTTAACTGTTTTCTTTCAGACACATCATTTCCACTTGCAAACCTCTCTTCTGCACAGTAATTTTGTTGGGACCACAACTTGATTTTGAGAGCAATTAAATTACTTTAAGGAATKACATCACTGTAATGGAGTTGCAAATATCATATACAGCTTGGTTTTAAACCAAGTATATTACCTGCACTGTGCGGCACAGGGAAGTGTTTATATGTAATTACGGATTTTGGAAATTGCCTCAAGGTGAATTTCAACAAGATTATACTCCTCAGTTTTAAAGTCTCTTTAGTACATTCGAATACCCCAAAAGCAAATAAATAAGGACTTCTGCTATTTTCTAAAGTTAATTCACAGCTGAGGAAAAGATCTCTCTGATAACTCTAGGCTCTCTCCTAGGAAATTTAGTTGTTAATTACCAATTCCATACAACTGCCATAACTACTATACCAAAGCCATTCATAAAGCAACATTGCAGAGGAAAGCTGTTGCTGAAGAGCACCCGTGCAGTGCCCTGCTAGGCAGAGTGCAGGTTAGCATCAGTAACACAAATCAGGTCACTGATTTTTTTGGTGGTTTTTTTTGGGGTTTTTTTTTTTGGGTTTTTTTTTTTTTTTAATAGATCATGAAAATTAAAATTATTGCAATGGGTGACTAAGCTGAGGATAAGAAACTGAAAAAGTAAGATATGTAAATGTTTTTGTTTCCAGCAATCACAACCTGTTTCCTCCTATGGCCTCTAGAACCACATGCAACAAACACATAAAATATATTCACCTGCTTAATAGAGATGTGCTCTACCTGGGTCACTCACTGAAACCATGCAATCTGTCATCTAGAAAACACTGGTCATCGCTTTACCAAAGGATGACAATAATGCGTTTCCTGTTGTAAAGCAGTCCACAACTTGATAAATTTAGAGACATTTTAAATGTTAGTTTTCTATTAACTTCTTCTAACTTTAATTTCTTACTGTACAGTGTATATATATTTTATTTAAAAAAAAAACCTCTAAAATAGTAATAACAGGAAAACTACTTGGTAAGTGCTCAAATCTGCATATATCTTTTTCCTCCCTAGTACAACTTCCAATTAAAAAAAACAGTAAATGAAAAATCAAAGGATTGAAATCAAAGCATATTGAGGCCAGTAGTGTAGAGTTTAAGAGAATATAAAAAACCTGACAAAGTTCCTACAGGAAGTACAGTTATTTACTCCTCCTTTTTATTCCAATGGAATATTGGAAACAATTCCTGGAATAATTGTGACTGTGGAAGATTTTTTACATGCATCTGACAGTTATTTTTTGCAGTTCTGCTTTTTGCCTTTTTTTTTTTTAATTGATAGTAGGCATCTCCTTCCAAAAAAGTTCTTTTCTCTTCTCCCCCCAGATTTTGTTTTTCTATTTCCAATTTGCTCCCTACAAGGCAGAAATACTTTCTAAAAAGTATTATTACAGATTTGAAAAGCAGATTTGCCTATTCAAAAAGTTATCACTAGGCAGTTACCTGTTATTTTAATTTTGAGAAGCAGTGGCAGAGAATTCTCTCTCTTCTCAACACATCCCTCCCCAACCTTACAATTGGTGAGCTCCAATTCTGAACTTCGATATTTTCAAGCAGCTTTATGATCAACTTACCCTCTTTTCCTTTGAATCTTTCCTGATCATATCTGTTGTAGGCAGCCGGAATAGGTTGCTTATTTCGTAAAGTAGGATCCTAAAACAAGTTAAATTAAGATTTGTAATATATYGAAAAAGTTTAGTGTTTTTTAACTTTTAAGAAGTATCGCATGCAACTGCTTAGGAGTAGAAAAAAAGACTCTTAACTTGTCTAAGACCTTCAATGCATTTGAAATTCCTGATGTGTTTCATTTTAGCATCCATTTCTCTATATTGTAACAAAGTTTAAAAAGACAGGAATGACAAAAATAACTAAGGCAAAACTGAAGCAGAAATAATGAACCACAATAGGCTGAATCTGTAAGTTTCTACAAAAACACTGAATTTTTGTAATACCTCAAAAATCAGAAAAACATTGACAACTGATAACTCATGGTTAAGCCCTCAGTCACACAAATGCCATGCTCCTTGCAAACCAGATTATGTTAAGAATCTGTTACATCTACCAAATGAATACATTTTTGGAAGAAAAAAGGCATACTGGAAAAAGGTTAAAAACAGTGCCCATCCAGTAAGCACCCTAAATACCAATCCATTCTTTTTCCACGGATGGCTTGGTTACATAGTCACAATCATTGTAAATTTGAATATTTGAGTAGTCCTGTGTACAATTTCTGAAATTCAACACAAAGCAAATATTTAAGTGCTGAAATTCATCTTGCTGTTTAAATTTAGTTCTTTGTTAAATGCAATGGTATCAAAAAGCAATCCAGGATTAAACAGCTTTCACAGCAGACTGCCACTGAGTTCACAGAATATATTAAGTTTTATAAAGCCCAATAGTAAATATCACAATACAAACCAATTGCTGTCTAAAACTCAGATAGGCTTAAACAATAAAACTGTAAATCTGTCTTCCTGATTTATCACAGGCCAAAGAAATTTAGTTCAAGCTGTTCCCACTCATGAGTCATGTTCCAGATTCTTAAACATTTGCTACCCTGTCAAATAAAAAAGAAAAAAAAAACACCCTGCAAAACATTGTTTGAAATGGCAACAGTCTCCTCTAATACACATATATATATACACACTTTTTTTTTTGCAAATAGCTGCAGAATGTAGCTACTGCCTTGTATATACAGAAGCTGGCACTAACAGTTTAATCTCCAAATAACAGAACATATTGAACAAATTAAATTGATATATCRAACTCTTTAAATACCAATAAATGTAAATTAAGGCAAAGAGTATCTGTGAAGTTATACTTGGAAGTTACTCTTTCACTAGAACTCCTTAACTACTCTCACTAGACTCTGAACTTTGTAACAACAGAGGACTTTACACTTTCACTCTGGGATCCACAAACATCATCTTCAAAGAGCTGCTCCTACCGTGGGTGCTGTGTTGGGTGCCGGTCTCTGCTCAGGTGCACGGCCCTCCTCTCTGGCTTTTACAGATTGAAGAATTGCAAAAATATTCTTGGCAAAGTTCTGAAAAACARGGCAAAGATCTGTAAACCTTGCTGGCTGTGTTTTAAGGAACACCAACACAACTTGAAGACTCTATTTTGCTTAGCTTGTGCTTCACAGGAAAACAACACAGGCTTAGTAAATAGTAAATATTTTTTACTGTGACAAGCTCCCAACATAACAAGATCTTTCAAGTTGCACTTGTATTCCTCATTTAAAAAAAAACAAAACACAACTATAAATACTTGAAAAAGATCTTTTGAATCTGACTGTAGCTTCATTATAGAGCAGAAGCTAAATGAAACCTTTCACAGTCTGATGAAAATGCAGATATTGTGAATATATCCCCCATCCCATCTTGCCAGCTACCCCTTGGCAGCTCTTCCAGAGCTCTGCCACCTGTAGCACAGGCTGCTGCTTGCAGAAACAYTAGCAAGAAAAAAGTTGCTGTTTTATGAATACTTTCTACTCTTCTATACCAATATTTAAATTTTCAGAGCACTCTATGCTAACACTGATGTGTAATTAACACTGCCGGCATTACAAAACACATGCAAAAATTATAAAACAAAAACTTTCAGTGTGAATTTTGTAAGGCTYTTCGAAGCTGCTCCAGGCTGCTTGTCACGCAGCCCAAAAGGCATGGRCTGAAAGAGCACCAAAAACAGAGGAGAAAGGCAAAGCTCTTCCTTGCACAGAAACACGGCTGCCCACAAAGCCTTAAAGAACTCTCTCAAAACTGGGTTTGAAGTGCTTTCCTGCTAAGAAATCTTTGGGGGGGGAAAGAAGAAAAAGAGCTGCGAGCCATGCAYATATCAGCTATAGAAGAACACTCAAATTCAAGACTGCTCTTTGAAAAATGAGTCGAGTTGGCAGCTTTCACRGGAAGGTCACAGATTCCTCCTGACCCCAAGCAGGGGCAACAAATCAATCACAGGAGCCACTGCTGCATTTCAGCACAGGCCACTTCACCRAAATGACAAACTACTGGGTCTCAAGAAACCCAGGAGGGGGAAACCAATTAGCAAAAGGAAGAATTTAGAAGAGTGACAGTCCATGTAGAGTTCGAGTCTCAACAAAATCACAGCAAGCTTTCACTTCCTTATTCCGTTCACAAAACCTATATTCAACCTACTCAAAATCAGTTTTCCATTTTCAGTTTTGGACTTTTCAAAGGCACATGAGCATCTCTGCCTTTAGTAAACTGAAATTGCATGTTCTGAACTAAGCTTCAGCTAAAAAACAAAAAAAACCCTAAGTCTTCCAGACCACTGAGAAGACATTAATAAACCTTAAATTACACTGTGTTCCTGCTGGTTGTTTCTTTGACATCATGAAAATGCAGGTCTCCCAAGGCCAGAACTAATATCTGTTTGGCAGGGGAAAACAGCAACCGTGTTTTAATAAACAGTTCAAGATGATCACAACTAAGATGATCATCTTGTTCTGGGACACAACATTACATYGCTGTGACAGAAAGTGATTGAGCAGCTGCAGCTACTCGCTGCTTTGCAGACAGATGGGGAGAGGAAAAAAGRCACCAAGTCTTCATTGTTTAACTCTAAAGAGGTCAAACTGTGATCATGCCCTAGCCTCTGCCCTTAACTTAGTTAAAATTAACACAAATGTAGTATTTTATTACTAAAATCTTCCCGTTTTGGACAAAGAGAAGAAAAAAACCCTTGCATTAAATCTTTCACAAACATGAATGTGTTTTAAAAACAATACTTAAAAAATCCTTTATACTTAAGTGCAATTTCATCAGTTTTTGTTTTTCTCTCCCTGGAGTACYGCCTCTACTATGAAAGCTCTCTCTGTTGATTCCAACTAAGCTTTYGCCTAATAATAATTCATCACATTGCAAAAGAGAGGCAACGTTTCAGCCATTACCTAATCAGACTCTCGGGTTTTACATTGTTTTTGAATGAAGCCCTAAAATGATAGTTTCTTCCTCTCATCTTCATCTAGTCCCCTAAAAAGACTACTCCTGCACACAATGTAAATTGTAAGGAAAAAGGATGGTGGTTAAACACAGTAAATCGAGAAGAATGGGAGCTGCAGGCAGATAAACTTACTCAATAATATTCTGAGAGAACAAAAGCCCTATTTTCTTTGGTAAAGTCCACAATAAAGGTACATTAATTTACAGAATTTACTAGTACAGTTGCTGTATGATGCTGTACCAGAAATGCAACGTGCTCATCACATATTTCTAGCAATTCCTATACCAATGCTATGGCACGGGATATGCCAAGTCTCCACGTATCCCCAAAGAAACACAGCAGGATTTAAAACCTCAATTTACAGTTTCAATTTATAATTTGATTGAGCTGAAATTCTTCCAAAGGCATATTTAAATCCAGAGTCCTTTATGGCAACATTTCCAAGTAAACGCATCTTCATCAGTTCATAAACTGTTCACCACTAAAGTCCATTTGTTTTCCCTCTTGTTCTTCTAAAATGAAGATAGCCTTAAAGCATTGCACTTAAGTCTGTGCACAACTGACCTGTACCTAACCTTAATTCATAAAGCAATATGCAAGAAACAGAAAACATTAATGCACAAGCAATTTAAAAAAAAGGACTGCCAAAACAAAGAGGTCTTTTTGCTATGCTTTCAGGACAGTAGCAATGTTAAATAAAAAGTCAGAATTTATATAGGTAAGTTGTTGAATTAGATGTATRGCCTACAGTAACAAATTCTGTGGTCTGATAATTTAAAAACTTTTTAATAAAACACAACATGTAAAAAATTGAGTGGACAAAAATAATCAAAACAAAAGAAATTAGGCAGTACCTTTCACAAAAGGAGACTGTGAATAAAATAATGTTTCTTTATGTTCTAATCAGAACGGTTAAGTGGTACTACAGTCTACAGTACTAACCCAAATACACATAGCTATTACCCCTAAGTATTTCTGGACATATTTTCATATGTTCATGTGTTCCATATTATTCCATTTTATTAATTGACATTTTATAGTAGAGGAATTTATGTGAAAAATATGAAGTATTTAACTTGAATAAAGGCAAATAGAGAAGCCTGAAAGAAAAATAACTTGTTATCCTGAAATAAAAACATTGCATACAACAAAACATCACAAGTAATCAGAGTTTATTTTTGCTATAAATGCAGCATGTGAACAGGTACACTATATCTGTAGTCACTGAAGAGGTGCACAAGTTTGGTAAAGCTACTTCATAGCAGACCTGAAATTTTCATTCCAACGACAAYGTTTTATTGTACAAGCTCAGAAATTTGAGGCACCTATTTAGAGAACAAGATACAGTTTTATTCAGAAMGAATAAAAACTTTGTTAGTTACCCCATCTTTCCTTTATATGCTGTATTCAACACCGTTATTATCTGGCACTAACACAGCAGTCTTTCAGGGTTAGCAAGCAAGCGAATCAAGAGGAATTTGGGAACATTAGCCATCTCCTGCCATTACGTCTGTGCACAACCATTTTAAGACCATACGCCTGTTCCATTTGAGAGCACTAACGAGGAGAGCAGTTTCTATTAACTTGGCACACCTTCCCCATCTCCACTGGTGGATTCAAAGCACCACGAGAATGCATTTGGTAAATGCAGAACATTTCTGCCACCTAGAGTCSATCTGTAAAAATGCTTTTGCAATCAAAGAATTTCTTTGAAATTTCCCATTAGCAGACACAAGTGATTCGTTTAAAATAGTCCATTAATATTACTATAGGCATTGTCTTAAGTGCAATATTTTCCTGTTACAAGAACATACAAAAATTATACTGAAATTCTGATTACAACTGTAAATTGTAATGCTCTTACACTGACAAGAATGTTCCAAAGACATCAGTGAAAAACAAGAACTGAACGCAACTTTAAAAAGCCTTCTTATAGCTTTATTTCAAATATATTACTGTTCAAATAAATATGAACAAGATTTTAATTTTTAAAAATAGTAGACAAACTAACTGCAATAGTGTTATTTTTCAGAAAATAACACATCAGGCTTAACACAATTCGAAATACTAAGCAATGTAAGAAAGGGGTCCATCTGAAAAAAAGATCCCTGTGATTTAATACCTAGTACAGCAATAAGGAAAACCACAAGAAATTATGTTCTGAGGTAGTTTAGAGTGAGATTTTKTATTAGGTAAGTTTGCAATTGTGTGTTAAATCCACAGCAAATGCCACATACCAGGAAAGCAATAATCTCTCTAGCTAGGTCAACTATAATCACCCCAATGATTTTAGTCAATTCTGAACTTCTCATCACCATACACAAAAAGGTTTCCAAAAGCAGATTAAAAAAAAAAAAAAAAAAAAAAAAACAACAAAAAACACAAATACAAGGATTACAGAATTTAATACATGCAGCTCCCAGTCACGTTCTCTCAGCTGGAAGACTTGAGTCCAAACCCCTTCTGTAATAACATCCTTTTCACAATACATAGGCTACATCAATCTTCACCCTAAGATGAGCATAGATAACTAGAACATTACRACATAATTGCAATAACCAAAGATATTAAATCTGAAAAGTGATGGAGGGCTCCCCAAAAGAGTTATTGAAATGAATTATTTTTTCAATATAGACAAGACTCCTAGGCTTTCAAAACAAGACCTAAGAAAAATATCAGCTACATAGCCTAATCTAAGCACTTCTAAARAGAATACCAAGCACCACAATAAGGCAGAAGATAAACACTATTTCACTTAGGTTTACTTCATTAGAAATGAAAGGTGCCAGGGAAATTATTTTTTATCTTAAGAAGTCACAGCTCAGAATGTTCTCATTTTTTTAATGGAAAGTAAATATTACACAAGGAGAGGATTAGCCACGCAGATTGAGACAGACTTCAATTTGACAGTCTGCAGAAAGGAAGTATCAAGAAGCAATAAATGAGACTTCTGCTTCAACCTATATGTAGCAAATAAGTAATACATACATAAAGAAACAATCTTCTATTGACAGTAAGATTTACAAATCACACGTTATGTAACTAAGCTAYGGGGGCGAGTTTGATAAAAGTGAGATCTTGTAGCAAGTTGTAACACACTAGAAGAAACATTGTGTGTTAACAGATAGCTGAATAGAGACATTTCATCACTCTTCCATCTTACACAAAGATAATTCCATTACTATTTACTTAAAAGAAAAAATTAAAGCATATCTCATTTTTATAGTTTTACTCTGATGCTCTGCCCCTCAGCCCCTTACAAGGGCTGAGTTCCCTATAGGCAACAATGGCAATTCAGAASAGGTAAGTAAAATAACTGGCAGCCATCTTTTGTATAGACCCAAATGGACAACATTCCTCCTGGRATGCACCCAGGCAAACAATAATTTAAGATGCCTTATGGGTCACTCAGAACTCCTACTGCCTTGCTGCACCTTAACCAGACCTGCAGCAGCCTCAGAGAGGACACCAAAGAAGCCATCTGGGAGGTGTCTTAAAGGAGGCCAAGAGATCCACAGCCAMTGCAGCTTGCACAGGTCCTGTGCAGGTGCTGCACACACCCAGACAGCCTGCGTGCACCTCTGCACTCACGCATGGCGCACACACAGCACTTGTTCCAGCTCCAGATGGACCGGCCTGGAAAGGCTGGCAGGCACAGGCAAGAAGGGCGGCCAATTACAAAAAAAGATAAACAGATATAATAATAAATTAYTTTACATAGAGATATACTAATAATAAAAACAATGAAAAGAGCTTTCTTAAAAGCTGCCAAGAATTGTGGTTGTTCGAACGGAGCAGGAATTCAGAACAAGCTCCAGTATGAAGCACTTTTACTGTTTTTGAAAACTGTTTTAAACCAGCTAGACTGTTGGCTAAGTCCCCAAAACAGCTGTGCTGCATGTCTTTACTCAAACCTGGAATTAAAATCCCAGAACCGAAATCCATTCTAAACAAGGAAGCTACTATAGCAAGAAGGAGAACCATAGACTAAACAAATGAAATCTGGATCTGAGAACTGATTATGTAAAAATGTCCCTTTATTCATAAACYCTGGAAGATTATACTAAAGTCTTAGGGAAAGCCAACAGATACTTAAAACAGATTTTGCTGGATGACTCACTAGGGATTAAAGCAAACATTATTTTCAAAACGAAGGTAGAGAAGCTTAACAATCAGACAGAAAAACAAAAAAAAAAATACACAAAATATCTAGTTCTAGAAATGTTTAAGGAAGGATGGATGCCTAAATTTCAAGTGTGAGGTGTTACGAACAAGTGATCCAGTAAAAAGACAGTCAGGAATCACTGTAATATGCAAGTACAAATTATGGAAGAGTAACAGAAGGGGGGGCATTCAGATAATAGCTATGCATTACAGAAAGCCTAGAGTCAAGCAAGATAAATTCAATGAATGGTAATCTCTAACAAACCTTTAAAAATATTCAGGCTATCCTGATAGCCACTGTCCCTTAATAGGGACAGCAATCTATTTCAGAGAGACTTCCAAAGAAAACACAGTAATTGTGAAAGACTCAAGTTATCTTATGGACTGGACAAATGCCAGGAAGGTGAAGGAGGGATTCATTATTTAGCTATCATAAGCATTTCCTTCTGGGAGCAACTGGTCAGAGATTTCAAAAGAGATAAAGCATCTCTTACTCCTTAGTAGTCTCACCTACTTTGAGATGTTGCTTCTCAGTACTCTAACAACAGTATCAATGCACTCAAATTCCATGTTCTTGTTGGAGAGAGGTGGGGAAAAAAAAACAAAAAAAAAAGGACAGGAAAAAGTCCACCACGCTTTAACTTCAAATAAGGGGAACTGCATAATACTGAGGATGCTTTTCAAAAGAAAAAGTAGCATGTAAAAGGGCCAAATGCAAGCACTGTAAAGATTTCTCAATATGGAAAAAGTAATGGGAGCTCATGTGAAAGCTGTTAAAAAAAAAAAGGCAGTTATATAAAGCAGAGTAGGCTATTTGAAGAAAAAAGTCAACTTCAGAATTGTAAAATGCGTCTAAASAAAGAAAAAGTAAATATTCCATGAATGTACAGTTAGGTCACTGCCATTTAAACAGAATTTTGCACACAACAAAGAGAAAAATGCCAGAAAGCTGATTTTTGTGTTCGGACCTTCCTAAAGTTTTCCCTTTTCATTGTAACCTACTTGCAATCATGTTTACTATAGGGAAGTTACGCTAGGTTCACACACAGAAGCTTTTCTCTGTGGAAAGGAAGGCTTGAGGAGCTGGTCTGGACTGGAGCAACGGTCAAGGGAGACTCACTCCCTAAATGCTTGCAAAGGGAGAATTCAGGTACGAGGCAGTCTCACACTTTACTGCCAAAGTTAACATTGTTTTTATACACATTCCAGCAGGATTCAAGAGACTCCAAATAAACCTATAGCAGGCAGAATGTGATAGGCTGCAATAAAAAGAACTAAAAAGAACTAGCAGGGACTAGCAAGTCTGACATCATGCGGAAAAGTCAAAATTATTTTTGCTGAGGGATATCCTGCTTCCTTGATCAAAGTTYTTTAATGAGACAAGTAACAAGCAAATAAGTGACCTGCTTAAGAGAATACATCAGTTTTCAAGCAGTTTCCGAGAAGTCTTCGCAAAGGCTTTTCCAAGCCTTTCCCTCTGCCCCAATATTTCTTACACAAAGACAGAAGCACTAAAATTCTATGTTATGTCAGATTTTGCATAAAGCACTAGATCATCTCACTGCTACTACAAAAATACTGGGACAGAAAAAGTAACCCTTTTCTCGTGAAATTCCCCTCTTTTCACCAATTTCTCTTATCTGTTTTACATCAACAGGCACTTACTCCATATCGTCTTCCCAGCTGCAGAACTCAGGCCAGCTTTTTTTCAAAAGGAATTGAGTGATTATCTGGCATCTTTTAAATAGATGAAGCAGGTATTTTACTACATAGCTTGCTGCAGTACRCTTCAAATAAGAACCAAATCTTTTGACCAATAGCTTCCAACTTACCTTTACTAGGCATCCTAAGCATAATTCCCTCAACTATTTGTAGGTACCAGGCTAAACAACCTATTTTTCTCATTTCTGTATTTGCTTTATAAAAATAGTTATGTCGCTAGAATATTACCTTGCCTGTGCTTTGCAAGATTGTAGTTCTTGTCCTCCATACTCTCTCTCTACTGACGATATCCCTGGTTACATCCACTTCAGCATCAACAAAACTTCTCTGTTTAAGAGCAGTTATGTCATCATCCAGATCAGTTTTGATAGTGGATCTTTTCTTTGCCATGATTTTTGCTTTGATAGCAGCAATTTTTTCCACAGACATGGCTTCAGACAACGACCTAAACAAGCAAAAATAGCAGAAGACATAGAATAATAGCACAAAAGATTCTCCTGAAAAAAACAACTTCTGCTTAAAATCTATGGCCATGCTATAAATCATAACGGATTCACCTTACGTATAAGAGGTTACATATAAGCTGACAGTACTACTTTAAACACTAGAACTGTTTTTCAGCAACACCGCTCCATACAGGTCTATAACAAGTCTCCACACAGCACTAAAAAAAACCTTGCTATAAGAAGCAGCAGTGAAGACCACAAATTTAAAACACCAGGATGAATACTTCCATTTACAACATTAATTCAAGCTGAGCTCCCTGTTACTGATAGTGTATTACTATTCTGTGGCCAGTCAATGAACCCCTGGTTCCTGCGAGGCGCACAAAGCTTAAGTCAAAAATCTGTTTTAAGTTCTGCAATAGAGACTTGGCCRCTCAGAAAAATCCTTGTTCCCAGATCAGAGAATGTTGGTAGAACAGACAACAGACTGTAGTAACTTCGTCCTCATTCAAGCTGTATTAGAGGTGACTGGTTCTGTCTAGGATCACAGCATCTTTACCTGTGCTTGCTTTTAATTGTACACACAGCAGAATTCGAGGGCTAGCGAGTCCTATTTCTTTACAGGTGAGCTGAAGAGTAAAAAGGATTGAACACTGCACATACCTAATTCAATTTTACATGATTTTCTGATATCACAGTGAAAAAGTAATACAAGAACTGAGTACAAAACACCCACTTGTGCAGCTAAGCTCCTGCAAAAAGAACTTCTCTTGCTGCTAAACACAAGAGTAACRAGAGTGACGAGTGACCTGCACACATCCCAACCTCAGCGTTTGTTATTTACACTTTTAAAAGGGTAGTGTTTTATACCCTGTATTAAAAGCCAATAGATAACCTAAAATAATAATCCTCAGTAATTCTCACTGAAGCATTATTTGGTATTCAAAAAAGATGACTTGATACACTCAAACTAGCATGCCAATTATTTCAGTAGTTCACATAAAACAATGAATCTATCATCATAGTTTTGACTTTTAGTCACGGTGGGACAATCAAATCTCTTTCTGCCATTGTGCTTTTAAGTACATCCACACCAGAAACAGAAAAAGATGGTAAAAAGTTATTTTTCATGTGCTCAGGTGTAATTACATACTCTATAAACGCTTGTCATGTTAATTGATTAAAAAAAGTGATAAATTTAATTCTGACATGGGGTAGACAAGGATCCTGAGTGCAAGAAATAAATTCCACTTGACAGACCACATGCATTCTTGAGAAACTTGTTATTTGCAAAATTCAATGCTGACAAAGCAGAAGTTAATCCATACTCAGACACCTTAACTGTAGGCATTACCAAACCTATTTCACATTCCAAGAGCTCAAGCTCAACAAAAATTAAGCAAATTGCTTTATCTTAGACTTCAAACTTACATAACCAACARTCTACTCTCTGGCATTCTACCAAGAATGCTATAACTTAATTTCCTCTCTGCCTGACTCTGGGAAGATACAACCCAAAAGACATTTATCATTCTCTGCAGAATTCTGGATGGGTACAATGAAAAAAGAAAGGTGACCAGACATTAAGGTTTGAAACACTGGAAATATTAACTGCTGCTTATGGCAGTACATTACTCTCAGATAGCTAACTGTCTAGTGAAGAGCAGAGACTAAGAGGTCTTGTCACCCCTGCATCTGTTTTTATAGTGTTTTCCCCTTTTATAAGTGATACACATCCTCAACACAGCTTTAGTTTTTGGGGTTTTTGTTTTCCCTTGAAATACAGCACAAGACCACCAGCTTCTCCTCACAATTCGTCTCACTGTATCAGACTGCTTAATCATGGCAAAAGGAAACAGAAATGGCAAATTAGAGGAACAAAGTAAACCGTCTGCTTGTTTCTGAGAACAAGCAGATAATCCCACACTGTGGACTCTGAATTTCCAATTAAAAGTAGTTATTTTGACCATTTGCACAAAATCCTGCCTCTTCAAGAGCTACTGACGCTAAAACCTAAAAGGAGAGAGACTTTCACTGAGCGCTGTTGGGCAGAAATAAGAATGAGTGTCCTGAATAGAACTGTTACCAGCCCATTAATTATTGTCTACAGAAAAAACATATTCCTACCTGATCTGCTCTGTTTGCACGATACCTTCTTTATGTCCTTCCAACCGAGCTGCCAAACGCTCCTTATCGAGACGCACGCACTCTTCATCCTAGTAGTGACAGTAATGTTTATTTTTTGTGTGTTCTCTTTTCAGCAAAATAAAGATAGAATTAAAATTATCCAGAGTTTAATTTTTTGGATAAACAAAGACTGTATTTATCTCCAAGCACTTTTTAAACTATGCACTAGTGTTAATTGTGCAGCTATTGAAAATTTCCTAAGAATCATCATGTATAATCAGAATAATACAAGCAAAACTACCACCACTCCATTCTAAAAAGCCTTGTTCAAACAACAGTTCAAAAAAAAAAAGGTCAGGGAATTAAGTTGGCAACAAAAGCATGTATTTATATAGGAAATTATCTACATATACATATTTAAGGCAAACTTATCTGACACAAATCTGTCTACACACTTAATTAATGATTTTAACAAAATGCAGAACTTTTATGAATAACATGCCCAAAGTACATAAAGTCACAAGTGAGGAAGCCTCTGGTTACTCAAAGTGGGTTTGCGAGACATTCGTCAACAAGAGAAGCAATAAAGAGAGAACTATTTTCACACCATCAGTTTACTAGTGCAGGGACCACTTGCAGTCAATTTGCCTTGCTCACCAGCAAAATTTAAACTGGCATCAAGTTTATCTTAACACCAAAAAGCTCTTTGAGAAGGCTGAAGTGCAGCAAAACCAGCCATGGTCATATATTAGGAAAGGTCTCTGCAATGAAATGCTTGTTGAATGGCTGTAAAAAATGCTCTGATGCTGGTGGAGCAATAAAGAAACAGAGGATGCCCACATGTTGCATTAGGAACACAGACAGATGTCTTCATTCTCCAAATCATCATTTTGGAGAGCTGCAGTTTCAGAACATATTAACATCACAACTACATAGGGTAATGGAGAACTCAAGATCACTAGTAGGTGATCTCAGAGCAAACATCCACTCATGTACCACTACGAGTTTCATAAGAAAAACAAACTTCATAGTTCTTATAATTCTTTTGCAGTTGCAATGAACGAATATTCAAATCCAACACTGGAATACATGAACTTATACACTATTAATAGCTCCTCTTCTAAGAGGAAATCCTCACAACCATGAAAATACATACACACAGACTGATAATAATTAACAGAGGAGACTTAACTGGATGAATACAGTTAAAAAAAAAAAGTATTAAGTCAGTTTTTAAAAACAACAGCTGTGAATAAGTAACAACCTGTGTAATAACAAGGGACTGTTTTTATTAAGAGGTACACTTAAACTCATGACCTATGACATAGCACCAGACAATAGTAATCAACAAGGGCAATACGTCCTTATACTGCTACAAAAAAAATCTGTAAAATAAACATAAAATATCCAACGACAGAGCTAAAACCAACATGTAATTTACAGTGCCAAGTGATTACTCTTGTTTGCCATTCATAAATCATTAAATAGCATTTAGATTCCAAACACAAAGCTTGTGTTATTAGACAGTTTTCCAGCTAAATGTATAGTACCCAAGTGCAGTCTTACAGACTCTTTCAAGTGTGTGTGGCCAAGCTTTCCCCCTTTATACTAGAACATACATTTAACATATTGGAATTTCTAGCAAGTAAGATTCTCAAGTTTAAATCAGAGGTTGAAATTCTTAAATTCAAACTCTTTACAGTTTACTTGCACATATGTGCACTTAGAGGATAGGTTGCTACAAAAATGAAGATAATTGTTTCCCTCTCCCCCAAACTTGCATCGATAACTGTTACTGTCATTACCTCTATTCTTGGTTTCTTTGCTTCTGCTAATATTTCATCTGCTGCTCTTTTAACTACAAGAAAAATAAGACATTAAAATTAGAAGCTTGTAGTACACATTTATAAAACATACCTTAAAGTTATTTTTTAGTTAAACTGTACCTTGAGTGGATCGCTGAAGACCAATTTCAAGCGGAGCACTTCTATCTATACTTGATGAGGTTGCTGCAATCAAACACAACACCTCATTAAAGTTCAAAATGAACAAAAGATCATATGAAAACAGACTGCAACAAGGAAAATTTCAACTAAGTATTTGGAAAAAAATAGCAAGGTTGATCAAATGTTGAACCAGGAGACATTTAGAACTCAATATGAAGTTAGATGATACTGCTTTGGGTCACTTTGCCCTTCTTTAGAAGGGATGGGAACCAGATGACTTCCTGTGGTCCTTTCCAACGAATCTGTCAATGACTCTATGATCTATATACAGCACAGAAAAGCTAACAGAGTTGAGAATAATTATTTTATCATCTGGAATCACAATCTACTAATTTGTCCAGGTTTTAGAAGAAACAACATCCCTTGAAAATATAACAGCTTACTGCTGTTTCATTATAGACCACCTCAAATATCAGCATACTTTAGAAATATTTTAAGAAGAAATAAAACACGGCCAATTAAAACAGTAAGCCATATAAAACTTCCTCCAGACACAAAAAAATCTTAGGTCTGRATATTGGTAACGAAACAAATTTAAGATAACTGAATATCAAGGAAAAAACGCTGAATTGCAGAGGCAGTTACTTGACATGTTCTATTACACCGAAAAAAATATCAATAACATATAAATTCTGGTGTGGGCTAAAAAGTTTCCCACAATCTGTAGGGAAAGAAAGGAAAACAAACACTGAGTTTCCTAACATGTTATTATATTAACCCCAAAGTGTTAATAAATTCTAAAGGAGCAGCTCAGTTCTAAAGCTGCATGCAAAAATGAGCTCTCCTAACCAAGTACCATAAAAACACTTAAATAGAACTAAATTAAAAGAAAAAGTACTTTCACTTGAACATTCCTGACATATTCAGCTAAACTGCAAATTAACTGCTGATTACTGTCCTTATTCACACATGTTCCATATATATGAAGTTAACCAAAAATATTACTCACAAGTTTCCCCATTTAGGTATGCTAGCAGGTCTTTCCTATCAGGTCGTCTTACCACTGGAATGTTTTCAGTCTGAAAAGACAATAGATTTTGACATGAGGTTGTTATTCCCTCARAAGGTCCCTGGCTGAAGATGTTTCACTTTTACTGAAAGTATGTATTCATATAAAGACAGGAACACAGGTGCTCTACCTCCCAAGCAACTATAGCCACCCACCTTAAAAATACAATTACTTTCTGGAGAATATTGAACTAAGTTAAAAAAAAAAAAATGTTGTCTGCTATAAAACTCCAAGGAAGAAATGTCTTTTTCATTTGAGATTTGCAAATAGTAGTACTAGCAGGTTTTTTTTTAAAAAAAACTATGTGAACATGTACACACACACTTCATTGTACATCTATTTCCCTCTCCTCAGACAAATTCAGCACTTAAACACTATCCTCATGCCCTGATACTCACCACACTCCTCTCAAACTTGCAAATATGTAAAAAACAAGGCCAAATACACTATGTACATGCACAAGCATATGCACACAAAACATATCTGAACCCCCTCCCCGCTCTCAACGTATATCTTCTACCCTTTCCCCAACCTAATTCATACACTTAAATGTGATAATAACTACGCTCGCACCACTCATCACAACCTAACAAGAAAAATACCACACGGTCCACTTACTGCAGCACGACGGACATAAACAGGATGTGAAAGGTGCACATTATTGAGCAGGAACAAGATAGAATCCAAAGTGTAATATTCTCTGGGCTGGCCCTCTTTGCCTGTCCTGCAACACCATGTGGGAAAAGAAAAAAAGGAAGAAAAAAGGTTAACATTTACCYTCTACACATATTCATTTAGTGAACATCTGACTTCTTAGCAGAGAGCAATTCAAAAACTAGACAGCAAAATTATATTCAGGCTATTACAAACTGCTGTATTATCACCTGTGTTATCAAATACAAGTAATCAAATACAAACCTCCATAATGATTGAATAAAAGAAGCAGAAAGATCAGAAATAACAGGCAAGAATTGAAAAACTGTAAGGACATACTCTATCTCAAAGGTATTTATTTTTCTGTTTATCCATAGCACTGTCTCCTCTATTTGGAATAAGCAAAGAAATGTACTTCAAATGGGTGAAAAAAACCCGACATTGCCTATTCTTCTGATACAATGAGACACAATTTGCATTGCTAAGGATATCACAGGAAAGAATTCAAAGTCAGCAAATTCAGTGAACTTTACTGAGCACAAGGTTCAAAATGATACCAAAAGATAGTGACTGTAAACTAACTGCACTCTAAACCAGTAGAGCAGACTACAAGATTGCAGCGAGTTTCCACACTCATCAAATTCAACCTCAGCTCACTGCAGTTTGAAAAGGCTAAAAACGAACCTGTGCTGTATAACAGCAATCCCTCTCGAAACTACCTCATACAAAAATACTAGATCCACTGGGCTCCTTTTGCATCAAACCTACCTACCCCACCACTTCTCTTCCTCTCAACTTCCTACATGGTTGCTAGAAGATTTTTCAAGGGGATAGTGCCCAGAGCAAGAACTGTGAGAAAGAAGTATTTCTGCTGCTTCCCCACCCCTCAGGGGTCCACRAGATCAGTAAGCACACAAATTTCAAGGTCACTGGGAGAAGGTAAGGRAAATCACAGAATTACACCTCAATTACAGCATCCTTTAACTTGGAAGAGCTACTTGACCACCTACCAAATGCGACTGAAGCATAAGACCATTTTCTGCATAYACACACAACACCACTATCATTTTTCTAAGCAAAAACTAAAACTAGAGTGAACATGTCCAATAACCTACACGAGAAGTGATTACCACAGGCATGCTTGAAGCCACTTCTCGAGCAATATTATGAGGTTAAGCACATCCAAAGTTGTATTACTCTATCACTGAGGTTGGTCTTTATTACTGCTCCTTCCTTCCAAAGGCTTAGTCTCCACAAGGCAGATTTTATTTGGCTGATAACAAACACAGGAAGAGACAGAGTACCTTCATTCTTAAGAAACATTTATCCAGAAGTTGTTTTAACAATTCCAGTCAACAAAACTAGATTCCTCAGCAAGGAGCTTCCTGAGCACCTTGCTAGTTCACTAGGTGGTGAAAATATTCRGAGTACTGGTAGCAACAGAAGGTTCCTTCACCTCAAACTCACTGCACAGTGATGAGTACATCAGGCAACACACACTACTTGTTTTCAAAAAACATTTTATAAAATTAACTTAAAAAGTGACTTTGAAGACCAACTATCTTCGCTGAACATTATATAAAATGCTCAGCTATTTATCAATTCAAGTTTTTATTTATACTATGCAGTAATAAGCCACATAATTTAGACRCTTGATAATGAACCTAATAATTTAAAAATGTGATATTACAAAGCCATGGGTGCTGTCAAGGCTGAGCAGTACACGGCTGGTACTGCTTACATCATGTAAACCACACACACAAGAAATCTCTATGCTCGTTATGGTTGTAAAATGATTTTTTTTATTAGGAACATAACACAGGTACTGCTTTTTAAAGCGTCAGGTGGGCAAGGAGCTGTAGAGTAAGGAGGAAAACTCAACAGCCTAAACTAACTCTTCATCAGCAACCAGTGATCCTGCAAACTCAGGCAGCAAGAACCTGACATAAAAATCTAAACCGATGCCAATTTCAACGTCACTTTCCTTGCTCAATTTCACAAACACCCCAAGTAGCAAAATAAATTAATCCTCTTATTTCTCATGCAACTAATCTCAGCAATTATTTCATAAAAAATACATGTTAATATTTGCATAGAGTCCAGTACTTGTTATTTTCTATTTTATTAAAAGATGTGACTCAATACTCATAAAACCCATAAATCTTTAAGCTGAAGAAAATGTTTACATAAAGCAAGAGTGCTTCATCAGCTTGGTTTCATCATCAGATACTTATTTGCAACTCATCCATTCACCCTTAATCCAAAGGCATCAGGAGTTTATGCRTTTTCAACTGTTCTTTTTCTTCTCTCATGTTTCAAAACATGAATTCTTATAGAGGTACTTAAGGTCAACATCTCATCCACCAAGGAAAACAGTCATCTTCAAAAATATAACACTAGACACACAGACTATCACACAATTTACAACACCCATGACCAGCTGCTTACTATTTAAATACTTCTCAACTATGCATACAAACCCCTCTACTGTGTAAACAGAGCAAGTGAGCTTCGTTGGGGCACAGATTTTCTTTGGTTTTGAGTCTGAATAAACAACCCTTCCTCAGGGGCTAGATATCAACTATTAGATCAAAACAAACAAACCACCTTGTCTTGGGCCAGACTTCTTATGCCAGCAATAGAGTTCATAGAATTATGTTTTGTGAACTAAATCTGGGAACAGATCTGGATTAAAATGAAGGTGAGGATTTTTTTTCCAGGTTAATTTTAACCTGGCTCTATTCCTCGGACCGATTCACCATGCGGCTGACACTTGTGCTAGCACTGGGAAAAGACGGTGCAGGGCAAGGCAGCTCTCCTGGCAGCTGTACAGGCTTCTGCCAGCCTAACTGCTCGAGGAGCAGCAGAAATACCTAGGGGGTATTTCTTCTTCTAATTCCAGACAGGACAGAGTGCCCCCACCGCCACCCCACTTGGATTACTCTCTGTAGACTATTAGTAGAGATGTGGTTACAGCAACCATGCTGGGGACACCTAAAACTGAGATCACACTTGCTTCATGAAAGATGAAGCTGTTAACAACTGCTCACTGCCAGCAGAGCTCAGATCCTGTCGAGCAACCTGCATAGGAAAGGTTTTGAATCTTAAAAGCTTCCCTAGATCTTTTGCTATGTCCCTACATAAACTTGGCAATTACGTAAATTAATGGCTTCAAAACTGTGGTTCCAGAGCTGAGTGTGGCTTACAGAACTGGTCCCAYTTCTGCAGTGTCTTCAATTTAAAGATCACACAGGTACAGCTGTGTGGTGGTTCACAAGAAGTTTTGTGAGTTGGTAACAATCTGATCCTAGGAAAAAGCTCAGAAGCTGCCACTGGTCTAAGCCAAGATTTACTAAYTTACTCCAAAAAAACATCTATAATAGATCTATCACTAGGTAGGAGGGCATAGAYAGCTATTATGATGTTACTGCTTCTATTCTGTTCAGAACATCTTCCTTTCACTCACAAACCTTCTGCAAGGCAGCTTCACCTTCCTACTTAACACAAGTGTTTTTCCTCCAGGTGTTCTCCTTCAGTAAGGACTCTGGGCCTAGTTGGGCCTGGGCCTAGTTGGAGCTTTCCCAAGTAGCAGCAAATTCAGCTGGCCTAGGGGCTTCCTCTGCCCCTTACAGAGGAGCAACYAAACTCACCTACCTGGCAAGATGTTATTTATTGGTCCTTAGGAAAAAAATATCAAGCAAAGGGAACCACAGAACTGCCCATGCACTTGCTTATAAAAAAAACAGAATTAAGACTTCTCAGGAACATAGAGCTTATCTGCTTAGGCAAACACTTCTCTTCCTCTTCAGTACAGACACTAGTATGCTTTACTCAGCTGGGAAGTGCAAATAAATCCCAAATGAGCTACTGAAAACTTGAAATAGATAAATAAACCCTTATTTCACCTTTTACRCTAAACACAAAATAAAGAGCAATAAAAAAACTTTCTAAAAATTAATACAAATGTTGTCTTGTCTCTCTCCAATAAAAGGATATCAATTCTAGTAGTTTTCGCATAATTACGACAACTTAGAACACTCCCAAGCCATTTTCATTATGCAATACCTGATGCAAGGCATTTTTTTTCCCTCAAGTTCAACAGCAAATCAAACTCTTCTAGCTAGAAGGCTGGAAGTAGGTAGCTTCYAAACACAGAGGGAAGGGGACTGAATAACTCCGGTGCATCGCAAACAATCTATCCTAAACTCGAAAACTCAACAGGTACACAGAGTAACCCCAGATTCCTTAAAAACCAGCGCGGTACCAGGCACCACCACGGAAACGACAGAGGCAGTATCGCCACTGYACGGCAAGCACCGGTAGGAAGCAGCGGGCAGGAGGCCGAGCCRGGGAGAGGCCTCGGCCGGGGGCGCAGGAGCACAAAGCGCCCTCCGCGGGTGGCGGAGCCCGCAGGTGCCGCGGCCCTCGCCACCTCGGCGAGACAAAGCCGGGAGAAGAAGAGAGAGGCCGTGGAGCCGAAGACAGAAGAACACACGAGAGCACAAGAGCTCGGGGAAGCTGCTGCCGCTGCCTCTCCTCGGAGCCTGCAGGAGCCGCTGGGAGCCCGGGGCGGYCGGCAGGCCCGGGCAGGGCCCCGAACGCGCTACACGGGACTTGTGGACAACTTCTCCCTCCCTCCCTCCGTCCGTCCGTGCCGCGCGGCCGCCCGCGGCGCTCACCCCCAGATGACATAGTTGGTCTTGACGTTCTTGGGCCAGGAGAACTCCCCGAAGATCACCTCGTCGCCCTTCACCACGATCTCCTTCTTCTGCGTGTTGTACTGCCGCAGCACGCTCAGCACGTCCGCCATCTTCCCTCCTCCTCCTCCTCCTCCTTCCCCCGCGCTCCGCCGCCGCCGCCACCACCACCGCGAGCCGGCCCCGCCGCCGCCGCTGGCCTGCGCGCAGGCTGCCCGCCGCGAACGCCTGAGCGCAGTCGCCGCAACGGCAACGGCACCTCCAGAGGGCGGCCGCGTAGCTGCGGCCCCGCCCTTATGGGCGCTGGGCGGGGTGTCGGGGGCCTTTGGGAGCTGCGCGGAAGGGGCAAAAATGGGGCGTTTTATCACATTTATTGTGATTGCGGCCCGCACCGAGGGGCTCTGGCTGAGGGGCCCTCGTCKTGGGCGCCGCTCCCTTCCCTAACCGTCGCCAGGCTCGCCCCGCGTTCCTATGACGAGGCCATCGAAGCCGATGGCCGCATCGCAGGAGGTCTCCCGCGCGGGGGGGACGCCGCGCGCCCTGCAACAGCGCGCACATGGCGGGGATCCCTCTCGCGGCGGCCGCGACCCCAGATAACGGAACCCGCTCGTTCCCGCCGCCGGCTCCGCTCCGCGCGCAGCGCAGCGCCCGGGCCGCGCGCCCCGTGCCCCGCGAGGCGCCTCCCCGCCACCGGGGCGCCAGCGCTCGCCCCCTCCGCCCCGCCACGGCCGCGCATGCGCGGCGAGGGCGGCTCCTCCAGGCACCGGCAGCGGCGCGGGCAGCCCCGCGCTGCCGTGGGAGGAGCGGCAGGGGCCTCGAGCGCCTCCGACCGCGGTGAGGACTGTGTGGCGGCGCCGCCCCTTCCCGCCGTCATGGCCCTGCGGGGGGCGCTGCGCGCGGTGCTGGGGCGGCCGCGCGGCCGGTCGGTGCCCGGGGACCCCCCGGGGAACCCTTCCCCCGACCGGGGATCCCCTTTGCTTGGAGGGGGGAGCCCCTGTGAGGGCAGAGGCGCCGGGAGCACTGGCGGGGAAGCGGGGAGGGGGCGCCCGCGCTGTGGAGGCCTCGGGTTGACAGGTTGTCCGTGTAACCCTGCCCCAAAGGCCCTGAAACGCCAGCAAAAAACACCAAAAAAATACCCTTATTGTAAAGGCAGCCCTTTTAATGAGCCTCAGAATCAGGCTATGTGCAAGGGAGAAACCCTGCTATGTACTTGAACAGCACCAGGCCCTAGGCTGGGTCAGAGGAAGCCAACCCTTAACATAGTTCCTGAGCTGTAATTTTGTGTTGCTTGCATGGAGTTTGCGGGTCTGACACTTTCCTTTCTCTTCTAGGTTTAGAATGGGGAACCAGCTGCCAACCTCGGTAGGGCTGTCTAAGGATGCTGCTGCTGCCAATCAAGTACAGGTAACAAATTGTTTGATTTTTTTTTTGCATGTTTTCAGTGTTTGCACACGTGATAGTTGCTTTCAGTGTTCTTAAGTTATATGAGCATACACTGTAAGTAATTCTGCACATTGAACTGGATCTTTATGCTTATTAGCAAATGCCGTCTGCATCTTCCTMGGTTGGATTCTTTCAGGCTTGCTTGCTTTTCTTGTGTTTTAGTTAAATTCAGTATTATCATCAGTGTTGGACATGAAACTTAGTAAAATTGATGTGGTGACTGATTTGGGCTCAGCCAGCAGTTGATGGCATCTTAGCATGGCTGGGAGCTTCTTAGCGGTTCTCACTAAACATTTCCAGAAAACCTTTAAAGGGAGTAATTTTCCTGTTTTTAATACCATAATAGCAGATTTCTAACTTACCTATTTGTCTTATGACTGTTAGATACTGTTAAAATACATGGAGTTAATTATAAAGCACACTAATTTGAACCTTCTTTTGAATATACAGGAGATTATTTCAGACAACTGTGTTGTAATTTTCTCTAAAACAACATGTTTCTACTGCAAAATGGCAAAAAAGCTTTTTGATGGTTTGGATATAAATTACACAGTTGTAGAACTCGATGTGAATAAAAATGGAAGTCAGTTCCAAGATATTCTTGAACAGATGACTGGTGGCAGAACAGTAAGTATATCTTCTTAGACAGTATAAGCAGAGACAGACATTATGCTGCAGATATGATCTTCATGGATTCTGCATTGTTGAGTGGTGTATGGGATGTTAACAAAGTTGTCTTCTTCATAAATGTTATCAAAATGTATATGAATCATATGGCAGCACTAAAACATAAATTCAGATTTTAAGATTAATAAGATTTTTATCTTAGTTCCTAAAAGTAACTGATACAATTTCTACATGCTTGCTAGGTCCCGAGGGTGTTTGTCAATGGGACTTTTGTTGGAGGTGCTACAGATACTCAAAGACTTCATGAAGAAGGCAAGCTGCTTCCATTAGTTTATCAATGTCATCTGAGAAGAAAATTGTAAACAGCCATCCAGCCTAGATTAGTTTTGTTTGTTCTTTTGCAGTTAGTATTTCAGACAAATTAAAAGAACAACATTATGCACCTAGCAGGATGTCAAAATACGGCTTTCTGAACCCGCAGATCATTTTRTGATGCAGAACTCATGGGCATGGCCAATTACTTAGTCTATTTACTTCAGTTTTACCACAACCAAAACAGTGATAAAATCCATCATCTTACCTCATGGGGTTCATAAGCGATGATGTCTCCTAGCTGGTGTCTTTTACTGCTGTTACTGGAGAACTACAGATTTATGTGTTAGAAAAATACTATACCAGTGCCTGTGAAATGGGTAATAATGAGACCTGCATTGCCGTTTCCTACAAAACTTCTCTTGAAGATTTTCTGCACAATGTTGAAGTTTTGAAAAATCCTGTATTTTATGTTGCAATTTAATTTGCTTTCTAATTTTGTTCCAGCATAATTACAATAAATGATCAAAGCTCAGCTGAATTGTTCTTTTATATTCATTTCTTCTCTGAATGTCAAATGGTCCTCATGAATAAAGCACAAAGCAAAACAAAAGCCTGATATTAATTTATTTCACATCTTTCTACTGGTTTACAATGTTTTTGTTTTCACTTAGATTAAATTGTAGTTCTATAAACTTACCACCAGCCCCTGTGCCGTGTTTAAGTTATGGAAATAAGATATTCAAATATGGAATTAGAAAGTGCCCTCTGCTTCAGTTGTCTTTTAATAGAGAACGCTGCTCTTATGGCAAGTAGGTTTACCTTTTCTCTTGAATAGGCAGTTTATAAAAGTTTTAATCTGTATTCAAAAAGTTCTGAAGTCATTGTCCATTATTTGAATTGCTCTGAAACATGACTGGGGGAGAAGGGCTTCACTTATTACTGCAAGAAAATGATTGTTTTAAACCTAGCTCAGTTTTACCCTATCTTAGGGTCTTCTCTGGGAGATCTTGCACTCCAGACCTTGGGACTTTCTCGATAACTTCGTTTGTTTGTCTAGCTGTACATGTCACTGGAAAATCTAGGTTCCAGCCACGCCGACACTACTGGAGGCAGGCCAGGGGCTACCTGCCTTCAGTCTATTCTTTCCATCATATTTCATTTCCTGAACTCTAAGTTCAAGTGCTAAGGGAAAAAGTGAAAAGAGATTCTTGTAGCTTTAGAGGAGTAGATAATTGCTCTCCTTTTTCAAATGTGACTTACCATCTAAACAAGAGTAATTCATGACTGTCCTCATGGGGGAGCTACATGGCTCACTGTCACTTAACTACACAGCACCATACAGTGTTAGGAATAAGCTGACATCATTATGAAACTTAAAACCAAGTAAAATGGGTCTAATATGCATAGAGTTTATTATATAGTTAAATTCTACAGTCAGAACGCAATTTACTAGCAATTTTAACTTGCAGTTAAACATTAATAAAAACACAATTGTTTCAGTAACATGTACATCCAAAGCCAGACCAGGCAACGCCAAGCCTGGTTTCTTAAGAATGTTCATCGAAAATAGGAAAATATATTCCCTTATGTAAAAGGGACCATTACACTATTAAAGGTGCACAGTTGAAGAATAAAAGCTTTGTAGTCAATTAAGTTGTATTCACTATTTGTGAATAAGGCTTCTGTAGTCTCTTGTTTAGGGTACCACATGCATCCAAACTACTTTTTTTCCTCAAAGAAATAAAGTATCAAATTTATCTTCAGCTCAGATAACCGAAATATGAAGAAACTTGTCTGAATTTTAAAAATTCATTTCTGTGATTCAAGTGTGAAATACATGTATTAACTCATACAAAGTCTTTGATATAAAATTCTCCGCACAGTGCATCTTTAACACATGTAATGAGCTAGCTAARCATACTGACCCTGTTATATCTTCATTATTGCAGTTTACTACATTTTGCTAGTTCCAACACTGCCTTATTAAATTTGTTTACAAGGACACATTCATCAAGTTAAACACACAGAAACATAACTTTCCTTCTAAATCCATAATTACTAATGCACTTTATTTTGCATGTAAGCTGGTAACCAAGTATAGATGTAGAATTTTTAGGCCAGTTATGTTTTTTCAGATTAACTTTTGCACTTGAAAGCTGGTAAATTCATTATGTTAAAAAAAAAAGGAATTTTTCAAAGACTCTTCATTTTATTCTTCATTTAGAAAAACAAAAACCCCAGTCTAAAATAACCCTTTGAGTTCTACAGCTCAGGAAGGTCAGGGTTTTGTCACATAAGGCAAAATTGCATTAACAATTGAGGAAACATGTAGTATGCCTGAAGATACTAGTGAGTGCCAATTTCTTAAAGATAAGTATCTCTTAAGGCACTCAAAGTGTTAATTATTCTTATTATTTTTATAATGTTTAGGCTCCCCATCCAAATGTTTTCTCATTAACATTGTACCATTTCATAGAAAGTAGCAGCAATGGTGCCTTCATTTGTGGATGGCAAAAAGCCACATTATATTTAAGTTATTTAAACATAACATGGCAGTCAAAGTGTGATTCTACTCTGAAAAAATGGATTTGAATATTGTTATTAAAGACTTCTGTATTTGTTTGTTTATTTAGGAATATCTCCAAGATAAAGCTGTTTATCTTAAAATAATGTTTGCCTTCACAGATTCAACTTGGAATCTCCATGCTAAACATGACCCACTAAAGGATTCTGCAATAGCAATTAGATTTATAATAGTGATGCTATTTAGGACATATGTGCTCATCCAGCCCAAATACCTTCCTCCTAAGAAATGTGAGAAGCTGGAAACAAACATCTCAAGCTATTGAACTCAGCAGATGGAGCTGTGAATGCACCGATCTGTTGCTTCTACACACAACATCTGTTGCTTCTTTTTTTCATTTTTAAGAGTAGAATTGCACTTTTATATGAGAATGTAATAGAATAGACATTTTATTTGTCATTTGTGATTAACTAAGTAGCTGGTAATATTAGCAAAACAGCTATTTCTACTCATAATTTCTTAATGAAGCATTTTTAAGTTTTCAATGTGCCTATATATATATGCAGATATATATTTAAAAATAAATTCAGAATGCAGAAACACCCAAGGGAAAAAAAAAACCTCACTTTACAGTATCAGAAATATAAGTCCTAATGAATAGACAATATGTGAAGACASTATAGCTTCTGCTGAAAATGGCTCATCTTAACCTTAGCTCTCAGAGCAGTACACATCATTGTTCTGATTTACATTTTTCCCATAATCCTTAACTTAGTGTTATATATCACGTTGTATCACAATGTGATGAAAACCCCTTTCTTCCTGCCATAAAACGCTTGAAATAATTTACTTCCAGCATATTTATCCACTGTGAACCATTATGAATACCTAAAAGAAACTGTAAACCCAATTAAATGCTGTCTAAAAGCACAAATAAAAATGCATCTTCGCTCAGGTTTGTATCTATATACTATTCTTCAACAATTTTCTCTAAACAATACTGCAAAGAAGTCGCCCACGTATTAAGATTATCCATTTAAACACTTCCCTAAGTCTGTAGATAACAGCAGTTTGCTAATATTCAACAGAATGGAAAGCTCCTATCCACTGAACAAATGCTAGAGAGAAGCTTTAAATTTACACAAGCCAATATGAAAGGGATATTTTACAAGACTAAAGTCACTTTTTTTTAATTTTTTTTTTTTTCAGGAAAAAAATGCTACTCTTATTGATCTACTTCTGTAGTTTCACCAAAAATTTGACTGATACAGCAAATTGGATATTTTTGAGGGATTTATACAAAGAAACGAAAAATTTAACTAGTTTTTAAAATCAAGATAAATACGATGCCAGGTTTAGTGCAAGTTACTTAGCTAAGCCAGCACGCCCAGGTGGCCCTCTACACAGGTAGCGTAAGAACACAGGCATGAAACACACTAATAAGTTTTTAGGGGAAATGCGAGTCTAGTGTAAATCAGAGATGTCAAGGAGATAGGGAAGGAAAAACAAAATCCAACACCAACAGGTAAAAAGAAGGACAAAGAGAAAAGGTAATAGGGTGCTAAAGGAACAGGAACCAATAATGCTTCTGATCTGGCTAGCTACCAGCTAGAGATGCATCATTAAGCAGCACAGCATTTTTTACAGTAGAGAAAAACATTTGATTTTTTTTTAAATAAAGCCATTATTAAAAAGCCATTTCCAAAGCCATTTGTGTACTTTTAAAGCCAAGAATATATACTTTATTGTATATTGACCTTTTAAAGACAAACTCATTTATGGCCTACCCCCCACAAAAAAAAATACAAAAAGAAAACCAAAGTCCAATTATTATATTTATCAAACACATCTAAAAGTGGTTTTAAGCAGCAAGTAATTTTATGTCTAGTTATTAGTGGCCATTGCATAGTGCTCAGTTAAGCAGACTGGCCCTGCTGACTGTAAAACTAGCTTATTTTTAGATTATTAAAAAAAAAAAAAAAACCCACAGGATTGTAAAGAGACCTATACTGCCTGTATATAGGTTCTATGAACATCTCAAATTCTCCTCTTCATTGTTAAAGACCCAAAATATCTGGCACAAAATTCTAATTCTTGGCAGAAATATCAATCCTTATTCAGTCTGTTACACAAATCTGATGTTGATGTTGCACAACTTTTAGGACACCTTGAGTTAGTGTCTCCCTTCTGCACACTTTGATTGTATCACTCCCATGCAGAAACCTGACCTCAAAATCCATCGGCACCAGCCTTCAGGACAGATGGTTGTTACACCTCTCCTGTGCTTCTAAATGTTACATCCTTTTCCTTTTTCTAAAGCTAAAGTACCTCAATACTAAGAGTATTAGGCTACTATGTATAAGACTGTAGGAATTGTTAAGGTGGTCACAGTGAAATGAAAGTCAAACTGAAATCCTAGTAATTCCGGCAGTCTGACATTGGAAAATCAGTGTTCACCCCGTCTACATCTGCATTCTGCATTTAGATTTACAAGTTTGGAATGAAGTTATCACAATATTTAAACTTTTATATTTTTACTGATATTATAGCCCCATTTTTGTTTTTTCGGCCAGACTTCCTCCAATGCAAACAACATTGACTTTAAAGGGTCTTATCTCCTGACTGGTGAAAGAAGTTGCATACGATACGCTCAGTAAACTCCTAAGTTTAACAACTTTGCCCTAGCTCACCTTTTTTTTTTTTCTTTTTCTTAAGCATTACAGTAATTATTGCCTCTTTGCATGTCCGTATATCATTTTGGAGAAATAACAGCTTAATTTTAATAATTAAAGACTAAAACCAAGACAAATCTCAGGGAAGCAAGTCACACTATCCTCCAAATCTCAACATATGGATAGATGAAAAAGATCTAGTCTAAAGAAAAAGAATATACAGCATCACACTGCACGCTCCTCAATGCAGGGCACTAACAATACAGATAGAAAACGGTGGGGACAAGGGGCAGCACACAGGCTGCCACGTTTCAGCTGCAACCACTTACTTCAGTGTTTCCTCTACGTGGAGGAACCCTTAAAGGATACCTCAAAGGATTCAGGTAACATCAACCATCCTGCACTGCTACCAACAACTGCCAGACACGTGTCTGTGAAGCTCAGAAGACACCATATAAAGATGAACAATTTTAACTTCTGTTTTTATCTTTCTTAGAAGGAAGCAGCAAATTCTACTACATCATCACCTGTGGGAAAGCTGAGAGGAGCAGAAAACTACATGGTCTCATTAGTGCTATTTTTACATTAGTACAATCAAACCATTCAGAATATTGTCTTCTACCACAATGGTACTTTTTAGGTTAAAATACCTAGGAGCACACTGCACTCCAGCAGGAATGACAGGACACAATTTGTAACACAAACGGCAGAGCTCTGCAGTGTTAAGAGATACAAGGAGTTACAGTTTCTCTATGTCCTACTGAAATTTTCACCTTCACTTTAACACTAGTTCAAATATTTGTACTTAAAGAGGACTGCTTTCAATGATGCAGCACTACTCTAAATCTCCAATCTGATTAGTCTAACCTAGTACTTTTATTTGCAGTAAATTTATGTAAAAACTGCACAGTTACTTGGAATATCTGTTTATGTTTTTCATATTTAGACCAAAATAATACCAATTACTCCACAAATACTACCTCAAATTAGAAAAAAAAAAATTGTAAAAAGTATATATCTACCTGCTATTTTCAACATGTCCAGCTTAGCACTAAACATCCAACTAGATTGTTTTTGGTAGTAATTTAATGCTTTCATCATTTAAAACATACTAGTGCCAAATAAATAGGCCTGAAACATCAGTGCATTTACTTGGAATAACATACWTTGAGCAAGTCAGTTTGTTCCCAATATTCATGGTGACCATATTCACAATTAGTAGAGTTACTAACCTCRGTAACAGCTTTTAAGAGAAAGTAGCTAATTTTTAAACTGAAAGTGCTATTTCTCAGTTTTCAGATGACCGTTTTGTTGTGGGTGTCACCTGAAAATTTCCTGGGCCTGCAGTTTTCAAGCATTTTATCACAGCCCTGACCATTCAGAAGCAAACGCACTCCACTGAAAGCCAACACTYTTACTATCAAGTCGTTAGGCCCTAGTTTTGAAACAATAGTGTTTTTCTAGATTCATGTCAGATGAGGCTTCCCTCACTATTTTACTTATTAGTATGGTATGTAACAGAATCCTTTCAGCAACGTACAATCAATCTTGTATTTTAGATAGCACCAAAAAAGATATCCATCCTACGGAATGCAAAACTTTGAATTTACAGTCAGTATGTACGAGGCGTAATGAAAAGTGTTCTAAGTATCAAAAGTATAACAGGAACTTGAATTTTACAATCAAAAGCTTTTTTTTTTTTTTTTAAGCAGAAAAAAAATGGTCCTTCATGTAAGTTACCACAATTGGCTTACTTTCATAAGCTAGAGTTATTTTCAAATTAACAACAAATTCAGTGTTTACAAGAGCCAGAATTGGCATTAAAAATACTGGCATACGTACGTTTTAAGGGACTGTGTAAAAACATCACTAAAAAAAAAAATCCCTCTCCTCTAAATTTGTGATCCATTAAAGAGATCCTTTAATTCCCCCCAATTCGCATACAAACATACACACACACACACTTAAATACGCATACACATGAATTGCTATCAATTCCTGTCCCAAAGGGCTAAGAAATTCACTAGCTTTCTCCTTACTATTCTCTTAGACTAATATAAACAAAAAGATCCAGTTTCAATCTCTTTCCAAACAAGATTTTGAGAACATGAAGGAGGCAACTGTACATTTCAGGAAAAAAAAAAGAGAAAAAGAAAACACACAACCCTAAGAATTGTTCACTATAAACTGGAGGTAGTTTTGAAAA
The DNA here is from genome assembly GCA_003342815.1 of Eudromia elegans. NCBI lineage: Eukaryota > Metazoa > Chordata > Aves > Tinamiformes > Tinamidae > Eudromia > Eudromia elegans. The sequence continues at coordinate 2,157,939 of PTEX01000083.1, forward strand.
ATGTTAGATTAAGAAATCAGAAGTAACGCTAATCTATAAAGAGATAAAAAATGAAATACTCTTGTTAAGAAAATTGCTTCTGCATCATTAAATACATTATTCTTTCAAAAACAGAACCAGTTTGTTTCTGGCTGCTAACACTTAACTTTAAAGAGTAGGTTAAGACACATGCACTTGTTCATCTTCCTCACTGAAAGTGTACTGATGCTACCTGAAGTTGAAACATGGACTGAATGTGCTTTCCAAGACCCTTCCAAGCTTCTCCTCTACTAATAAGTTTGTTAAATTTCCTGCAAAGCACATCAATGCTATAATAGTACTTCTGAAACTATGTTGTACTTGTTCCTCAATTTACAAAAAAGAAAAAAAATTATTATTCCTGAAAATCCAGATAATAATCTCTTTCTAGGAGAAAGGATTAGCATGACTTCTGCTACTTTCAGTGTTATCAGTATAAAATTTCATCAGGTAACTTTTATACTGCATCACAGTTACACGGTCTCACATGTGCCAGAAAATATGTTTTTTTTAGACACAGCATTTTCAATTGTTGCTCTTTGAATCTTAGTAACTTGTTTAAAAAGCCAAAGAAAAATCCCTCTTGAGTTGTTGTTAAACTGACATTATTAAAAGACTAACCCACTTATGTGCACCATCCCAGAAGAAACTCATCAATTTACTTCTGAAAAAAAAAAAAGCATTCCAAAGTGAGAGGAAGGAAAAAAAACCATAAAAATAATAAAAAACCACTGTATTTGTAARCTATTATAAATGAAATGAAATTAAATTACATACTATGTAGCTCTGAAGCTGCTTTTAGCAAGCTTCCCACTGTTATTTGAAACCGTGTGCAACAGGAAAAGACGAAATGATTGCTCATCTGCTTTTCTTGTTTTCCCTTTACACAAAGGTAACATTCTGATATGTATATGCTGTGTCATATTCTAATAAAGCATATTTGGCTGGGAGCTCCCAGAGTCTCGTCTGTTCCCAGCAGTGGATCCACTGGGAAGATTAGATGCCAACAAAATTAAATTAAATCCAAAATGAAGTTTCGAATAACATCCAAAGCTCCCGAATCAAAGCCACATATATCCAACATGCCTTTGTCATCTGGGTCTGCGATAGTAAAACCACTTGACGTCATTCCACAAACAATAAGTTTAGCTGGAATACTCATTTTCTAGAAGGACAAAAGGAAAAAGATATTTTCAGAAGCCACATACATTGAAGAGTAATTTGTTATCCCTCACTGTTTGAAAAAGCATCCTCATAGAAATTAGAGCTGTTGTGACAATTGAAATAATTTCAGGGAGGTCTTTTAACACAACTTCACTACAATTTTAAGATTCATAGATTACTTAGAATGTATAACTTTCTTTTTATCAAAGAAAGAGCTTTTCATCAAAGCTTGCTATCACCTCATCCTATTGACAATTCCCCTGTAGGCTAATTTTATTATTTCATTCAACTTTGTGAAATCTACTCTGGAAATCAAAGTGAAATTTTTAATATCCTGTGAACTGAATTTCTTTATCCAACAAATGATTCTATCAATTACATATAGTACTGACAATCAATTACATACAGAAATGCAGACATTCATTGAATACAAAATACATTTTTCAGTGATATTCCAGTACTTGCAGCAATGTAAGATGAATACAAATTCTTTCAGCAATTTAACAGGTTTAAATATATGTGGATACTGCTATTAATTCTACCTTKTTGTAGAACATTCCCATTTTTAGCAACACTTAGATTAATATCTACTGCATACAGCCCCAACTAATTAAGCCTCTAAAATATTTTTGGAGTAAGTCTTTATTTTGCAGCATATTCATCAACTATAAGCAGCCAGATGCCTACTTACCTCCCTGTATTCCCTAAGAGCCACTGTAGGATGAGTGTTTCCCGCGAAGGTCTCATTATCAGTAAATACCACAAAGACATCAGCAGCTGTTTGTGTCTTTTGAGCCCATATCATGGGAAGGGAACAATCCGTGGTACCCATTGGAATCTAAGAAGGAAAGAAAAAGAAAATATTACTAATGGAATACATTAGTACAGAAATTGGCAAAGAGTGAACCTTGAATCACAGTTCACTTACTCATTTCATTTCAGTTCTATCCAGTTGTTTTAACGCATCCTTTTCAAACTAATTAACAATGGGCTCACTGTGAACTAACCAACATTCTAATTGTAATGTTTAATTTTTAGGTAGCTAAAAATTTAGATTTTCTTTAAGTAGGAGGGAAGTAAAAAAAAATCCACAATACTCTATTATACAAATATAAAAGAAACACAGAAAACAGAACATAACTGCCGCAGAGATATCTAAACTGTGACATTAACAGTAGAGGTTTTGTTTTGTCTTTTGTTTTTACATACTTCATACATTTTCACTAATAGTTGAGGTAATGTCATATCAGCTGTCACTGGGCAGGGGACCACTTCATGTGAAAAGGCAATAATATGGGAATCCGTCTCGGTACGTGCTACAACCTGAGAAAGAAAAGAAAAAAAATATATTAGTTACACTATTTAGAATTTTGAATGCCTGAATCAAGTAATTCAATAAGTGTTCCTTTCTGAATAATGGAAACCCACATATTTACATTTAAGTCAACACAGTTCCTTATACATTGCAATTACAGTACTTATATTACTGCAAACTGGCAATACAAATATCAGAGATGAATAGCTCTAAAACTGTAAAATAAGATAGTTCTATTATTTCTTCTCTTCCTCTCAGGAGACTGAACTTTTTAAAGTATACACCAGAATCACTTTTCTGTAACAAAAAATTACAGAAGCTTTAGAAGCTCGGGTAAAGAGGAAGGGAAGAGTGATATAATGGTTTCAAATTCACACACATACATCCCCCCACATTTCTCAGTCTAACGTGCACATTATTGTCAAGGCTTCTGAATATTTCTCGAGTGTATTATCAGCTAAGCTAAAGCCTGACTGGTTCTCTTTAACATTACTCAATGTGGCTGCAGTAACATCAAGCTTCAGGTCTAACAACACGGCACTACACAACTAGTCTAACAACTAAGCCATATAACCCGCGCCTGAGCAAAACCATATAGACACTTCCTTTAATTTCTAGACTACTTTTGTACCAAAAAAGGAACACAAGCTACCTTCACATACAAGAGAATTCAGATAGTCACAAATTAAAAAAATACTCACCATGCACATCACAGCAGCAACCGTACTAGCATTGAGCACACTACCCAAAACTTTTTGTGTCATTGATGCACTGACATCAACTGCAAGTAAGAAGCGTTTTCCTGTTGGTTCAATTGTCTAAAAGACAAAATGAAGAAAATAAGTACACATACTACTAATTTCCACTTTCCACTTCTGCTTTCAAACCTGTTATAAAGTTTCAAACAGCTTATCCAGAAGTTATTTATCTAAATTTCTAATCTAATCTAATTTTAAATGTTCATCTAAGAACACAGAGATTTCTTCAAAAACAAGTTAACAATATTACCTTGAAGGTTTTGTAAAATGAAGCATCTAAGGCTGCTAAAATGTCTTCATCAGGACGCCACCACAGTTTCCCTCTACTTCCATGTCCAGCTTTATAGGTTTCTAATGCAACCAAAATATGGAATGGATGTATTCTACCCTACAAGCAAAATACATCAACAATTATAAAAAATCTGAACTCTCACTTTAAAAAGAAAAAAGAAAGTAATAAATAAGATCCCACTACACAAATTCTGTTTTAGTGGCTTCCATTTACTTTAAAAGTTTGTACTGCTGATTCTAAATTTTAATACTCAACAGCAACAGATGAAGCCAACTGGCAATATTTGTCATAGCCCTAATCTAAGAAAAGATTAGGGCTAAAAGATCCTAGTTGTCAATACACTTAACTAGCACAGTTCTTTTAGGAATAGGGATGAAGCCCCTACTGACTCCTCTACAATATTTTAAAAGAAAGGCACAAGTATTCCATCTCACTGCTCAAAAAGAATAAACCACACATTTCTCAATAAGCATTATTTGTATTTTGTGAAGTTATCTGAAGAGATATAGCCTAGGACAAGTTTAAAACCAAATATACAAGCACTGATTATCAAAAAAATCTTACCTTTTTTAGTAGTTTCTCATTTCCCAGTCTCTCACACACAATTGCTACTTCTGAACCTCCTGGTTCAAGCACTGAATTGGCTGTCATCTTTCCCAAATTTCTCAGTAGTGTAGAAATGGACATCTCCTTCAGCAGCGCCTTCCACACCTACCATGAAAGAAAGAATAATAATAGTCTTAAATACAAATATTGTCATGTGAATTAGCATATGTTTTCAAAATAAATATTTATCTTGCACAAATATCTTCACTATTTTAAATTAGCTGCTTATTTACTTATTAATTTAGAAAAAAAAGACTCGCATAAGATTTTTTTTATGGAAATCTATACTTAACACTCAGAAAAGTATTATCCTACAGAGTAACAGGTACAGAAGTTCACTTACTTCTTTAGATTTCAGATGATTTGTCAGCAGATGCTCTCTAACTAAACCATATTCCTCTATCAAATGAGTAACTTCCAACTCATCTTTTGTGCGCTTCACTTTCTCCACAGCCTCCAGATACTTTAGAAGTTTTTCAGTCTCAGCAGAAACTGCTTTGTCTTTATAAGTCTCCTGGACATCTTTCCACCCTTTGGTGATATATTTAGTAACTATAGCAACTCCTATTGAAAAAGAAAAATATTCCAAAAATAATTACCATCTTTTTATTGGCATTTATTACCTTAGCAAGCAAACCAGTTAAAAGTTTTGATTTGGTTTTTTTTTAAGATTTATTCTCAGACTTGTTAACTAGCAACAAAAAGTGGGCCTAAAATACAGCCAGTTCTATAAGCACACACAACTTAGAGCAATTGTTTTATTTATCACATTACTTCCCGCGGAAGTCTAACGTATTCTAAACCAACAGATCTTCCTGAATAATGAAAAAGTATAATTTGTAAATGAGTAGAGATAAATTTCTGGAAGTTATTTTATCTTCCCTTAACTTGAACATAGGTATAATTTCTGACATGATCATTCATTTTTTTAAAATATAATTTATCGGATAACATCACTTAGAAATCACCATTCTATCACGGTATTTTGGCTTCTGCAACAGCAGCATGATAAATAGGAGAGGTTTAGAATGTGGTACTTCAGTTAAACAAGAAGTTATTACCTTCACCGGCCGGTTTCAGGTGGGACAACCTCAGAAGATCTTTATGAGACCAACCACTTCTTTGTTTATATTTAGTAACTGCCAGAGCAGCAGCCATGCCACTCTTTCCATTGTACCAATCTGCAACTGCTTTTCGTAGTGCCCGGCCCCAAATGCCACATTTCATGCCGTCCTTCAGATCTTTTTTGAACTGGATGAAAGTAAAGAGATGAGCTGGCACATCACACACCTCAGGAACTGCTTTAAATGCTGCTTGTTTAGTTTTTGCATCAGAACACTGTGAACAAATTGCAAGTGCGAAAAGAAGCGGCTCCTGTTTCACTGCTCTTCCTTCTTGACTGAAAGTCTTTATTTCCTGAACAACATCACAACCTTTACCCTCTTCAATCAGTCTTATTAAAGCTTCTGCACTTCCGTAGCCCAGCTTCTGTTCCTTGACAGAGTATGTTCCACCTTCTGAACCAAAACACAGGAAACGACGTAGTCGACTCATATCRGTGACATGCCACACGTAGCCACTTTCGGGATTCGGTACCTCCTTTTCATGCGGAGATTGCATTTGGTTTCCCTCTTCCTCCATTGTTCACACGTCTAAGAAACCTGCTGGAAATGCAGTAAAGTTTATTATAAGCTACTGGGAAAACTTKCTGACCATATTCCTTGATCGTTCACTAACTCAGTAAATATACTATATCTATACACCTATGTTTTTTTCCATTATAATTTTAATATAAAGTGTACTCTAAACCCACAAACCTATCAATTAGAGGGAAAAAAAATCTCTTTTGAAAGAAAGAATGCAGAAGTCTACAGAATGACTTCAAGAAACTCTTTGCTGTCTCATTCATCTGTGTTTTTAAACGAAACCTCCATGCAGGACAAAACCTGCAGCTCTGACAGAAGCAGCAGCTGCTGCACTGCCTGGCAGAAGCCTCCCTACCTCAGCAGCGATGTCACCAGAGCATTTCCCAAGCCAGAAACGCACAAAACGCCTATGCTGGCTACCAGGCTACGTCCAGCTACTCGCTTGCTCAAAAATTCTAATTCAGATTTTGCTTAATTCGACTAAAAAAGGGGGATGGGGGAGTAAACCCTCTTTGCTTAAATCCCCCGGGGTGCGGCGGAAAGGCCGCCTAGCTGCTCCGGAGCCGGAAGCGCCTCTGGGAGGTGCCGGAGCCGCCGTTACACAAATGGGGATAACGGGGCCCAACCGGGGCCGCGCCTCGTCGCGCACCCCTCCTCACGYCCGCGGCCCCATCGCGCCCCCTCCCCAGCCGCTGCCCCCGCGGGATCCCCCGCAATGGCCGTCACCGAATCCCCGGCGGCACCTGCACGGAGGCCGCGGCCCCGGGGCCGCCCCACCCGGCGCCCTCCCGCCCTCCGAGCGCCGGATGCGACCGCGCCGCGCCCCGGAAGCGGAGGCCTCACCATAGAGATGGCAGCGGCGCGGGCCGCGCGGGCTGCCGGGAAGGGAGCGGCGCGTAGGCCTCGCGGATCGGAGCGCGCAGCGGCGCCGCGGAGGCCGCGCCCGCCGCCATGGCGGGAGGCAGCAGCGCCGGCGAGTGGTGCCTCATGGAGAGCGACCCCGGCGTCTTCACGGAGCTCATCAAGGGCTTCGGTGAGCGCGCGGCGGCGGCCCGCGGCTGCGGCCTGCGCCCGGGCGGCGGGRCGGGCACGTGCTCAGCGGCCGTTAATGGGTGTAACGGCCGGAGGAGCTCCCGAGCGAAGCCGCGCCGGTCTTTTCGKTTGTGTTTTGTGGTGGCTTCACCTTCAGCGGGGCGTGCGTATGACCTTCCACCCAAAGGACGTTTCTGAAGAGACTCTTAGCTTGAGCTGGGGGTGTAGTCGGGGTAAAGGTTGTAGCTGTTCCCGCGGGTCTGTGTTTGTTTTTTCCCGCTGGTTGTGGTCTTTTCTGAGTGGGGGTGGTTGTGGAAACGTTTATCTCTYCTTGCTTAGGTTGCAGAGGAGCGCAGGTTGAAGAAATATGGAGTTTGGAGCCAGAGAACTTTGAAAAATTGAAGTAAGCCCCTTTCTTTTAAGATCCACACTCAAAAAAAAAAAAAAAAATCTGTTTGTATTCACATAAAATACGTGCCATTCTCATGGTGACATTTTCATTCTCTGAGGAGGTATGTTAAAGTATCAATACAGTACTGGGAAGTTAAATGACCTTTTATCAATGACTTTGTACTTATACAAGCKTCTCTGTTCATGAGACGTGATGATAGTAGTGAAATAGATTTCTAATGGGTTTGTCATTAGTTTGTACTACATTTTTTTACAAATTGCTTTTCTTTTTTGTTTTCATTTTCTTTGCCTTTAGCCTTTTTGCATGGGGTGTTGCATCTTTTCCCTTAGGCTGCTTGGTGTAGTCACACACTCTTAKAACCTGTTTTTCTTGCACAACCACTTAAATATATATGTGTGTGCGCGTGTGTGTGAAGTAAAATATTCTTGTCATAACTGACAATGACAGATAACATATGGAATAACTGTCTTGATTAGCCAGTACGAATTCTCTTGCTATTTTATCCATGATTTGATAAATGTTGCTTTGTTCGTACATAAATTTTTTAAGAGAAAGTTGCTACCTCATCCAGGCCTTACTTTATATATGTGTGCAGGTGCTCTACACTTGGATAGTTCAGCTTTCAGAAGTTGTAGCAATTGGCATAGCTGATGTGATTTAATTGTTTGTTTAATTTGGTCTGATTGAAGGTATGTAACAAGTCGCACCCCAGTGGCAAAAGTGCTACTTTAGCAGTGGTTTATTTGATACATGCAATATACTTAATATGGTTTTCAGTAGAACATTAGCTCTGTTGTTCATAAGGGTATAACTTAGCTTGCTCATACTGCAAGATGTACATCTTTGCAGTCCTGAGTGGTGGACAGCTTCCTCCCTTCCGTCCTTCCTTCCTTCCTTCCTGGGCATACATCTAAGTTAAACAGTAAGATGTTAAAGGATATGCTGGTTAGCAATTCTCAGATCCTTAAAGGGACCCCCTGTTTAAGAAAATGCCTGAAATTTCTGTCCAGAGTTTTCAAGAAGTTTGTAATGCAGCACTGTATGCAAATCTTTTGTGGCATACTTCTTGAGCTGACCTTAAACTCAGCAAGTTCTTCATACCTGAAGTTCTGTATAAGAATTGTTTACTGGCATACCAAAAAAAGCAAAGAAAGCTATTTTCCGTGCAAATGAGCAATTTGAATGGCAAGCAATGGATTTCCCTTATTACTTAGTTGTGACCTAAAATGTGCATTTTGCGGGAAACCCCTTTTATATTTGAATAGTTCATTTATGGCTAGAAGGGAGTACCAAAAGTTTGGTTCCTGTTCTTATGTATGAAGTTGGCAAAATTTTTAATAACAATTTATGCGTTCTTAACAGATTAACAGGGATACTGTACAACTATAATAATTACATTAACCARTAAGACTTATCCAGGCTTAGGAAAATTGATAACTAAACACTRGTTCAGAATTTTTTCAGATTGTTTGGCGTATGTGGAGGGAAGTATGAAATGTGTTGTTCTTACCTAAAAAAAAAAATCTTCCAAGTTTCAATTGAGTTACTGATGCTTAGAAAAAAAATAATTAACTCAATTGCTGTACCGGAATACAGTTAAGTTGTAGTAGAGGTTTCTGGCTTTGATTTTTTTATCATCATTGCTCTTTTCCCCTACCCATTTGATTTTTCAGACCAGTGCACGGGTTGATTTTCCTTTTCAAATGGCAGCCCGGAGAAGAACCGGCAGGTTCTGTTGTTCAGGATTCAAGACTGGACACATTGTTTTTTGCTAAGCAGGTATGGCAAGTTCAGTATTTGTTTTACATCATGACATAGTGTTTAATACTGAAAAAAAATTGTAGCTTGTTAAACTCTATACAGAGATGAATATTTTACAAGGTGGAGTTGCATTAACAAATTCTGAGAGGTTGGGAACTGTGTATTATGACTCAACTGTGAAAGCAAATGGGATATTATTTTAAGACTTTATTGAAATAAGAAATATAAATTTACACTGGAAATTACCAAAAAGTTTAGTAGGTTTCTAGACCAAAGAATTCTAAAAGTCTTAAAATTAAAATTATTTATGTTAATGTAATCCACTGTTTCATTAAGTGCAAAATAGTACTGAAATTCAGCGTGGGCTTTGACAGACTATTTTGCACATCAGTGTTTTTTCTTTGCAGGTAAGAAGAGTAAGAAAAAGTAACTTGAATAAAAGTTTGTGTTTTGTTTACTTATTCATCTTTGAAGACCTTTTATCCTCAAATGAGGATAAATGTAACAGTTTAAGCAAAAAAAAGATATCCATATACCTTTTAATTAGCAAACTACAAAGCATACACATCCAAGGGCAAACCATTAGCTTTTTAAGCTTTTATAAGAAGTCTCAGACATAGGCTGCTTTTTCCACAAACCAARAAGTATTTCGTATATRAACAAGTATCTATGCGTTTCTAGGTAAAAATAGAAATGTAGAAAACAATGAAAGTGTTAGGTATATCCTTAGCTGCTCTTGTTACTSTGCATGTGCTTCTGCATGTGTGCTTCTGTTGCACAGATAATTATCTTTTGTGTGATTCTTTTATGATCTCTTTTCGAAGTGTTTCATGCTCTCCTGTGTGGTTTTATTCCTTTGGTCTTTCCTAATACTGTTTCCTTTATTCTTTCCTAGCTGCAGCTCTTGAGTTCTGATAAGCAGTGTCCGTCACTCATAATGACACAGTGACCAGGAGTAGTTTAKGTAGTACGTAGTTTATGTAGTAGTACACTGTTAAAAGATCTGTAGGCTGTGACTATAGATTTGTCTACTTAATTCTTACAGGGTAATTACCTGGCAGGCAGAAACAATGCATCTTGCAAAACAGTGTTAAGTTTGCTTTAGGAAACACACTTTTTTTTAAGAAGCTTGTACATTTCACGCATCTCTTTTATTAACACCCACCTTCATAGCACTATTTTAGCTCAGTGTTAAACGCAACTAAATCTTACTCAAGGCTCAGTTGTGAGTATATTGGGTGGGAAGAAAACTAAACTTTGAAGTCTAGTATGCATGCATATTAAAGGAGTGTTTTTATGGTAAATTTTATGTGCACTCATGTTAAATTTGGCCTCCCTGTTATGCCTAGGAATGCTATGGTCCTCTGTTTGAGGCCACAGAACTCTGGATGATCTTACATACCATTTGAGCTAGGATACCTAGGCACAATGAGGTGAGTTAAGGAAACAATTTCAGCCTTAACTCTGAATTTCCTAATTTCTGTGCTGCTTGAGAAGGCCTTTGCTGTTTGTTTTTATGCACAGTGGTGACATGATTGAACCACTCAATGAATTGAGCAATTTTAGAATCTGTCTTGAATAGCTATGTTCTGTGCTGATCAGAGCAGAAGTTAAACCCTCTCTTGAGTGAAAAGAATGCCCATGCTGCAGACTTGGGGTGTTTCCATGAGTGTTTTGTTGTTTTGATTTGTTTCTTTTTAGTAGCCATCTCAGGTTTTATTAGTGAAGTGTTACTACTTTGAGCCATGTATTGATTTTTATGCTGCATTGTGATGATAGAATATCACAATTGTGATAATAGAACATTAGCTTCAGTAACTGGGAATAAAAGCCTCATACTTCCAGAAGCAAGATCGGAATGATACCCTTAATAAGTTATTTTACAGCTGCCTTTGTCACTAATGGGAACTCATTACTTGTATTTTTTTTCAGTGTTTCAGATGTTTCTTTTTTCTTTTAAGCAAACCTGTTGAGATTTTTTTTTCTGTAGCAATAAATTATGTATATTCATATTGAAGCTAACCTTAGAATAACCAGTAACTTCATACATACTTCATACATTGAATCAGTCAGAAATGGATTTTTGGTAATGGAATATATTGATTGTAGGAGGAGCGTACATTTGTTCCAGGAGGTGATTTAGTCAAATTGGGTGGACATTGAAGAAAATTTTAGAACTCTGTCCTAACACTGAGGACCATCCAGAGTTGCTGCTGACCTTTTTTTTGTTCCACAAAATAGATAGTAGAAGGGAAAATAAGTATCAGGGACTTCTCTGCTGTGTTTGGTGCCTCAGCTCTAAAATGATTCAGCAAGTCGGGTTAGATTGTTAGGGAAAGATAGTGGCTTTCAATTTGTGAATCTTAGTAGGAAGATATTAGTCTCATCAAGGGTTTCCATGCTATGTTGCCTTCTTTCTTTATTTTTTTTTAAGCTAATCTTGATTTGATAACATGGCTCTTTTTTTTCCCCCCCCCTTCCTTCTCTGAGTCTGGCTGCAACATCTAGTATGGTTATATATAGTGTTTATTTCTGGTATTTAGTACATTCTGTAGTTTCCCTAGCAGTATTTTTCAAACATACTGTAAGCTGAAATTGTATTGTGAGTACTGACTGATCAATGTTGAATATCTATCTGGAGTTTCCTGGATAGAAACATTTCAATAAGTAATGAGACTTCTGAAAAAAACAGAGAATTTTCTGAAGTCTTTTCAAATCAAAATGAGGCCAAAAAATGTTTGTGGGACAACTGCATATATAATACTGTTTAAGTGCTGAGAAGATATCTTCTGCCAATACTGAGACACCTTAAGTAACAGCAAAATGCTGGAAACTCAGGTGAATGGGACTTCTGTCCTTCTAGGACCCCTTACCTTTGCTGTGTAGCTGTYCTGGCGTGGTTCTGTGCGTCGATAAGAAGTTGTGCCCGTGGAATAAACTTCGCTGTCATGCATGTTCAGTGCTGCAGTTACCTCTTGTTTTACCCTCTTCACCTTGCCTGAGAACCTCTGCTGGGTACCTGCTCCTTCCATCTTGGTACTTCTCTCATGTCATGTAGACCCAGGAACCTGCTGGCTTCTAACAGCTGTCACTTGCTTCTCTCTTCTTCTTGGGTGCCAGGGCTGTCCCAGCTTGCTTTTCCTTACCTTCAGTCTAATACTTGAGAATTTTTTGTAGGTCTGTAATGTCATTTCTTAACYGGGGACTAATCATCTAAGATCCATGTTGCACATTGTTCCTAGGAATAATACTTGATTTCACTTGGTTCCTGTGTATTTAAACCAACTAATCCTGCACTGCAGTTGGAATAAAAAATACATTTATACTGAAAGGGAAGTATTTGATAAGGTCACAAATTCCATGCTGAGTTTCATGTTTCCTCCTATTTTTGCTGTTGATGCAAACTCCTGTATCCAGATCCAGCTGTTTAGTTCCTGTGTTGATACTAGACTCAATCTCTCTTTAAATTTCTCTTCATGTGTTTGAATTATTGGGTTATTGCTGTGTCTTAACAACAGATTGTTCCATCTGTTATTATTTTTCATTTTTAAAAAATAATGCCCAGTGTTCTTTCTCCCCTTCATGTCTTGTATTATCTATAATTTTTTTGTAGCTRAAGTTCACTATGATATCTCTTCATTCTAATATCATACTTTTTGCCATGGTGTTCTCTCTTGTTATTACTACCTTCTTTTTCTTTTCTATGTCAGCCTAGTTAATATAACACTTTCAGCCACTGCTTTAGGTTAGCTCCTTGTAGTMCAAATGGGGATCTTTTTGCTTTCATCGTAAGACTATTTTTACCACTGTCTGTGGGATCATTCTCCAGTTGTTTTATCTGAGAACTTCTAGTTCTTGATTCTCTTTTGTGTGTTATAAGATAAATTCTTTTAAATTTAGAAATTCAATTAGAACATGCATTTTTTTGTTTTTTTTTTTTTGCTACTGCTTATTTCACTGCCCTTGACATTTTGCATAATKAAGGACAATTATAGGCATATAAGTCACTTATTTTCCCCCTTTGAAATGGCTCTAACTGAAATGGCTCTATAGTTCCCTATACTGACTATTATCTTTCAGAAGGAAGAGGTTAACTTTATTTGCCCATAATTTATTAAAAGTCCAGTACAAGAATGCAATCCTCTACTCATTCTCAGTACCTAGTTTATATTTGGCTTGTGAAATGAYACTCAAATGAGTAATACCAGATACCTTGGAGGAATTAAAATATAAAAAGTTCCCTGACATCTGGATTTCTTCCTCTTCCCCCTCAACCTTTCATGATGATCTGTCACAGAAAAGGCTTTACTTCAAGAACTATTTTGACTGTATTAAGAACTATTTTTGACTGTAGAACAGTGGAGTTCTTTTCTTTCTTTATTCTTTATTCTGTTTTGTCCTTTATTAGTAGCTGTAGAGAGGGAGTGAAGCAGTGAAATGGTGAGTTTCAGAAGTATGAAATACTTGTTTTATCACTAAATTGAATAAGGTGGCCAGCCAGTGTTCTCTATATGAGTCGTCTTCAGCCAGAACTTTTGGGGAGTTATTTGAACTAGATTTACGTCCACTTTTAGAGTGAAGCTGTAGTGTGAATCTGCAATGAAAWTGTGTGTTTATATCAGAAAATGTTACCTAACTTAATTTTGTTAGCAATATTGAACAAATTTTCAACACCTGCACTTTTTTTCCGTAGGTAATAAATAATGCTTGTGCTACTCAAGCCATAGTAAGTGTGCTATTAAACTGCACTCATCAAGATATCCATCTAGGAGAGACTCTGTCAGAGTTTAAAGAATTTTCACAAAGTTTTGATGCTGCAGTAAGTGTCTGCTATTTTCTGAATTTTAAATATTACATTATTGTCTGCACGGTGTCTTATTTTCTGTTTCTAATGTTTAGATGAAAGGCTTGGCGCTAAGCAACTCAGAAGTAATCCGRCAAGTTCACAACAGTTTTGCCAGGTAATAGGGTGTTTAAAATGTTGTCCATGTAGGTAAAATTCATAGGGTTTTTTTGGTTTTTTTTTTTTTAATGGCATTATGGATTTTTTTTTGTTTGTGGGTTTTTGTTTGCTTGTTTTTAAATATATATGTGTATGTGTATATATATATATATAAAATTATCTTTACAGGCAGCAGATGTTTGAATTTGATGCAAAGTCTTCAGCTAAAGAAGAAGATGCATTTCACTTTGTAAGCTATGTTCCTGTAAATGGACGGCTGTATGAATTAGATGGATTAAGGGAAGGACCAATTGATTTAGGTGACGTTTTATATCTTGATATATTTCTTTCATTTTAAACAGTTCCTTTAAATCAAAGKTTGCTTGAGAGAAATCCTGTAAAATAATTAATGATGACAGGAAATAAAAATGTCTATTTAACCTACTAAAGTCAGGACAGCTGACCTGACTTTACATAAGTAAAAGGTAATTTATTCTGTGTAACCATTATTTCCTCAAAGAGCTCCTCAAATGTTGAACGTTGTTTAAAAAATGCAAACTTTGCTTAGATGTGTAACAGAATCRTTATTTGTATTAAGGAGAGAGAATTGCATATCAACTTGACTTTTTCTTAATTTATCATGCTAGTTAATCTTCTCTATCTTACATAAGTCATACATAATATGCAGGTTTTCTTTTTGTCATCAGCAAAATAAATGTTAGAAGCTTTTGTCCTTATAGCATGATTCTGTTACAATGCTTTTGCCAAAATTACCAAAATATTACTTGAAAACGGCTCATCCTCCTTAAAGGATAACTTGAATATTTTGAGCCTGCAGTTGCCCCAGAAAGTACTGTTTTCTGTCTAATGATGATGTATAAGTCTGAATTATCTAAGTCTTGAATTTCCAGTGAACTCTGCAAAGTTAGATTTTTCTTCCTTTGTGTTTTCTCTAGGTTCATGCAATCAAGATGACTGGATAAACGCTGTGCGGCCTGTCATAGAGAAACGCATACAAAAGTAAGCGGTGATGATGCTTTTAAAACATCCTGTATGCATGCAAAAATTCCTTATTCTTAACTTCCTTCAAATAAAGGCTTTCACCTGAATTTCTAAGAAATTAAACTTATGGGTTGTTTTATGTTACATTAGAACCTGACTAAATGAAATATGTTACTTAATGAAAATAGTGATCTGTATGGTAAAAAGAGATGCGTCCTCAAAATTGCTATCTTTTTCTGTGGAAAGCTGTGGATCTTTATCTGCCTTATTGCTGTGAATAAGGTTTGAGTGATATCTCTAACTGAAAATACCTGTTGTAATGTATTATTTAGTATTTATGGAAAGTGAGACTTCCTCAAGTAGCTCACAGCTTGCTTCGGAAACTTGGGCCAGAAAAGCTTATTGTATAAGTCTTGCAACATCTCAAATCTGACCCCAACCTGCAGCCTCTAGAACACACTAGAAATAAAATATTTGCTTTATGATATTTTGGGGAAGTATTCTTTTCAGAGAGTCTTTTAGTTTTACACTGGTGTTTAATAAGACATTTACTGCTGTATCATTCCTGGAGAATTTTAACTCCRGGAGGACTATGGGTTTAATCACTCGACTTTCCACATTTTGTGGAAAAGAGGTAGCATTGTCTAACAGGAAGTATCAATGATGAGAAATTTTAGAAGTATATATAGAGCTCTGTTTTTTGCTTTGTTTTTCCTCTGCAATATGAATTCCCTTACAACGAAAGAATCCCTGGTAAAGGTTTTGAGTTGCTCTTTAAAAGGATTCATTTTGAGAACTTGCTCTTCTTGTTTAGGTACAGTGAAGGAGAGATAAGGTTTAACTTGATGGCCATTGTATCTGACAGAAAAATGATATATGAACAGAGAATTGCAGAGTTACAGCAGCAGCTTGCAGAGGTAGGTCTGTGGTATTTGTAGCTGCTTGATAGTAGTTATGTGTCTTCACTATTACTCTGCCCTTCCTTTTTCCCTTGCTCCAAAAGGAGCATTAACTTAGAAAAGYGGGGAAAGGATGATAAGATTTGTTGACTGCAATGCTGTGTGAAAATACTTGGCAGCTCTGGTTAGTTCTGAGGGAGTTAATTTGGCATTGTGAGCACCTCATTGTGCCTCTCTTTTTACAGTTAATATGCTGCAAGACCACAACAATTTTTTTCCTAATACTTGAGTTAAATCAGTTATAATTAACTGCAGAAATCCATAGAATACTACTGTGTCTGTAAGCAAATATGATTCTGATKATTTATGTACCTAAAGACAAGACTTTTATTTCTTTTAAGAAAGGTATGTTATAACTTTGTCATCCATTTAACTTCTGTTTTTGTGGAAGGAGGAACCTATGGATACAGACCAGAGTGGTAATATGTTAAGTTCTATACAGTCAGAAGTTGCAAAATATCAGATGCTAATTGAAGAAGAGAACCAAAAATTAAAAAGATACAAGGTATGTAGCTTCTGTCTGACCAAACTGTTGAAAAAAATCATAGGGGAAAATGTCAGCTTTCGTGTCTATGGGAGCTATTGCAATTCATCTGAAGGAAATGGTAGTTACAGGACCTGCCTGTAACATATTTTATGTAAATTGGAGTGTTATTCCTGAAATCACAGCTTGCAAAACAGTTTGCTTCCTTTTAGCATGAAACTTGCAAGTTGGTTTGTGATGTGCACTGCAACTCCCTTTGCCTGATGCTTTCGTTATATTTTCTCACTTGAAAAGTTAGTTTTATTTATTAAAGCACAGTATATTCTGAAACTGTACATGCTACTTGGTGCACCAGAAGACCAATCAGCATGTTACAGCTAGAATCGCTAATTATTCTACTATATGTAATAGTGGCTACTAGGATTTTTGCAAACTGTGTTTCATAGGATCATGATATAACTGAAGAGCTTATACCGAAAAATCAAATAGTAATAATAAAACATGTAGTTTACCAAGCAACAAATTAAATTGGTGGAACAAAATGCTTAAACTTACTAATGAATGTGAAAAATTTGTGGCAATACTGCATAAAGTCTTTTGGACTTCATTTATAGCTAACTGATGCCTAAAAATAACTGGTTTTGAAAGAAAAAAATGTTTTTAGTCATAATAACTTTTGTTACTACTTTAATATTTTTAGATAGAAAATATTAGAAGAAAACATAACTATCTGCCTTTCATCATGGAATTATTAAAGACTTTAGCAGAACACCAACAGTTAATACCACTAGTAGAAAAAGTAAGTATTTTTGGTTGACTTTTTAGAAACAATACATTACTATTAATTTCAAGTAGAAGTTATGAAAAATTATACTGTAGTCAAGTATCTAGGAAGCAGGCATGACCTGGGTTTGTTTTTTTAAAACTTCTACCTTCCGCTGTATCGCTGGTTCATGTGTTAGTACCTTGCTCTTCTGAAGTTTCATCCCGACTGAGATGTGGGRTGGTGAGAGCCACCAACTTTGTTTCTCTGCGCAAAGGCAAACTGTACCTCCCCTCGGGTCCACTAAGCCAAACTTGTAGTGGTGGTGGTAGGCAACCCAGTACCAGCGAGATGATCGTGGTAACAGCCATAAGATGGGACAACACAAAGCRTACTTGTGTCTCTAAGCTTAAAAAGAGATGTCAGAACGACCCTGGGAATTTGGTCACATGGTAACTGGAGTTATGCATCATAATTCTAGCAGAATTTTTTTTGGTATGGAGAAGCCCAAATCATGCCCATGTCAAAGGCTGGTGCCTGTTTCCTGGAATCTTGATACTCAACTCTTTTTATCTGTCAACACTAGATGGCAACCTTTGCACAGAGCTTCKCACAATTTAACTATTTTGAGGGCACTTTTATCTCCACTTACTGTTTCCTGATATTGATGTGCTGGCTCATTGTTTTTGACTTTACATGATGTCTAGCTATTACTATTGATTTTTTTTTATGAAGGTGCAAATTAAGAAATGTTTATAAGTTATGTAACATTTCCTGTCACTCTGTCGAGGACTGTCTACAACTGTATTGACTTGCATTATGATAACATCATAGTGCATGTGTATCATGTGCAGTAGACAGGATCTTTAATTTCGAAATCCTGTGAAAAAAGAGGTATATATCATTTAATGAGCTCATTTAGCTGAATWTATGTATGAGTGGGTTTGTATGCTACCAGTTAATAAGAGATGTTTTGGAAGTGCCTAGACGTATTTAAATAAATTGTCAGGGAGATAAGACCAAGATGAACTGTTTGACTCCCTGTTTTTGCTTTGATGTACTCATGTACAGGTCTAGAGGAACTAAATTGACTTAAATTTGTTCCAAAAATGTCAACTAACTTTTTATTTTTGAATTCAACTTTTAATTTATTTGTGTATTTTTAGATGTGATTATTGTCAAGCTTGGGATATTATAATAGGGTGGAAAAATATGGATTATATTCTTAGCAGGGTTTAACATCGTCTCCCTGTGCTTTCTAGGCAAAAGAAAAACAGAATGCCAAGAAAGTTCAGGAGGCCAAGTGAAGATGACTTGGAAAGATGCATACGACTGTGCTCCTGAAACTATTTTCATGACAGCAAATAAAACTTTTCATAAACTTTAAATTTTGTCCAGCGCACGTTTGACAGTTGTAACAGTTTGTCTTGTACTGTATGCACGAGTCTAAATTTTTTTCTTCCTTTGCATCATGTGCATGTAGTACTACTAAGTGATGTCTAGAATCTGATCAAATTCATTATTTAACAGTCTGTTGGAYTTGGAAAAGCTTGGGAAATGAATCTGAAAATGTACTTCCATCCTCTTCCTGAGGAAATTGTTGAAACGTTTTGTCCCACACAAATGTATGATGATGATACAGAAAGTGACATAATTTCAATATATGCATGAGCTTTCTTTGCTCATCCCTGTTAACAATTATAATACTATCTGACTGTTCAGTGACATACCCTGTGTCTTTATTTTATGAAGTTCGTTTCTAATTTTTTTACGGAGCTGAAAAGTATGAATTTAGCGATAAATCATTTGCAAAGACCGATGTATAATCTCAAAGATCTGCATTGCTTTAGTAGAAGAGRTAATAAATATTCCCATTTTTATTTTGGCAAACATTCTTGATGTGGTATTTTCTTATTGGCTAAGAGAACTGGAATGTGTCTAGGAAGTCATCAGTCTTGACTTCTGAGTGTATATATATTGCAGATTTGATTTAAAAGAAAGCTACACTGTTGTTTAGGGGAACTAATTATTATGTGAGATAAGGTAATATCTGTTTGATAGTATACTAAAGTGAACTTTTTAAACCATATTTGAATTAACCTTTGGAGGCAAGAAGTTTAGCAATAAAAGGAAAAAATATATTGAAGAGCCTTAAAATTCACAGGTGAAGGGGAAGAAAATGACAGTGCTTCACATTGTCCCTCCTGTGTATAGATAGCATTTTAATTATTATTATTATTTGTGATATAACTGAAGGCAGTGCTTGAGGTGGAGAGAGGTGCTCATAACTGTCTATCTGTCTGTCTGAAGACGGGCCAAAGGGAACGTCGACGGGGTGGAGGGAGTTCACATGGCAGCCGACCTTCTTCCAGGGATCGCAAGATTTGGAGGATATTTTCTATCTTGGTAAAGATCATAGCATGTATATGTTTTATATATATAATGCATTGTGGTTTTGTGTATATGAATTATAATTTTTAAATTTTATGTTTGAAAGTTATATAAAATTGAGAAGTATCTATAGAGGTGTAGAYATATATAGAATCTCAGATATATAAGTATAGCATAATACCATTTTTAGGGACACCAGAATAGAAGGTTATCTATTGCTGCTCCATCATTTGTTGTGCGTATATACTGATAGGATAAAATTTTGCTGAACAAGTAAAATTGAAACAGTGCTCTCCTGCCTCAGCAAAGATCCGTTTGAGTCATTGCTGTGGCTGGAGGGCTAAGATCTGTTTTASTAAAACTTGTGAGCTCCCTGACCCTGTTAAGAGCAAAATTGATAGGACCAGCTCTGAATGAGAAGGTCAGCTGTTTTTACAAGTCTCCTGCTTCCTGCTTTCCTTTCCTCCAAACATCACTGTTACAATGAAATATGAAAGTTGGGGTTTTGYTTGTTTTTTAATAAGCCTTTTCATAATATGTGACTTAGTTTTAAGGGTGATAAGTGTATACTGGTTGCTGTGATGGCAGTCTTGCATGGATGTAAAGGTGTACATTAAGCTGAGGAATTGCCAAAGGTGTCAAAAAAGGCAGGGAGGGGAGGTGGGTTATCCCATCTTCTAGTTTGAAGAGGTTGCATCTTGCAGTATATGGAATAGTGAAGAGTTTCAGCTCTGCTTAATTTCAAGAGCTATGYTTTCTACTGGTATAAACATGCAAGGAGTAGCTGCTGAAACTGAAATTTTGTCTTACTGAGAAWAAACAGAAAGTCTGGGTTCTATGAAGAATTGTTTTTCGTGTTGCCCAAAAGAGGGCAGTACATTTTCCACTTGCTAAAAGTTTACCATGAAATCCTACTGCAGAATTTTGGTGAGATCTCAGTGGGTTGTGTTCCGACTACCAGTGTTAAATGTAGAACACAACTGACAATGTGGTGAGGATTTAAAGCAAACCTTTTACTTGTAGCCAGTAGTAAAGTTCATTTTATCTTAGTCACATTTGTCACTGCTGAACATAGTTGGAAAAATGCTACTTGGCACTTGTTGAAGGCTCAGAAGGAGCCTAACTAGGATATTAAAGCAGCATCACACTCTAAGAGTAAATTCCCAACAAAGGATGTTTGTTGGAACCTTGATCAACATTTTTTTTTTTTTTTTCCTCATGATTATTTTTTTATCCTCAAAAGGATAGGTGGTATAGAAGCAGTTCAGTAAAGGGTCAAGTTTATTGTCTGTGTTCACCAGTTGCTAGTGGTAGTTGCTAGTGTTGCTGCAAGGGCATTTTAATATGATTTGTTACTGTAAAAGTGTGTATCTGTGTAACAACTTGCAGTGTGTTCAGGAAAAAATATAGTAATAAACACTTTCATTAATTGTGAAAGTATGTGGTGTATGTTAGGTTTCATAGAGGAGGAATAAAAGCTATTTTATGAAAAAAAGTTTAAAAGTACACTGTTAAGGAAGAGGAGGCTAGATCTCTTAATGCCTTAGCAGTGAATGTTCTTTTTTGTTAAAAATGTCATCATTTTTGAGTTGCAGGTATGTAGGACTGAAACATGAATCTTTTCTGGGGTCCTTGAGCGAKATGATGAAACAAAATACAAGTATATTAGGGGTTCAGTTGTGAGCTGTGGAGTAAATGGTTAGGGCTAGATGTTMAAGTGGTCTTTAATTCTTTTTCCTCCCTTTTCATAAACACCTAAGTGCAGATATTTAAATGTCATCCATGCACAGTATATTTTTTAAGTGTTTAAGAGTGAAAACCAGCAATTAYAAGCTCATAGTAAATTCAGGGAGCATTCTCAGTATTTCTGTTCAAGGCATAACTTGGAGAGCAGCGAGAGCACGGAGCTGTTCCCAGGGAGCCGCAGTTACAAGGTTGTGCGTTCTCGGTGGCCTGTGAAATGGAGACAGCCTCTGCCGTGTGTCCCAGTGTCGCAAGACACAGTTCCACTGTGGAGCCGTCTGGTCTGATCCGGGTCATCTAACYTCCCTCTGCTAATAAGGTCTAATAGAGTTTATTATATTGAAGGAAGTTTCCAAGTCTGCGGAGGAAAATGTTTTGCTATGAGAAGCATTTTCCATAGCTCTTTTTTTTTTTTTTTTTCCAGTTTATTTATGCTTTAGTTACACCAATTGAAGATAATGTTAATATTTGACCTTTTTTTAACTATGCATTGCTAATTGCCGGGGATACATCTCTGACGATAASTAAGCAATCTTGTGCAACTTTATCAGAACCTGATATTTACAGCTCAGTGAATGAAAAATAAAGTGTGGGTTTAAGCCAATATTTTTATTAATTTGGGCTAATGTTATTGATGGCAGTCTGGTAGCAAACTACCTGCTGTTTYCCAATTCAAACAAAAAAGGGCATAAAATACTCACAAAACACTTAGCATTTTGGAAAAAAAAAAAAAAAAACATACTAGTTCCTTTTCTTTGAAACGCTTTCTGTGAATGTGTGCACAAGCATATGAGTTATCACTTCTTCAGAGTAATTGCCCAAAGATGCTTTTATATTAACAAATCCAAATTTCTTGTCTTTAATGGATAATATTATACTTGATGGGAACACAGGACCATAAACTGTTTGGTCTTACCAAGTTTATTAAGCTGTTGTTGTTATTAAGCTATTGCACTTTTGCTGTTGATGGCAAAGTGAAGACTTAGCCTAGAGGAAATGCAACAGATACGCAGTATTCCATTTATTTTACTAATACTATTTAAAGCAACCTTCTCAAAGGTGAGTACCTGGCTCGGCTTGTTGAAGTTGCAGTGAGGTGCATCTCAAAAATTAAAATAGTGTTATGAATGATGGGATTTTGTTTATCTTTGGTCATTTTTCAGTCTCTCTGAACTTTCAGTCCCAGGGCATTTCAGGAAATTTCATGCTCAGTAGTTTAATTTAAAGTCCAAGTATGAAATAGTTATCATTTCCTGGTTTCAGTTATTAGCACAAGGAGGCAATTTAAACATTTGTTTTTAAGGGGAAAAAAGAAATTTACAAGTGRCATTTCTTCAGCCTTTCATTTATTTTGCTCTCTTCAGCCTTTAAATGTCACTTTGACCTTCTTCAGCCTGACTTGCATAATATGGAAGCATGGATTTACTGTCTRGATGAAGTGTCGAGTGTACGTTTTTAGGAGTTAAATATGGCTGTGAGTCATATCAGAAAGGCATAAATAGCTGGACTGAATGTGGCTTTAATCCTATYGGCATTTTAAAGATGCCTGGAAAAGGGAGATGTGAGTAGCTAGGATAGTCCTGGTGCTGACCAAAGCGTTTATCCCCGTTTTTTGATTTGAAGTTACAATGTGGGTTGAAGTGGTGCCTAATATATGCTGCAGGTTGTCTGTGCAAACCACTCTCRTCTCAGTTTAGACCATATTTATGCTTTTCATAGTTAGCAACGTAAGAAGGTGTRTCAGTTTTCTCATCCTTTGCATATATATCTGTCTCTAATTGTCTGGGAATAGGTAAGAGAGATGTTCTGTTCTTATTTTTTTGATCTTTCTGTCTCAGTGCCTTATTTGCTTGATTACAGTGGAAAAAACAAAGACCGTCAGAAGCAAGTAAATGCTGACGTGCTTTATTACTSTCCTACTTGACAGGAACCGGCAGAGACAATGATTCAATTTTGTCTGTGCTCTAGTGAGAACTTTAGCTTGTGTCCCATYCAGATGATGGAGAAAACCCTTATCTGGAGGGAGGTTTCATGCGACTGAGAAATGGAGAAGGACCACAACACTATTATCTAGGATACCTSAGATTCACTGCCCAGGAGCAATTTGTGTGCCATGGAAGCTCTGAGAAGAGGTGCCAAGTAGCTCCTCCTAGGACATTTCATCCAAGCTGGCTAATAAGACTATAAAAACAAACTGGTCCCCAGTGTAATACGCAGAGTTACTAATCCAGGTTTTCTGTGAGCTTGCAAGCCAGAAAGGACAGACTTTCCACCTGTGGCCTTGCAGAACAAAGGTTAGTGCTTTTTGGTGGCATTCCTCTGAGATGCATAAGGGTAGTGTGAAACACTTGAACTTTTTTCTCCCACTTCCCACCTTTGAATGTCAAGTATTTGCTGGTGAGATCTTGAAGTGTTCTATGGGCTTATACTGTTCAATAACTCCTTTTAAATCCCTAAAGACTTATTCTAATTCCCACGAAGACTATTTGGATTCTGCTTAATGATTCAAATAAGAAGCTTTTTGAAGTTTTGCTAGGACTAATTATTCCTAAGAAAAGGAGYGAGTCTATGTGTGCCTGCATGCACAGCTGCCCTCTTATGGAAACAGAGGTTTCCTTTTTCTGGCAAGTAGAGTTATTCCTGCTCAAGCTCCCTGTCCATTGTGGAAAAGGCTAGTACACCAAAGGCCTCTATGATGGATTTCAAGTGTATCCTAGACTGCACATCAGTCCTGCTAGCTTTATAACCTGATATCTTGGCCAAAAGAACTTGAGAAATGTTTCTTTCTCATTCTCTCTGCTTCAGACATTGTGCTGGAGAAAGAGAACGAAAGTCCAGGTTGTATAGCACTTGTTGTTTGTGGCCAGAGAGGTGGTGGGAGATGGGAAATAAGATGGGGAGGAGGAAAAAAAAAAATAAAAAGGATTAATAAGTGAGAAAGCCTAAGACAGAATCAGTGTGGAAATTGTAGATTCACTAGTTGTTTTCCTTTTGGAGAAGAATGGAAGAAAATTGCATGAGAGATTTTTGCTCACAGTGGTCGGGAAATGGGCAGTAGTTCTGCGACCATCAGACTATAAAGCTGCTAGCGGAGYCCTGTGGTACAGAGGAGAGTTGATCCTTTCTCGGGCTGCCAGGAAGGCCTTATGATTCAATACRCAGCGTGGCTGAATGACTGTATAGAGTCTTCATATATACGTATATGTTTATGAGACCTGGTGTCTGAATTTCCTGAAATATTTTTGAAGCAAACATTCAATTTAGGCTTTTTGCAGAAAGTAAATGAAAGATCTACGCAATAAACGGCTCATCTGAAGTCATGTTTACCAATGCTAATCCTCATGATAATCATTAAGCTGTTCTATAGAAGTGTTCTGCGTATGCCTCTTAGATGTGGTTAGACCCCTACACTTGTTTTGCTTTACAGTCTCTTCCAGTAATCTCTGAATTTATACAACCTCTTAGGACTTTATTTTGCATTTTTCTGTAACATTGAACATCATCTGATATGGATTTTAATCAGGTAAACACTTAATGTGGCCTTTTGCTTTGAGTCTTAGAAACTTATTCTTTTGTATTATATAAAACAACTCCCTGATCTGAAGCATGCTGTTACATGAGCGATTTACAGTTTGTTTCCAAACAAAAGTTAATTCTGTTAGTGCTTGTTGTAGTGGTTTCTATTAAGTTTATGATGTTAGGTAATGAAAGAGGCAAGCCTCTTCGTAGGCTTGAAAGGAGTAAGAGTCAGACAGGACCATAAAAACATCAGTGAATTACACCAGCAGCAAAAATTTGCCTGAGAAAGTAGCCGTGGATAGCACTAGTATATGAACTGCTTTCCAAGCAATTTGATTCACTTCCTGTGACTCTTAATACACYGCTGATTAGGCGTAAAATGATCTTTCTCCCACTGAAAAATGCACAGCGGTAAACAATGAAAATAACTAAGAGTTTGGGTTCTGTCGGAAATCTCTCGARAATGTGTTAGTCACTGTCTGACTGAAGGTATGCTCACCATGATGAAAGGCTTTTTTTTTTTAAGTATTGCATTATAAATTACTGATCAGAGTGAAGGTTAAATACTTAGAAACCATGATTCACAGATGTGCTTTTGTCATGCTGCAAAATAAATGAAAGCAATTCTTATGCCTCAATTTCTAGGTTTGTATGGTTGCAGGACACATTTTAGATAAGAAACTACTGTTATGCAGGTGAAAAATCCACAGCCAAAGTTATTTAAAAACTAAGTCTTATTACAAAGGAGAAAAAAGTCAAAGGAACAAAGTTAAAATATAGAATTTTAGTCTCTGCTTTAAGCTCCAATTTAAGAGTGTTTTTTTTTTTACTTTGAGTTAATTTTATTACATATACTTAAATTTATTTGACTTTCCTTTGATATTGCACAGTTAATGGGGACAAGCATGACAAATGAAGATGGAAAATGTGGCCTCTATGGTCTAGTCTTAATAAAATAATAACTTTACCTCCTCTTGCCTTTTTTTTTTTCTGTTTTAATAGAAGACTTTTGAAGTTCTGAGGGTTCCTGAAACTTCTGCAGTTAGTGTATGGTCAGGAAAAGAACTTCAGCCGGCTTCAGCAGGTTGTAAAGATCCTCTGTTTCTTCAGTTTTGATTCCTACTCCTGCTAGCTGTTTTTTGTTTATTGTCACCCACTGGTACTGACTCTCTGGAGCTTAATGTCCTTTCAGGCTTCCCTGCTGTTGTCTCCCTCCAGCTGGGTCATGCTGCTTTTGCTTCAGTCGCTGGTCAATTCAATTCAGCCACTCTGCTTTGAGATACTTGCATTATACTGTGGATGATGCTGGTTTACCTTCCACTTTGTACCTTGCCAGCAATCCCGAGAATGTGGCAGCGTAACCTCGATATGAAAATAATCCTCAACAGCAGTTGTAAAGGAGGAGTCCTGACAACAAAACATTCAAGACAAATTCCTAAGAATTTAATGGTACAGGTATATTATGTAAGTATATACCTTCTCTGTGAATCTCCTTTACATGCTGAAACTCGTTTAATACTGTGGAAAATTTAATTTTGTGGGTTTTTTTTCTCATGTTCTTTGCAATTACCAAATGGGATGTGAATTGCCGGTGTTGTTTCATATTATATTTTCAGATTAAAAAATAACTGAGAAGTCAAAGCTGGAACAGGATGGTTGATGGACTTGCTTAGAAAGTTCTTTTGATAAATCAAAACCAGGCACTGTAGCCTCTCTGTTGGCTTTTGTGAGGGAAGGAGGGAAGAAACCTGTTGCGTTTTCCTGGAAATGATGCAGCARTATCTAAATGCTGGAACTTTGCTTCTGGACTTTGAAGCAGGATGAGACACTTGGGAGACAGTTATCCCTCTCATATGCTCTGGATCCTTGGGAGCTGCACACTGTGCTGTCAGTCAGCAGCTTGAAGCCCCAAATCTCTAACAACAGGAGTCTTTGTATTGCTTAAGACAGCTCTGACTAAGTATGACTGGAGCTCAGTGTAAACTCTAGTTAACAAAAATGGAAATAACTTTGATCCCCCTTCCAAAAGYGAGGCAGGTGTAGGGGACATGGCAGAGCACGAGCTGAGTGCTCTCCTACCCTAGGGAAAAGCCACCAGTGCTTGTATACAAGAAAGCTCAGGAATTGAAGCTGCTTTTGAAGGGTTTATGGAAAACTCTGAGAACAGAGCTGAAAAATAGAACTTGGTATCAGCAGGGAGTACTTGGCTTGGAAAAACAACACGAGTGGTCTTTTCAATCACACAGACAACTGTTTGGCGGCTTCTGCCCAAGTGAAAAGGACTCTAGCAGTAAATTTATACAAAACCAGCACTACTTGTTTTTCATGTTAGATTGAGTTGTGTTTTTGTAACATTTGAATACTAATTTCTACAGTATTTACACGGCATAATTGCATCTTGAGTTTGCTTGTGGTTCTTKCCAAAGCAGTGGAGTCCAACTTGATACACAGTAAAGACAGGCACGTTAGTGTTATAAAGCATCCTTGGGCTTTTGTCACCAGAGATCTAAGGTGATTGCAAACTCACCCAAATCTCATTAGAGATTTGGGTGAGTTTGCAATGCAAAGGAACATAACACTTGAAAATAGGCTTTGATTGTGTGTCAGGAGAGCAAGCAGCATTACGAACCTGCTTCTCTGTGTTGTAAAGAACTAAGTTGCTCCTTACTCTTCCAGCTCATGCACCAATTGCCATTAATGTTGATGTCTCGGTCTTATTTTTCATCAGAAGCTTTTGAACGATTCTGGTTATCTGCTTTTCTGCTGGGTAACACAGTGCCCTAATTCTGCAGCCATATCTATACATTACCGTAACTGGTAACTGGAGATACACGGAGGTCTGCGCAGAGCCATTCGTGCCTCCCTTCTGTTGATGATGGTTTCTGTTTCATTGCAGAGCTAAATTCAATAAATTCTTCCTACCACATGGTTTATCGCGTACACACCACCATGYACAGCAAATAAGGTGGGAGTTGAAGTTCGTAGGTCACATCTGTTGTAAAATCCTAATGACTGCTCTTAGAGGAGATGCACTGGTGTACTGTACACTTTCYGCTTCTATTTTGGGACACTTGAGTTTATAGTCCTCATATCTCRGTAAATAACAGTTCCTTGCTATATGGCAAAAGCCTGGATCTAAGGTAGTAATAATCACCGTGACTCAGCTGAAGWGTAGGTCACTGTTCTGACATGGAGGCTTCGTTTGCCTGTATAAAATACCGTATTTTAAAGTCACGCTTTTAAAAGAGGTCTGCCGCTTCCCTTGAGGAAATAAAAATATTCCATAGAATAGAACAGTGCATCAGATGCATCAGCCATTCCACTGCCATGGAAAATTTATGTGACTTTATGGTTTTCAAAAATAAGCCATTTTAATTAGCTGCAAGTTTATACATTTTAATTAGTTTTGGACTTAGGTCTCAAATACACATGAGAACGTTGCTGGTTATCCTTTATGTTGTGATAATGCTGTGAATAACACATAGCACTATCACAAGAGCACCACGGTTTTGGTAGGTGCTGTCACAACCCATTTGYAACTCTCTCCTTGTGGAAGAGAATTTGTTTCCCAGCATTTTCCTAATCCCCTGTTCTGCAAATATTTTTGTGGATATAAAGAGTCCTACTGAAGTCAGAGTTTTCTCACGTAAATAACTTGTGCAGCCCTGTAGCARGGCTTGTGGTTGCATATGTAACTGTGTGCTTGAGTCGTTGCCTTTGGGTAACTTCTTGTTTTATTTCTAACAGTTTTCAACTCTGAGCACCTCGCGTGTTACCTCAGTAGATAAGAAATATCTGCAGTGTTTTCCCTATGTTTTAAGCTAAACTAAATACACAATGTTTGAGTGCTATGTTGAAACTGAGATGTTTAATTTAGGCTGGACTTCAGTCCATACTGTTCTTTGTCCGTTATTTATAAGAGTTTTCAAGTTTTTCTCTTGTGTATTTACTAACATGCCGAGAGCTCTGTGTTTAAGGTCACCATTTCTTTCTTCTAAACTGAACTATTGGATTTTTAAAAAGGAAAAATGTATGTAGTGTTCTTGTTCTTGGTTTTTAGCTAAACTTTGCGTCATCCTTTGTTATTCTTGGAATTTTCTTGGACTACTTTGCCTAGCTTTTTTTTTTAACATGATCAACTGGAATATGCTAACTTATTTAGTTACTAACTTTTAGTTATTATAGGTAATATAAGTTAACTAAGTAACTATACTAATTTACTTAAGYATGTAGGTAACTTTGACAACTTCTTTGTAGAACTAACTTGCAGAAAAATGGAAAATTAATATGTACAGATGCRAAAGTTATTTCAGAATTGCAAGAATAAAATAGTCTATTTTGCCTTTGCACTAATTCCACCTTGTTTATTTTTGAGGGTAAAAAGTGTAATAGTTGATTTTAAACTTGAAAATCTAATTTCTTTGAGTTCTATTTAGAAATGGGAGTCAAAAGTCTKTTATTCTCTTTTCTTTTTTTTCTTTCCCAAAAATATTTTAAGTTATTTTTGTCCAGCTTCCCCAGTGGGCCATGAAAATATAGAAGATGTTTGTATCTTAAGATATAATTTTACTTTTAGTTATGAGACTAACATACATGGTTAGGATATACAGAGTTAATAAAGAATAAACACTAACTAGGTTTGTCCTTATGTTTGCTTTGCTGTGAAAGCTCCCTTGGGACTTATCAAAGAGTCTATTTTTTTCTTTAATCTCATGACACAGTTTACAAGACTGTTGGGACATTCCCTCTGTTTGAGAGCTACAATTACAGTGTTGACAGATGCTCATTAGAGTTATTGACTTTGTTTTTCTTTTCTTTCAGGTCATATCACAACTCTAATGCTGTCTGACATGTGGAACTCCAGAAAGGTTTGTGATTCTAATGAGGAGTTTAACTGGAACCAGTCAGTTTGATTTTCTGAAGATGATACTTGCCAGGGACTGGAAAGGATCAGCCTGTGGCAGAGCTGAGACTCTCCTTTCTGTATCGGCCAGATAGGGGGAGCAACAAGTCTAGATATYTTCCCCCGTGAAGATGTTTCTGACTTGAATGTCTTCAAAACACCCTGTCCCAAACAAATACCCTGTCCTATACTGTTAAAAGACAGAGCTGATGGTAATCTCTATTTGCCCCTCTCGTTTTTAGGCTCTATGTCRCCTATATTGACTGCAGGACAAGTATCCCATTCAACATAGGATAAATTCATTCAGATTAGGATTAAAAAAAAATGTAGAATTGTTGCCAACAAAGACTAGCATAGGAAGGCCAACTGCTACTTGCCTGAGGGACAGTGCTACTATCTGCAATGTGTTCTTACCTACTTCAAATGGATGGAGCTAAWGCATGTTTCTCCTACAGTCCCACATCCAGCGGCCTGGCTGTGGGAAAGGAGAGGGCTTCTGCTTTCTTCCTTGGGAAATGTTTTTGCCATAAGKTTCTTACAGAGTGGATAGGTCCTATCACCACTCTTTTTAACTKTGAACACCTTTGAAAGAGGAATGTGAGCGCTGCTCTTGGCRAGCAAGGCTGYACTAAGGTATTCAGAAAGCTTTCCGTGGTCTGCATGCACATGAGGTTGCAGCCCCATGGGATGCTTGTGAGCTGGGACTTAGAGAGAGAGAGAGAGAGGACGAGGAGGATATAAGATATCATTGCCTTTAGCATTTGCTATAGGTTACCTGTGGCCATCTTCCACTTCCTGCCAGTCTTGAATATCATATAAGTTCTCCCTCTAGGTCACARTAGTGAGCAGCTCTTTACTGAAGTTTAGAGGCAATGTGACTAACAGCTGCAGGCTAAAATACTTAGATTTTATTGGAACAAAAGGAAGTTTTTGCCCTCTGCTGCTTGTGATAGCTCCTCTATCAGTGTGTAGGATGTGATATGCTCTCTGTAACTGTGTCTTTGCACTAATAGGAGGCAGAGGAAACCAAGTACAGGGTATAGCAACAGATGATGGGCTCCATGTAATACAGAGATGACCCTAAATTATTGCTCAGTCTCTAATAGGTTCTTGGTTGTGATTATTAGACGCAATTATTGGAGTCTACTGCTATGATGTTTTGCACTCCTTTAGCAGGAGGTCAGATTAGGCTAGACCTGACTGAACYGTGTTTACAGCTGAGTTGTTGAAGTCTTGACATGGTTTGGCTTTAAGTCTGCAAAGAAA
The DNA here is from genome assembly GCA_003342815.1 of Eudromia elegans. Classification (NCBI taxonomy): domain Eukaryota; kingdom Metazoa; phylum Chordata; class Aves; order Tinamiformes; family Tinamidae; genus Eudromia; species Eudromia elegans. The sequence continues at coordinate 2,188,915 of PTEX01000083.1, forward strand.
AATTAACTTGTTTTTTTCACCCTGTYTGAGTGGGTCTCTGGCAGTAGTCTTTTTGATGTAGATAAGCCTTATATTAATAGGGTAAGAGTGTACATTAAACACAAATTCCTAAAAGTTAATATTAAATCAATTAAACTGAAAACCTAGTCAAACGATATTTTGGAAATCCTTCAAATAAGGAAATCAGTGCTCATGTTTAATTGCATCACTTGTCCTATGAGCTGTTATATTTGCATTTTCATCTTTCATCAGGTYGTTGTCATTTGCTGGTTCTTAGAAGAAGCAGTTGTCCCTGTGTCAACCGCTAAGCTGTTAACAGGACCAAAACCAAATCATAACAAACATCTGATTTTGCCTCCAGGCTTGCACCTAATGACTTCCTGTTTTTATTGTTTTGCCCATGAATTTTCTTATGAACTTGCTCTACATGTTTTATATTTGGAGAATTATAAATGGCCTTCCTTTTGAAAAAACACTTGTGTGCGCTCCACTAGAAGACAACATATCCACTGTCCCAGAAAAACATTCTTCTCAAGATGTTTTCCATTTGATGTGTTAAACTTATCCACATCCATCATGTTTTGGGACACTTGTGTCTCTAACAAACGTGAAGAACTTCTACTATTTCATAGACTTTTTCCAGCAAGTTAATGCTGCTGTTTGTTTAGTGGAAGATCAAACATAACATCCTATTTGTAGGGGGAGATCTGAGGTGCAGGGTATTTATTCATGGTTTTCTGTGCAAAATGTCATTCGCCTTATGAAGTTCGGCCTGGGGAGGCAGAGAGTTCCGAAGTTTCTCCAAYACCTTTGGTAGACCTCACATTAACATGCACCCTTAGAGCATAGTCTCAATTTGAAACAAAAATATCAGCCGTGAGGGCACAAGATAAAAATGTCATTGCCAAATTGAGAATTCTTGATCCCTTAATCTGACTGCATCTGCTGTAAAGCCATTCATGAAAATATCTGCTTTTATTTCATTTCAGCAGAAGAATTTGATCTTAAGTCACGATTCTGTACAAGAGTTTGATTTAGGAATGTTACTTGGCCCCTATCTGAATATAGGATTCTAGAAATAGATGTTTTTAAGTCTAATTTGAAGAAGTGCAATCAAAAGCAACCTATGSACTCTGGGTGTCTATGCAGTGCTCATTTATCACCACTGAAATCAGTGACGCTAAATCAATTTACAGCAGCTCTAGTCTCCATTTATTTATGTAATTGCTGGAATAGAGTCTAATGCAGTTTATGAAGACAAAATACCATAGTCTCTGCTGGGTTTTTATCTTCTGTGTCATTTCTCATCAATTTGAGACAGAAGAGGAGCAGTTTAKCATGTGCATCATTATGTCCTATTTCTACAAGTATTTTTAGATTACTGATTTCTTTAATCACTTTTTAGTGCACTTGCAATTCAGYGTTAGTTTGCATAAGCTATAATGCAGGCATATAAAGATAATAACARCAACTGCAAAGCACCTGCTTCCTTTTTCTTATTCTTTTACCTGGGATCTGAAGAAAATCCTGCAAGTTAAATCTCAGTCTTATAATTGTGCTCTGGAAAAATGTATGTAAGAGAGAGACAGAAACAAAAAGTGAAGGAGGCTTCTGCCTGTGTGTCTAATCAAACTTTGCCTAAAAATCTGATACTACTAAATAGACTATTGCCAAGTTATCCTGCTTCCAAGGTATGCTTAGGTTTGATGGAGCAAATACTTTTACTTCCCTAGGAACCTATGCTGTACCTAACTTATTGAAACTAGCTTCATTCAGTTATGAGGGTCTCTTTTTACAGTATCTATTAGTGTGCATTGGGTACAGACAATTATTACTTAGTTTTATTAGGCATAATTTAGGTACAGAGTACCTACTTCTTGCTCTGGCATTTTTTATGATATGCTCTGAAGTATAAAATCCTAAAGGGACAATATCTGAAGTTTTATTAGATATTGTTGCATTCTATTACAACTTGGTTGCTGCCTTCCTCACTTTTCATAATTATTTATAAAATAAAAGATATTCTGCCCTGGTAAAGCAGAACTCCAGAAGCCATCGGTGAACACCTCTTGCACTTGTGTCAAGACGTTGGCGTAGACAGAGGAAACGCCGCGTGTACCTCCAACGTACAGGGTGTGCGTTCATGGCCTGCCCCTCCAGAGCAGTCTGCAGCGTGACAGGGTTTTATCACTTCCTAATTTCAAGAGGAARTGGCTTGCGTTGACTCTCCTGCGTGTGTCTGCAGCAAACCGTGACCTGCAGCAAGMGTTTCGCAATACGAGTTGTCTTGGGGCAGAACGCAAACCTGAGCAGAGGGGAGAAAACGCTTCTCTTCTAAACAAGTGCTCACTGCCTTATTTATCTTATTGTCTTCCTACATGTTAACGAGGCAAAGAGGACAAATGAGAGCCTGCAGAAGCATTACTCGTGAGGCAGGTATCAGAAATCCTTTTCCAAAATTTGCTGTGCAGCRTCTGGCCCAGGGCCTCTCTAGCAAGTATGAACATAGCTGAGGCCAACTGATATATCGGTCACAAACCAGGTGAGCACAAACCCCTGTGCAAAAAAGAGCAGGAGCTTCACACGTTTTAGAGGGGGTTAATGCACAGTAATTTRTCTTAAATATCCATTTCTGGCTTCTTCCTGTGGCATCGGATTCCTCCTCCGAATGCAGGACCCCTGCCTGGGCTGGGGTCCCTGTTGCCCCCGCAGCCAGCAGGAAGGATGAGCAGCGCCTTAGTTTTCTCAGATAATCTCGTCATCTTTTCAGGGCCCTTTTGATAGCGCTCGAGTGTGCAGCGTTATGTGCGTCTCTGCCTCTGTCCTGAGGCTTCTCTCAGGAAATAGCTGAGCTAATTTTAGAAGCAAAAACAGTTGAAAGAGGCCCCTTGCAAACGCAGCYGGAGTATCTCCCATCTAATCAGCTCTGCAATCTGATGAATGCAAGAGCTTTCCCTTAGGGGAATCTTTCTTCGTTAACCAAGGAGGGAGGGAGAATAAAAAGCGACACAGATCTCTTGTCACATGGATGTAAACGAAGAGAAGCTCTTTAAAAGTCAGCTTGTGGGAAATAAGAGATTGATGTAATACCTCGTAGGGACAAAAAGGCCAGACGACAGCTTTCCAAGTACAGTTTGGCCTTAAGTCAGACAGAAAAAAAGAGCCTATGACATTTTTTTGCCCACTATGACCTAAAGAAAAGCACTGGCTRTTGCACATGCTGCACTCGTGCACGGCTCTTGCATGCAATCTCAGGCATATTATGTTCGCAAGCGATTAAAATACAACTTGTAGTGACAGCAGGAACTCAAATGCCCTTTTGAACTGTGTGCCAAGTGCAACAATCGTTCCTTTGCATCAGCTCGTGTTTCAGAGTATGTTTTAGCAACTGCTTTTTATTGCATTTGATGTTGTTATCATTGCTTTGAGTTAATCATGGAAAGCATAAAAWCGTACAGTAATATTCCTTTTCATCAAGGAAAGGTAACCTGTTCTCTGGTCTATGAGTTATGTATGGATTCACTGTGTATGCAAGGCAGGGAAGACAAAAATAGGTGTTAAAATTTCCTATCGAAAACCTTTCCCTGCTTTTTTAATTGCAGAATACAAACAGTTGTAGGATCCTAGCTGCTCTCCCTTGTTCTTTGCACCACCAGCRAAACCAGCAGTGGCAGATCTGTAGCAGACCCAAGCTGCTCGTGGGTTCTCCTCTCTGCCTAGGCTGCCTTCATGAGCCTGACTGATGAAGACKGTGTCGCAGAGGACCTTCAAGCTTATTCACTGTATGTTATCTCCCTTATSTTTTCCAGATGTCTGCTCCTGAACGGTCACCTACCACATTGCAGGTCCTCCCTSTTCTTTGCGCATACTTTGTTTTTTATTTTTATTTTCCTTACTTGWGTCTTGTATAATTTTCACTGAACTTGAAAGGGTTGCTAGTACTGCAAGCATGGCAAACAGACCCAGGCAACGTTTGATACTAAAGGGTTTGAATCTGACTTTAAACACTCACGAGTTTCTGGCTTCAGATTCTTGTCCAAGGACAAGGTGCCAAATGAATTGGAAGTGCACTTACATTGCTTTAGGGAGTGTGACGTGCCAAGCTACCAGTTCTGTCTCCTTTTCAGTAAGATGATACTTCTTGCTCCTTTTGTTATAGGAAAAAGGGGATTTTGGTTTCCTCTCCTCCCCTGAAAGAAAGGCTGCCTATCATAAGCCTCRTGCCTTTCCTTAAGAGTTTTTTCTACCTGACTGTGTTTCAAATGTGCTTTAAATGTCATCTTGGGAAGACYATTTTCTTTTCTTTAGAGAGTGGGCCAGAACAAGCACTGATGAGCAATTTCATGTGTGATTGAAGGCTTTGGGGCCCAAGTGATAATATAACGGTAGTAAGAGTCATGTCACACACAGCTCGTTATGACTCCCAGCTCTGGTGCRGTTTTACTGACCCCTTATCACAGACTCGAGTGGGACACTCGATGCAGAATACTTCTGGCAAGTCCTACCCGTGGCATATTTTCAGAACTGTAGATCCTGTTCTGCAATATCCAGCATGAAGCACARGAGTGATTTTTGCTACGTCAAGGAAACTATTCAACTGGTCATGCTCTCAAGTTATTTTAGTGCACGAGGCACTGTTGAGACAATAGCAGACAGATATTTTGACTTTGGTAAATTTGGATATGTCTTTTTTTTTTTTTTTGAAAGATACAGAGAATGATACATGAATCAGGGTCTTTCTTTGGATCCACATATTTTCCAAGGATGAAAAGTGTGACACTCATTCAAAGAAATTGTAAATACTACAGTTTATCCACACTTTTGTTTTCTTATTATGCCTAAATTTCAGAAAAAAAAACAGATCCTTACTAGTTTGTATGATAAAGGGAATAAAAATATTTTTTTATTGTATAAGATAGCAACTCGTGAACCCCACATACCCTGTGGGACCTATGCAACAGGCTTTCAATATCTGCTGTGTTCCTGCAAGAGGGCAAAAGCCTTAAGGTTCAGCAGTCTTGTTATTCTGACATTAAATCACAGGCAGGTTCCTGCAGTACTTTAACATGAATAGCTGAACCTGCTTCAAGAAACACCTTAGTAAAAGCTTTCCTTGGATCAGATCTGAACAGAGCAAGGAAACTATGTATATTTAAGGAATATGACACTAAGTCTCATTAAGGATCACATACAGAGAAATGTTTGTCCAATTTTTTTGCCATTTTTTTTTCAGTATCAGCTGGTTTGTTGGAAGCAACGTGTTTTTTGGATGTTTTAATGTGATTCCTGGTTTTTACRAGTTAGTCACTTGCCTTGAAGACTGCTCAAAATGGATGATGCTTCTTGCCAGGATTTATCACAAGTGGGASAAATCCTGTTCCATTATCTCTGCAATCCCGCTGAATCCAGTATCAACAAAGAGGAGAATTTGGCCTCAGTTATTGTAACATAAAATTTTATGAGTGRAATTGCAAGCCAAGTTGACTTTTTACCAATTTCATCAGAGTTTGAAGTCATTCCTCTCATATAGGAGTTACTAAATACAGAAGTTTCAGCTAGAATATATCTCAGCTTAAAATCATTTTTGCTGTCAGAAAAAGAGGGGTAAAAAGTGGAAATACAACTTTCCCATAYGTGTGTTTCCTTGCCTTTTTAAGTACCTTCTTCAAAACACTACATTTTTGAATGCGACTAACTTGAGAGAGCACTTGATCCGTGCAGCTCTGCATGTATTTTACTGCCCCATAAAAGTATTAAAAGATGTGCAGTCCAGCTCGGTGTTTATTCAGGTTTTACGTAGCTTGAAGGTTAATGGCAGTAACAATTTGTCTGAACAACAGCTGAAATAATAAACTGCACTTTGTGATTTGATACTGTAGGTTTTACCTTCAGTGCCTTGCTGACAGGAAAGAGAGCAGGTTTGCCACGGATTCTGCAAGTGAGCTTGTGGTGCTTTGGGAATGTTTTTGTTGTTGACGTTCTCTTTTGGATTCTTTTGAGCAATTCACTGGCAATTCCAGAAAAATCTATTCATTTTGCAATGGATTTGAGGAAAGTGTACAGCACAGTGACTCACACAGCATGGCTTTCTGACTGACAAAAATCTAATCTTAAAAATTATATATAGCTCTATAAATACATATGCGTGAATCACTTAGGCTCATGTGCACAAGCGAATATATCCAACCTTGTAATGCATTTTTACAGTTATGAATTTTGCATGCACAGAAATCGTGTTCAGACTGTCTGAAATGTTCTGCTTCAACACAGCAGGCTAAAAGGAAATTATTTATTYATTTTTTTAGAGAATGTTGACCTCTTCCCAAACTTGTGTTTGCTGATTTGCTTTCTACTTGGGAGCAAAAGTCTCTTCYCAGCAGTATGTTTCCATTTTCTACTTTTCTACACTCAATAATCTCATTCCTTTAAGTTTTGAATCTATAAAGAAATATTGGGGKTTTTTTAATTGCCTTTGTCTTGGATTTTGGGAAGTTTGTTGGGAGAGGAAGATTTTATGGAAGGAGTAATTCATCCTATATGACCCACTAAGGGAGGATATGGAAGAGTTCTCGGTCAGGGCACTGTCTTTGGGGGACCATTTCCCAATCTTCCYGTAATACCAAAACATGGTAAAAGCKGTGTGCGAATGGATTGCTGCAAATGAGAGCAGCTTTGCGGAGTGCAGGACACTTTGATTTATGTGAAAATGTGATTTTTATAAATCCTTCTCTTGSGATGAGGTAGGAATCATTGGCACTTGTTGCAATGTGGTAGGATTTTCCTATTAAGTTACAGTATTGCGCTGGGCTATGCGGGGAGCCTGCTAGGGCCAGCTCGGGCTGCGCTCGTATCTGAAGAGAAGTCAGCCCTTGGCAAGCTGCTGTCGCCCCACTAGCAAGCCCAMTGCATGCAAGCAGAGCAGGCCCTTGCACCCATCCTTGCACCTCTGCTCTGCTGATGGGAGAGGTTGGAACATTTTTTGGCAGAACTTCCATGTACTTGCATTGTATAAATAAGACTTTGCTGCACCAACCTCATAAACGTCAAACTGTAGGGAAATATTTGCTTGCATTTGTCTAAGATTTATTTTTAGCTTTCTCTGTTCTATCAGCTCAATAAAAGAGCAGGATACTTGAGGCTGGCTCTTCTTGATGCCTGGCTGATTTACAAGCAGTGACTCTGCTTCCTCAGKATCTCGCGAAGCACAAAAATATCAGTGTTATCTCTAGGTGATTTTCAGTATGTCACAGGATAGCAATAGCATGTCTATGCAGGTGATCATGATTTTCCAYCCTCAAGAAATCAAAGGCTCTTTATTGTTGTAGGGGAGAGGCTACTAGCAACAGCTAGAACTACYGACGGGACAATTAAGCAAAGGTTAAGTTTGTTTATCTTCCACAGGCATTGGTCCAAACCAAACCATTCCAGGTTCAGCCTGAGAAAGCAGGTTGGAAAAGCTGAAAGTAGACACAAAAATGCTACTTAAGGACAAGATGAGGTAATGAGCTCCTTAAGTCAGCTCTCTGTCTTTCCCTATGGATCCGGCTGTGCCCTCCAGAGTGACTTTGGGAGCCTCTGCGAAAGCTCAGACGAACCCCAACAGGAGGTGAATCTGAACATTGGCATGCCTCGAGCGACACAGCCCGCCCTTCTGATTCCCTTGGATCAATTTCCTTTGTATTTTCCCTGGCTAATTCCCAGGCTATCTAATGCAAATTTAGCTTCAATATGAGTAATGAAGAGAAGGAAGTTGGATCCTGATATTATACCAATGATCTGGGAGTCAAGAACTCTCTTCTCAACTCCATAACTGATTTTGTGCAAGGCAGCTTCCTCAGGGGAAGGTGWATCTGCTGCACGACCCTTTCCAATGTCTCCCAACACAGTGATTACGATGTGGAAAACTTCCAGGGGTCTCCTGCTTTTTCCAGGTCTGTTTTGCTGGGACAGTGGGGCTCCACTGCTTTGAAAACTTCTGGATTTTCAATCCTGTTACCAACCAAAATTCTTCCTAGTAGCTTCAATTGGACAGATCCTTCAGCACCTTACCTGGTGTAACACCATGGTATTGATCAGCGATCAAGAGCTGTCATGAATATCTTTTGACAAAGATGCATTATGTAAAGAAGCATTTACAATTAGCACGTCAGGAAAGTAAAACAGGCATGTCCATGTGTCCATGCTCCGTGGAACAAAGTGCTCCTGCAGCAGTGTCAGGCTCAGCAGCACTATGAAGGCTGGTGTCYTGCCCCGGGCAGAGCGTCGGTGAACGCTGACAGGCAGTACCTATGACATGCAATAGGTCATGGGGACCCTGCTGGGCATGGGATGGGAYGTCATCTTTCCTAACTCATTTCAGTAATGATCCTTTGGGCAGCTTTCCTGCAGATTCATCAGCAGAATCAAAGGTCTTCTGCAACYGCCTGTCATGTCTCGGGTAATTCATGCAATTGTCAGCAGGAAGGGATTTGGAGCATGACTAGGATGTTGACCTACCACACAAAGCACAGGCTCTTCTGCCAAAGCATTTCTACCAAAGGACGTGGCTCTTCTGCAAAAATATAGCAGGCCTRTTCTTCCTTCACACCTCCTATTGCTCCTTCTTGCTCTAGCCAGGTGTACCATAAAGTCCTTTTCTGAAATTGACTGAATTGTATCTGATACCTCATTTAGGGACTTTGGTTTGTCAAAATCCTTCTTTTCAGAGCCTTTCAGAATTGCACTGTTGGAAGGTACTTTACTCCCAGGTTCTAAATGAGTGCATTTCCAGGCAGCTGATGCTCTGCCTTAATTTGAAGCAATCTGCACAGGAAGTGACCACTGATTTTTTTCTCAATATTTTTTTTTCCAGTGGATGATTACACTCACTGGAGAAAGCAAATATAATTTTCAATGTGAATGAACGTCCCTTTTGTTTGCTGTTTGGCTTTTTATGATAAACCATCAGCCTTTTCCTCAAAAGGCTAATTTTCGGCCTCTTTATTCAAGTCCAGCTGGTTCCTACATTGAGCACCAAATCTAATAACTGAAATCTTTTCTTAAGCATCTGCACAGAACAGTTTGTGTTTCACAACAAGTAACTAAGGGGGTTCTGTTTACCTATTAAAATCAGATGACTGCAATTCAATTACAAAATATGTACAGTGGGGGAACACAGTAAGATCGTGAATTATCAAAGTTCAAATTAGTCTGTGTTAGATGACCAACGGCTTTGTAATTCTATATCCTAAGCAAGTCCAGAGGGTTAATGTTATGGTCACTGGAGTTCTTGGCACTGCAGGGTATTTATCACGCTGCTTGTTTGTTGGGGATTATATTAACCACTGATGCATGCACGGGGCTGCTGAGATTATCAGTTCTTTTGACCTACAATAGTTTTAGCAGCTTTGAACTTACAGCTTTGGAGACGGAGACTCTGGGTTCTTTTAAGGATTAACAGCTAAAACCAGTTATATTTGGGGACGGTCTTGTGTTCTTTATCAAAACCAACTTAAATGCTGTGGATTCTAAAACTGCAAAATGTAATGCTTGCTGTTGTTTTGTCCATTTGTTTTTCTTGGCCACATAACATACCAGCTGATGGTAACAAAAGACAAAAAAAGCTTTATAGTTTTCGTATCTCATATCACTTGCATTAAATCAGAGTGCATGAGCATCATGTTGCTAATTTTTTACTTGGATGAGACGTTTGTGACTTCTCAGGATGAGATCAAACAGACCTTTCAGTCAGATGAGGTATTTTTATTTTCTGCCTGGGGGAGAGGGAGAAGGAGAAGCAAAGGAAAAATAAGAGAAGGATTTGTCAATATATGTAAATAAATGTCATACGGTCGCATGTATACCAAATGCATCTAGTCCTGGTCTCAGCTTGAGAATCGGAACAAAAAGTTGAATCAGCAGGGTCAGAAAAGAGCAAAGGCAAGAGAAGCCAAATCCATTGTCTGTAAATATGCCTCCAAATATAGAACCGTTTAATTGCCTTGCCTTCTTAGGCCTGTTTTCTAGGACTTAAAAATAGCTGTATGTGCTCCTTAATCAAGATGTGCAAGTTACGATGTGCCCGTGGGCTGCGCAGCGCTGGTGGCCGCGGCGGGTSGGATGCTCAGAGCTGCCCGCGTGCCTCTTGGACGGCTCATTTTTGATGTGTTAAACGGGTGTCAGTCGCAGCGGTGACAAAACGTGATGTTGGGCCGTGGCTTTTGCCTTGAGGCACCCATCTTTGGTGARAAACAGAGGGTGGGATTTGATCGCCCATGCTCCAAGGTGTACGGATGCCTGTGACGGAGCCGCTTGCGCCTCTGCTCCTGCAGAAAGATGGACTYGTCCACACTGCAATTTGCCTGCTCTATTTTAAGCATCTTTCCGTTTACAKTACGGTAAACAGCTTCAAAGTGCCTATTTCTTTCCTTTAATTGTAAGAAAGCAAGACAGCAAGTTCAGTCAAATGTAGATTTCCCCCCCCCCCTTTTTTTTTGTCTATTTCTAAATTTGCAGTGCTTGGGCTGTTCTTTAGGGCAGCTTCGTGTAAGGGAATTCGTCACGATATTTGCCTTGTTTTACYAAAATAGTGCAAATTGATATTTACGAAGCTGTCTGCTTTTGACCCWGCTAGTCCTACAGCTCCTGAGAGGAATTCTTCATGCTTGAGTAAGGAAAGGAGGATTTGAGTTGGGAAACTTGCCTGGTACTAGTGTTTTCAAGCATTGGCAGTAGGTCTGCAAGACTTCTGYCCTTCTCTGTAAGTTGCTGTATCCACAGATGTGGTTATTTTTCAGTGCTTTTCTTATTTATACTGCTTTTAAGCTGTGTTTAAAATTAAATGGACTGTTGTTTCAACAGTTATTTAAAAGAAGGAAAAGAAAAACTAATCCCTGTAATAAGAGGCTGTATAATTTGACCAAATCTTTATTGGGTGTAAATCTATATCAGTTTTAATCATACTGATTAAAACCAGCTGATGAGATGATCCAAGAGGAATAAAGATGTGTTTAAAAATGTTTACAGAATCCCCAGAAATTAAATAAGGAAAGTGTTGAGAAAACTGCTGGAGAGAGGAGAATATTGCATTATCTCTGCATAGTGTCTTGCCTTGAAAAACGGCCCTGGGAGAAGAAGGAAGCCTTCTGAAAGATGGGGAAGGTAACGCAATATCCACTAACGGACTGCAGCCAGGACAATTGTGATTTTTTTTTTTTAAAAAAATAGGTTTCTATAAATCTAGGATGGGATTTAAGTGAAATAAACAGATTGGACAAGTCATTAAACACCTTGGAAGATGGGTTTGACTGGGTCAGGTATCGTGGAATAACAACCAATTCTGAATTCATAGGAAATTTTCCAGCACCCTAGTTATTGCACTTTGGTGTTTGATTTTTTTTTTTCTTTTTTCCCCCCTTTTTTTTTAATATGTTCAAATAAATGCAAGTCCTGAGCCTCATTGCACTTTTCACACCTTTTGTGTAAGGACAAGCAACAGACGCTCTAGCCGACCCTATGGTGGCCTGGCTCGGAGCAGCCTGTGATGCTGCGTGCAGCTTTGCGAGCTTCCCCTTCACGCAGTTTTCACCCTTTCCCTTGCACAGGGCGCAACAAAAGCGGCTCCGTCCCCAGCCCAGGTGTGCAGGGTGGCAGCGAGCGGCAGGGCTCTGCGCCGGGAGCTGGTGGCAGGTCTGGGCCCCGCTTTGCAGCGGAGGGTCGCGCCCGGAAGGCTGCTCGGAAGCGCCCCGCTCACGGGAGCGCTCACAAGCGAGGCTGTTAAATAACGCTTTTATTTTTACGATGCTTTGCTCTTGACGTTGTTGTTTGATCAGTGCTTAAAATAGAGAGTTCGGTTGTTCACCAAAGGTCGGTTTGATTGCAGGTTTAGGTTAGAACAACCATGTAGCACGCATGGAAGATTTTAACTTAARTTTAAAAACCGTGTTCCTAGATAACTCTGTTGGTTTAAGGTATGTGCTGCTGCTATTCACATATGGCAAGCCAGCGCTTTTTCTTTTTTTTTTTTTTTTTTCCCCTCTCTCTCTCTCCTCTGAATAGGGACAATAGTGAAGTAACTCAAACCTCTAACTTTTGTACTTTGCAAAGCTATTTAAGCTGCATTTGCAAAAAGTAACCCCTGACTGAACCCTGCTTCTAGAAATACAACCGATACCTTTTTATAGCAGCTCACTGACAGGGATAATTTACGTGTTTCACAGTATAGAAAATTCTGGAGGCGCTGTTATTTTTAGGCATGCAACCTTTAAGCATATTTATCTATATGCTAGTAAATTAGTTTTTAACAGGTGAATGACTTAATATAGCACAGCAGATGAATTACAGATGTGGATAAAKTCTATCCAAATTGCTTTTTTTCCTGGCTTTAAATTGTTCATCTGGGATGGCTAGAAGCCAGCTATGGGGCTTATTGATAAAAATGAGTTAAGAATAGATTAGAACATTTCCCTTGCGAGGTATAATGTTTCTCTGTTGACTCTGTTATTTTCCATCTTCCATTAGGCACTGCAGGCCAGGATTTTTTTTAACCCAATTTTAAAGAATTCATATTCCATTAGAATTAATTTTTAATATGCCAGAGGGTTCTTGTTATAGGGTCAGGAATGTTCTTTCTAAAAGGATTGTTGCTATTAACTTATAAGCAAAAGGAAAAGTTTTTGCCAGGTTTTTGATTAGGGTTTGATTTTGTCTGCAGAGAAGTGATCAGTCGTTGATTCTGGATGAGGCTGTCACCTATAGAATGTCTAAGAAAGGCCTAAGAACTGTGGAAATTGCAAGAAATCTGTGCAGCACCCTTGGTCACGCTTCTCATCTGTGGGCTCGGCTCTACACCCTGTGTGTCTGCATCAACGTCAGCGTGTATTCCTTTATAACCTTTTCTCATCTGTGTTTAATGAATATAATTCCTTCTCTCATGCATGTTATATGGGTTATTTTATTAATTTCCACAAATCTCTTTTGCATCTCAGGAAGATGGTTTTTCTTTTAAGTACTATATTTTCATGTTTTCTTTTTTTTTCTTCTTTTAAACTCTGAAGCAATCTGCAGCTCATCAGCTGTGCTRGTAATACAAGGGTAAGTGAAGTCCCAAGCCACTTCTTTCCTGGCAGCCTCTGATCTGTTTCTGGCTCAAATTTTTGGGAGCTGTTGGATGCAGTCGGTAACTTGATAGTGTGAGTAAAGCAAGGCTGCCTTTGGATGAGAGGTTATCTGCAGTCAGTAACTTGGCAGTGGGAGTAAAGCAAGGCTGCATCTGAGGCGCAAGTGGCATACATGAAGATACTGTGTGCAAAATTGACCATCCACCCTCTTTTCACCTCTTCCATCTCTGTAAATTCATGTGCAGTTGTCMATCTCATAACGGTGTAAAGGGCAATGCTCCCTCCAAATTAAATTTACATTGTTCATTACCTATGCAGGAACTGTCCCAGCTGCTTTGCAATGCCTGAACTTCAGAGCAAGTTGTTATTCAAATGTCCTTGTCCTAGGAGAGCGGGAAGAAGCATCAAGTGGTGGATGGGAAATGAAAGCTGAATGAAGAAATGGTGCAACATAGCAGGTATTTATAGAGGCAGTGCCATAAGTGATGAGAGTTAACAGAAATATCACCATAGAAATAGAAGAGGCTTTACCAAAAGCAGAAGATAGCTCCATTGTGGTTTAAAATTGGTTCTACTTCTGAGAAGGCTTTTCCATTTGTTAATGTGATAATTTAAGGTATGTATTGCATCGTTAGACTGCTGCAAATTTTAAGATTATTATTATTCTACCAAGGCTCACTTACTTTAATGGGGACTGTTGCTCTTTCCATTTAAGTTCCAGGCTAGATATATTTGCACTGTCAGGAAAATGTTATAGGTCATCAGCAACATTTTCAGTTTGGTTTTTCTCCTTTTCCTTCTACCTTCCCCTGCCTCTTTTTTCCTCTGCCCTTTCCTCTCTTTGCTTATTCCTTTGCTTGTTCTTGTCCATGTAATCCTGCCCTTTCTTGAACCAGTTCTAGACTTTAATTGAGCTAATTTTTCTTTTTRACATAATGTAAAACTGGTGAACCTTTTTCCTGGACCATTTTCTGCCATGTGGACAAGTTGAATTAGTCTGTGGAAGAGTCTGGCAAGTGCCAGAGTAGGTCCCAGGTGAGCCACTGCTTGGATGGGAAATAGGAAGCGAGTGACCCCTGTATTGCAGCCCGTTAACTTCAGCTCCTTCTGAACCCTCTCCAGGTTGTAGAAGGCAGAATTCAACACTGTGGCCTTGCCCAAGTCATCACCAACCTGCTCCTTGGCTTTCTGTGCAGTCTAATTCCCATGGGCTTGTCCTGACCAGGATCACAAGCCTGCACTGGAATCTCTTAGGAGACCTTGGGAGAAAAAAAATACATTTATTGTGATGTTTGGTAAACAATAAGGCTAGCAATGCACATGAGGGAGTCATCCCAATCTCTCTTTAATCTTGCCCTCCTTCYGGGGTTAGGGAAGGATCTCACCTTTTCTTTGGTTAGAAAACAATTTTCTCTATCAGTAGATGTTGAACCTGTATCAGCARCCTCGTGAGGGTGAAGTCTGATTTGCATTGCATCTGTCTGCACTGGTTTTACCGGTAGAGGAATCGTGGGCTTGTATGGAAATACTTGATCAAAATACATTGTGTTTGATGAAAAATGTATGGTTTGGGGAGTTCACCTTAGAATGACTGTAACCAGAACTGTGGTGACAGCCTGGTGTGTCCTTACCTGACCATCTTTCCCTCCTTTTACTGGCTCATTGTTTTTCCCTTTATCTCCCATATGAAAATATTCTTTTCTGGAATTTACTTTGTATTGCCTTGAAACATTGTAGACTCCCTCATGCAAAGCATGGCAGGTATTTGTGTAGATACGTAAAGGTGATGGCAATGGCACACAGCCTACAAAAGCGGTGTCACTGTGGGAGAACTAATTTCCATGTTACATAGGTAAATTATTTGGGGGAAATTCTGTTTAAGAGTCTGCGAAAGTTTTACGCAGACAGTGAGCTCTCAATTTTATGTAAGGTTGGGGTACACAAATATTATGACCGTGGTGAAGCAGCAAACCCTCGGCTCTCAAAATGAATTTACTGCCCCTTAACTTTGACAGCTGGAAGAACTCTGTTCACGTTTCAAAACAAATTGACCTTCTAGCAGGGGCCAAGCAGGAAACTTTTCACCGAAGGTGAATGGTTTGGAAAATTCAGAATGTGTGAGAAGAGAAACAGTGGAAACTATTTTTTGTTTGGAACCTGCTTCTGCGCTGAAAAGCAGTTACGTAAAAGCATCATCCTCTTTCTAAATAGGTCTGATTTTATGTGTATAACCAGCCCTGGCTCTGTCGCTGTTTCACGTCATGCGTGCCGGTTGCTGCAGCTGCTGCAATCCATAGCTCTGCTATAGGGTTTTAATCCTTCACCTCGGCCATGGTGAGGGAAATGGATGCTAAGCCATCCTGGCGATCATGGGGCTTGATGAATCRGCTCCTTCACCTTTTTGTTCACGAGTATTGCTCCAAAACTTGCAGAGAGTAGGTGCTTGGGCCTGAGACCAGCAAAGCACGGAAGCGATGCCCTCAGAGACAAGCTCACTGCTGCTAGAGCACGTCTGCTCCGGGGCTGAGGCTCTGCCTTCAGGACAGGAGTTCTCCACGGCTGTCTGTTTTGGTATTAGTGCCTCTACTGTATAGTTTGCTACACTTGAGCTTTCCAACAGATTCTAATCTCATGTGAAGTCACCTGGGATGGAAGAAGCAGGTGGAGGTGACCTCAAGTTCTGTGTATCGTTTGTCTTGCGGGGACAGTTAGCAACATTAATCTTTGAGAGGAGTACAAAAAAAAMCCAAACCCAAAACAACATAAGTAGGAGCAGAACACTGTGTTCCTTTATCCACCAAGTGTATTAGACTAATCCTGCCGCGTGAACCGTCTACCAACACAAATACTGTTATCGCGCTGAAATCTCCAGCCCACTACTGCGGGTTTCAGCAAGGCTCTCGCTGCACCACGAGGGGACCTCAGCTTGGGCAGGGGCTCCGTTTTGCCAAATATGCACGCGTTTGGCAAGAAACAACTTGGGCCAGTGCCCAAGAGATGTTCAACAACAAAAGTCAACAAGCTCAGAGACACAGGAAGATGGAGACTGATACAAAATATGTATTGATGAAGTTACTTTCCAGCTCCCAGAAGAGCTGCAGGTGCTGGGAAGTGTTGACAAAACACAGAAGTAGGCGGGCGGCAGATGGTCGGTGGTGTATGGGTTGTAGCTCCGAGTTAGCTAAAAGTGACCGTAAATGCCCCGCTGCTTGCTTAMGTACGTAGACATAAATGTCTCTGTACAAACTTCTGGAATACCTGGAAAACTGACTTAAGTAGCTGATGCCACTGTTTTGAAAGCTGCTGGCTTTTCCACTTGCAGAAGGAAAAAAAAAGTATTATGTCCTAAAACATCCTTGAGAAGAGCACTCAGCACAGATATTCCAATMAAACACCAGAATATAATTTTCCCTTTCTGAATCGAGTTGAATATAAAGGAGAAAGGCCCAATATTCCTTCACTTGTTCTGGAGGTGAGAACCTGTATGCAGTCAGATGCACCCAGGTGCCCAGCTAGATCTCTCGAGGGTTTTTTCCATCCTCTCCTGCATTTCCCAAGCTTCTGCAATCCCCCCAAACAAACCCTAATGGGGAGACACAAAGCGGGAGGTAAAGCATCAGAATACCAAGGCATTATAACTAGCAGAAATAGCAGCTTCCTTAAAGATGAGGTATTTGATTTTTGAGTTATGGGGTGGCATGAATCTCTATTTTCAAGTCAACAGTGAGAATCAACTGACCTCAGCACAAAGCRAATTATTCCTAGAGAGCCACTCCAAACATCCAGAGCTGCTTCATTGCAAGTAGCTGACTCTCAAACCCAGRGACGCAAGAGCAGAGCAACACAAAAATTTACTCCTTGTGTATTAGGGGGAAGCAGCAGTCGGTGCAGCACGCCAGGACAGAGCCGCAGGAGAGGGACAAACTTCTGCTTCCATTTCATGCTGGAATGCAGGAACTGCAGCTCACAGCTCAACTGTGGAGAGTGTAAATGACCTATACGGGGAAGTTAAATGACAGGGAGCTGTACTGAGGTATGTACTGTGCTGGCAGAGGACGTTCTCAGTACKGACTGTGCTGCAGTACTGACTGTGCTGCACAGAGGGGAAGAGAGAGGGGAAGCAGCGCGTGGGGCAGGACCCGAATCTGCAGGGTTTCCTTCTTCAGCATTTCAACATGGTGAAAGGCACAGATCACCATGCAGTTATACACAAGCAGCATCATATCAATGCATAAAGCATGTTACAGCTTGTAAATCTGTGCCCAAAAGCACAATAATGGATGCAAAATTGAACATGCCGAAGAAATACTTCAATTATGGTGCTTTGCAAAATTTTGCTTTGTTTTCCCTGAGCATATGCATCTTGATGTGGTCTTGAAGTCTAGAGCTGGCAAGCTGTTTCGACCTCAGAGGATGTTTTGCATGCGTCCCCTTCCTCTCCCTCAGATGTGGTTGCAGCAGCCTGTGCTGCCGGCCCTTCGCAAGCAGGTGACGCACAAAATCTGCCTGAAACTGGTATWTTTTGGTGCCCTTCTGCTTTCTGTAGTTTCTGTGCTGCTTTGCCGCTGCACARTACGTCTATAAACATAACCTGCAGTCACCTTTTGTACCTTCTCGTTTTCTCCCCAAGCAAGCGAGGTCTGGYCTGGACTTTGCAGTAATCTCCGATGTACAAGCTGATCTATTCCAGCGCTGAAGGAGTCGCAACCCCTGTCGACAGGCTGTCCCTGTCAGCAGGAGGAAAAGCTGAGCTCTGCCTTATGCTCCACGGCAGCCAAATCCTTCTTTTATCCAGCCCTTCGGATGGGCTTCATGCAAACATCTACATTTGGTGCAAGGAGGAGACTCAGTCCTGCTCTTCACCCAGCTGCAGGAGCAGAATCAGCTGGTCTGGGGGAGCTCTGCTTTATAGCACTTTGTTACTGTATCTTAGAGATGGGGCCCTTGCGCTTAAAACCTAAAACACAGGTTTTAAGGAAAACRTGGCAAGAAGAAAAAGTTTCAGGTTAGAGAAGTGCTTTGGATTACTCTTTAGAGACTCTGTTTTTAAGAAATCTTCTAATAGGAAATATGGATGTATTTTATTATACATGTTTACTTTCTATATATTATGTTTTACAAAGATGTAGGCAAGATCTAAAATTACATAACAGACCTCATTTAAAAATGTGCAGTTTCAGACCTTCTTATGTAAAATGTTTGGGTTCTGGGACATGTATGTTTTTCTTTTTATGTTTTTAATATAAATCGGACATATTTAGGCAAGTTGCATCAGTGTGATCACATAGATCCACGTAGACCATGCAGGCGYAAGGTCTGGACGTCACCTCTGCCTTATGTTGCAATTGCTTCAATATCCTCACCCTGTGCTGCACAAAGGGTCACAGAAGTTTCATTTTGCCCCGTCGAGGTGAATTCTCCCTCTTTTTGCAGCAGTTGATGCCAGTCTACTGAGCTTCTCAAGTATGGCCTTGCACTGGCCAGAGGTGGTCAGGGCAGACGTGAAGCCAAAAATCAAGCAACGAAGATGCCGCCTGTGGGTTTCTGGATTTGGATTTGCTCTGTGCTCACGTATCACCTACGAAGTCACCCTGGGGCTTTTTCCATGATGTGCCTTTGTTTTGGCAGTTTCATTGGATTTTTTTTCATTCGTCTGAAACACTACGTTCATATATCAAAAGGGGCTCCCCCCCCCCGGCTGTGGTGCTGTGTCCATAAATGGTATTTGAATTTATAAACTCACTAAACAGTTCTATTTTAAGAAGCTGCTGCTCAAAGCCTGGCTCTTGCCCTCCAGAATTAAGTCTAAATAATAATTTTTAAAGGGTTGACATTGATTCAAGTTGCAGACATCTGCATTGCATAAGCAGGGGCTTCAAGCGAAGGGAACAAAYTTCCACCATCTTAATAGCAATATTCATCTTAAATATCAAAAAGTGAGATCTCCTCTGAAATAACAAGCTACAGCTCCGTGTGCTGAGGGCCTCAGGAGATTAGACCGTGGAAATCAGAAACGCTGCCTGAACACTGCATGTTTTTATCTACAGCCCGTGCCAAGTTAYAACCACGACAGAACCGTCTCGAAAGTAAAATCCTGAGCCTTAAACTTTCACTTTTCATTTTAGCATTCCTAAATCCTGCCAAATTATCCCACGAGGGTGTGTTRCTAAATACCCACCTATTTCACCGCCCTCACAGGAGCTGTCCCCACCCACCCCACTTTTACTGCTGGGTGTCACCCAGTGTTGCCCAAGTGGCCCGGGCAGGGTGACACTGCGTGTGAATCAAGCGGAAAGGGCCCCGTTGTGCCACGATGACAGATGAGGAAAATACTCAGAAAGGGCATAAAGATCCATGGTCAGGCGAGGGAGGCACCGATTGCAACACCCTAAATTGAGACGGGACGTCCCCAGCTGAAGCTGTGCAGAAGCCACATTCCAGTCATTTTTGTAGCTTTCTGCTGCTTTTGCTTCTTTCTTAAGTGTCTGGCACCTTCATGTAACAGAAATAAATCCCTACAATAAAGGTAAGGGCTGTCATATTAGAGAGAACTGAGTAAATGTGAGGTCCATAACCACACAGTATGAGTGCATACAGAGAGCTTTGCATAACTGTGGGATATTTTTATTTTATTTTATTTTATTTTATTTTATTTTATTTTATTTTATTTTATTTTATTTTATTTTATTTTATTTTATTTTATTTTATTTTATTTTANTTTATTTTATTTTATTTTATTTTATTTTATTTTATTTTATTTTATTTTATTTTATTTTATTTTATTTTATTTTATTTTATTTTATTTTATTTTATACTTGCAACCAGCTGCACTTTGAACCGCCCAGGTGTCTCGGCCCCTCCTTGCACTGTGTCCTCTGCTGAGCCCATGCAATGAGCTGGATCCAGCCAGGGACTGGAAAGGAGGAAAAATAAAACATAAATAGATTTTATATATATATATGTATATATGTATATTTAATCTAAGTCCTGTTGATGCTTTTGGCCTAGGGAAGATCGTGCGGCATCAAGTCCCCCAGAATAACTACGTGCTCCCGGTTTATTTTAGATGCCRTCGGGTGTGAGGCACTTCCCGGAGCACAGGGAGCAGGGAGGATTTTTTCCAGCCTCCCTGTGCTCACCGCGGTATCGCTCACGCGGGACCGTGAGCAATCCGGATTTTGCAACTCGGGCCTTTCTGCTCGTCTGGTCCCGGGGGCTTTCCTGGGGGAGGAAGCCCTTGAAAGGGAAAGTTGTTGGAAGCAGTAACGGGATTTGCCTTGCGCCCTCGCGGCTGAAGTCAGCGGGAGCGCGGGGGAGCCAAGAACCGCTTTGGAAAGCCGTGCCGGAGATCCCTGGGGATTTCGGACGCTTCTCTTTTTCCCCCGTAATGTATGGTAATAAAATAAGACTCAGCATTAGGAAATCACTCTAGAGTTAACTCGGGTTCATTTATAATTTCAAGTATAATAGCTGTTCCCGAGTATCTCCATTACCGGAAACTTATTGGAAATAGGAATAAAGTAGAGCTTAATGTAATTAATTCCCTGAATGGATTAAAGTAAATAGGAAAGAAAACTGTGTACCAGAATCAGGACATTTCTACTGCAGACTAGATGTTATGGAATATTTTATTCCACATTAACTATTCCAGCAAATTCTGTTGCAAAGAAAATGTTTAACAGAACTGTGGAAAGAATTAACCCTCCTTTTTGTTCTTCTTTTTCCCTCCAGTAAGCTGGGACATCACTGTAACTGGACTGAATTGCTTCACATTTTCCCAGACTTAAGAACCGGGAAGGATATTTTGGAACTGAAAAGTCAAAATTTCTATTTCACCAGCAAGTACACACGGCAACCTTTATACCAACCCCACCTTTCTGAGAAATACGCTCCRCTGCTTAGCTCAGAGCTGCCGTCGGAACAGGAGACATGTTTTCCTTTCTAGTTTGAGAAGCAGGAAAGATTTGTCAATAATTTCCATTTCTATAATAAAAGTGCGTCAGTTGTAGTGTATGGCAAAACTAAGTTTAGACCAGGATATTTTCCTTCGTTTCTCTAACCACTAGCACCAAAACCGAGGCTACTTCACAAAAGCAGCTTTCTTGCCTCCYGGTTTTTGAGGCAGGGCAAAAATATTAATTTTTGTTGCTCCCCTGTCGCCCCATGGCCTAGCACAAAGCTATATCCTAAGAGGAAAAAAAGCCTTCCTTGTATATCAAGCATAACATTTTTTTTCCTAATAAAAGTGTTGGTTAATCTTGGTAACCAAAGACCTGCAAACGAATGGAAGGCWAGTGTTTCTTGGGCTTTGGTTTCTTTTTCTTGTGCTTGTGGCTTTCCATCTACACCATGYTGTATTGCTTCCACTTTGCAAAAACATTCCTCAGCACGAATTTTACTACATCCTCACAAAGACCAAACACGGAACAGGCCTCAGATGGAGAGGTGCAATAGGATGAGGTTGCTGCTCATGCAGCTGCCGACTTGGCYTCGGTCTCAGAATATGAAAGGCTGGACTTGAGGAGAATTTGTGTTTATTTGAAACAGTTGTGTTTAATGGCCCTCTTCCTCTGTGGACATATTTCCATCAGGCTGAAGATCGGAAAAGAGGTTTCATATGTATCTAAATTGTGTGTCAGGTCTAAATTTTGGGTCTCAATCAGGAGTTATAACTAGCCATGTACATCAGCCAAAAAAAAAAAGGGGGGGGCAATTTTTGAGGACAGAGACCTGCAGGAAGAGTCCTGTGTCCCAGGGGGCTTGCTCCTCACCCCAACGAGGAGCAGGGTCATCTCATGCAAGTGTTACTGCATTGAAATGATGTTGGCTGAGCCTCCACCAGCAGAGCTTCCTGCCTGCTCGCGAAAGGTTGATCTGAAATGCAAATGCTGCCTGCGAGGAGGCCTTTTGGAGGACATGAATCAGCTGATTCCCCAGGGAGGAAAGCGGCCGCCGCTGGGAAGGTCAATGAGAGGAAAGTTGTGCTGGCAGCGAGAGACGCCCTGCCCTTCAGCGCCTGACATTTATCCCATGAAATAAAGGAAACGAAATGCAAGCTGCCTTTCAACGCCGCTGCGGACRGGAAACCTGGTCCCAGGTCTGTCTGACAGTCATCGTTTGTCCTTCAGATTCAGCCCTTGGTGACCAAGGACAAGTCTGTCTCTATGCAAAAACGTGACACGGAGGAAAACAAAAAGGACATTTGATGAGGCTGACGCTGCTTGCTCGTGCCAAGGAGGAAGTGCTGGGTTTTGCAATGCTGCAGCTAGAGCAGTAAATTGAGGCAGCAGAGYGGGAGAAGGCTGCAAGAATAGAAGTCACCACCACCAGAAATCAGTTTGGGGAAGRGAAAGMAGCAGCTCTTGCAGCTTATCGAAGCTTTCCCATGTTTCTAAACCTGCCACCAGCAGGGCTAAGTTGCAATACTCTCTTGCTTCATCCCTATTTGCATGGTCACTAGTGTATCTCCTACCTCTTTGGGAGGAATTAAATTAGAAGCTCTGGGCTAATTCAAAACACGTATGTAGCCTACATGAATATCTATAATATATAAATATAACATGTTACATATGTATAAATTTTCCATGAAGCTCTAGCACATTTGGGGTGAAAGTTCAGGCTGGTTCAAGCTGCTTTGGTTTCGTCGGTTTGTTTGGCCACGCTGGTAACTGCGGGGGGGACTGCGCAGCCCGCAGAAACGGGGGCTTCGGCTGCTGCGGATGGGCTGCGCCTCCTGCCTGTAAATCATTTGCCCTGTTCCAGGTAGTGCATGACGGGGGAAGGATGTTTATAAATTACACAGCAAGTGAGAAGCGGCAACAAGCGGARTTAAAACTAACCTTCAGCTTGAATATGCCGGATTCCTCTTCAAGGTGGAAGAGATTGGGGAAATATCACTGTTTGATGGTGCTGAAATTTCATAGAAAACAGCAAAACCAGCCAGCTACCTTAATCACTGGTAAAGCTGGCTGCTGGCAACGGATTTGTGGAAGGGGGAAGATGCTTCATCTGATATTTGCCCTATAAAAAGCCATATTTTCAGCGGCATTCCTGCCCCTGTAGCGTCATGGGCTTTGCTCAAACTGCAGTCACCAGTGCAAAGCCACTGACTACATGAAGACAGGAGGTTGCGTTCTTGCTGTTCTCGCTCTGCTTGGCGATCAGCTAAGCTAAGTTGCTTCTGCGAAAGCAGGATGCCAAGCGGCTTCACCCATTGCACTTTAGCCCACTTGCCCTGTGCCAGTGACTCATGCCAGGACACGCTGCCAACGTGTTAAAATGATTCTCAAGCCACATTTGAACTTCGGACCTCCCAGCAGGGCTCATCCACCTCACTACATGCTCAGGTGGTCTGGAAGGCACAAACCTTCCCTGGGTGTCAGACCAGCAACTTCCCTTCGCTTCACTCCGTAGTCTCTTTTCCCCGTGTTTGGCATCCCCATGTTTGTGGTGTCACCATCGGCGGGTCCTTTTGCACACAGTGGCCGAGCAGGTAGTGTTATGTAACCGGCCCGGTGGCTTATCTGGAAAGGGACGTAGGGGAGGGAGCAGCGTGTGCTCCAGACGGGCAGCGTGCCCTGCCTGGAGGCTGTGACGCGCTACGGAAGGGAGGAGCGGCGGGAGCAGAGGAGGTGACGAGGGACGTGAACCTCGTGGCCAGGCGGCATCGACCTAGGGCTGCTCTAAATGCAATTGTGGTGTTTCCAGCCCAGGGCATCCCGCCCTGCCGAGGTACCGCACCACATTTCAGCAGCACCGTGGGCTGGGCCGTTGGTGGTCACAGACGTGGCAGACTTGCTTGAGCTGCATTTCAGCTACGCGTTTGGGTTCCCCAGCGGTGTAGCCAGATGGACGGGCTGCTCAGCACGGCCAGCAACATGTACTCAGAAGAGGGGTAAATGCTTATTACGGGGTGTAACCGCGGGCTAAAGGAGCCAAGCTGCTGTTTACACATGTACATCCCATCCCTCTCTCTCCATCACCCCACTCCGGCGCCTGGGTGGCTGCGGATGAGCTAGGTCAGCCAGCGGATCCCCTGGATGACAAACCCACTCAGACTGAAAGGTTTCCCACTGGAGTCCCTTGCTCACTCGGCTGCATCATGGCTACATCGGATGTGAGAAGGCGGCCACCGCTCTGATGTCAGCGTAAAGCGAAGGCCGCAACCTTGGCTGCTGTGAGGAAAATTCCCTGAATCCTTCCCATCAGCGCTACCCAGAGCCAGGCCCATTCGGGACGTCAGGGCCGTCCCAGCAGCGGCAGTGGCAAAGACATATCCTGTGTGTTGTGGGCCACCAAGCATGACAGCAGATTGGGAAGGATGTGACCGAACAGCTGTCATCCAGCTGCTGATGTTGCTCAAGGCCCTTTGAGATGCATGTTAGCAGCGTGTGGAGATTAAAAAAAAAAAGAGGCAAAATGTGGCTCGGTTTTGGGAAATGCTATTAAAATAATCCTCTGTATGCATTTGTGGTTATATCAGTTCTGTGAGAGCCTTGTTCCTGGAAAAGTAATTGGGCCACATGGGCTCCCGCAGACAGAAAGGTCCCTGCGTTGTCAGCGAGGCAGCTGYGTTATTGCTGCCCTCGGAGGGACGCGGAAGGTGAGGCCTCCGCCAGACTGCCTCGAGCTGCGAGGGGACGTTTCTTGCCTGCTGCTGGTGGCTTGCTCTCAGCTGCACCCGTCGCTTGCTCGGAGTTGCTCAGAGCAGCCCGCTGCTCCCTTCGGACACGGTTTCCTAACTCATCTAAGTTCTTATAATGACCGGCATCATCGTTAGTCACTTGCTGCTTCCCAATGGGAAGGACATCCGGCTGTGCGTGGTAACCCTTCCCTGGCCATGCCGCCTCTTCCCCGCCTGCTCGGGCRTCAGCAGCGCTGGGCTCCCTCCTCCCCAGGCTGGGTCACTGCAAATCACCGGTGTCCCCATCCCTATCTGAGAGCGAGGTGGTGGTGACCTCTGCTCCTGCTCACGGAGCCTTTCCTGCTCCAAGCCTGTGTGACCCGGCAGAGCTGCTCGTGGTGCTGCCGACAGCCAGCGCCGACAGGAGCGTTACCTAGTAGTTACTCCAAGTCAAACAAAGCAGGAATGCTGCAGGGCAGGTGCACTGGCTGGCACGGCTGGGAGAACCGGCGCTGCTGCTGCTCGGTGCTCATTCYCATACCGCTGTTGTCACCAGCTCCTTCCCTCGGCGTGTGCTCCGTTTTCCCAAGAGTGAAACTCTCCAAAGAGAATAGCTGTCACACGGTGGCCAGCGGAGCCAAGGGAGAAATGTGTTTCTCCTCACTACAGCGAGGAAAAGGGGAGGCAGGAAAGCAGAGCACTAGCATAACTACTAGCCTGGAGAAAAACACACACAAAAATGTGCTGATGCTCCTCTGTGCGTGTTATAGGTGGGGATTTACAGCACATGCGGACGCCAAGACACAAGTGACCTTTAAGAGTGCAGAGCTGGCTTGATCCAGAGGACAATATTTGATGTTGTTTTGATTTTTTGTTTTTATAAGGAAACAGAAACYGCCCCCCATACAAAAGGAAAGGTCGTTTACGAGGGGGGCTGCATTCCAGCATACCACACTTGATGGGAATTGTGCAACATTCCATCTCCACAGAGCCAAGCGGCTTCAGGGCAGTATTGAATAGAATTTGAGACTGTGGGTGACTTTTTTTAARAGAAGAGATGGTTGGGTAGCGGGGAGTCAAAAGGAGAAGGGAGGTTGCCTGGAAGGGAGGCCTGGAGCTTTTCATGCCATTTCATATTTTGTATCTGTTCAGACTGAGTTCGATGTCCAGGGGGAAAAGCTATTCATTCCCTGGGGGTTTATATCCAACTTCCCCCTCTGGGCATGACCTTACTATTCCYAGTAGGCATGAACTTGCTCTTCTCCCATGCAAAGACCCAGGCTTAGCACCCGCTGCCAGGCACCGGGGGATCCCTGCGGCGGAGCTAAGCTTCCTTTAGCAGGGAGCGATCCCAGGACACAGTGTCCGTGGGAGGTTTTCAAAGCCGGTCCCGCGCTGCTCTCGCTCTGCTGTTCCCCTCTCGCAGCTCTGCCCGCTGGCGCGTCGTGCCGCTCCAGAGCCTCATTATCACAACCCATTATTTTTATTGCGCCCTGGCAGCCTCAGAGGCCCAGAGCACGCTTAGCAGAGTGAGACACTCACGAAGCCACTCTTGTCCTTTCGGAAATTGGTCTGAAAATAGCTCTGCCATTTGGCTTCTTGCAGATATTAGGAACATTTCGCTTGCCAGGCTGTGACAAATAGCTGCAAAAGACCCGAGTTTCACTGGGCTCACGAAGCACACAAATAGCTTTGAGCCTTGGGGACTCCGGTAGCATTTCTGCAGTACCCAGAAAGTGTTCTCTCTTCTACCAGGATTAGGAGTGTGGCCCAGTGATAGTTATTGAATRACAGTTTTAAGTAAATCTAGATAGTGATAATGGTATGTGGTTGATTTGTGCTGCTAAAAGACAAATTCCTTATTCCTTCCTCACTGASCTATGGGAAGAGTGGTGTGAATGGTGGGGTGGCTCCTGGCTCAATGATTTCCTCAAAATGATAGATTTGGCCCTAATTATTAGTGTGTCTCTAGAGAGAACCTACTTGTCAGACTTGGAGATGAAAATGAGTCTGATTCCTTCATCGTTAGGCTAACCAAAACTCTCCACTCAGTCACGTCTGAAATGTACTTCACCTTTGCCTCTAAAGAAATGAATGGAAGAAGTTTTATTGGGAAAAAAAAAAAAAAAAGCACATACTCCATAACCCCTCTGCATCTATACAGGCTTTGTCCTCTTTAAACAGGTTCTCTCTCTCTGCAGAGAACCTATTATAAAATTATTGTATAAAATGCAGCCAGTTGGATCGTGAAGCTATCCAGCTTCACTCTTCCAGCAATAAAGCATGGAGAGCCATAAAGCTCTTTTACTRTCTGATGCCAAGGTCACATCTGCTCTTTTTCTCAGCTTTTAGCTGTGGGCTGTTTGGTGGCAGATGGCCCTGCCTTGATGCGAGGGCCGGGCTCACGGCAGGCTCCCAACAGGGTCTCTTTGCCTCCCAACATCCCCGTCACWGGCGGCTGGTCCTGATGGCCACGGAGCCGCTCTCCTCGCCTGCTGCTAGGGAAAGAGTTAACTCCCTCTGCCCTTAGAAGCAGGAGTGGAAATGCAAGGGTGAAAAGGCAGAGTGGCAATGCAGGGGTGCAAGCCGAGCCCCGTAGGCCTGTGCTTGCCCTCTGCCACACGCGTGACCTCTCGGGGATTTTGGTATTTCCCTCTGCCTTCTGCAAAGGCTCCGAAATGCAGCAGCTAAACAAACATGCCATGCTGCTCGCAAGGGCCTTTTCCATAGCGGACAGCTCACTTTCCAAGAGCCATAAATATCAGGTTAGTACCGCGTCTCCTGAAAGCGCAGAGCCAGGGACTGATCCAAGAGGCCACATAGCTGCTCTTGGGGCTAAATCTGTAATGCACAAACACAATTTATTCCATTGAATCCGAGGTGGGAAAACTGGCTCAGAAAAGTAAGTATTCTTACTGTCAATTAGAATACCTGGAATGGAATATTTAATATTTTTAATGGAACATCAAGAAATCACTGCATGTGGGTGCTTTGGAGCTGTTGGAAACTCTGATTTACACGATTGTTTTCATGAAAATTTGCCARAAGACTCACAGGGTAGAGACATGCACTGGAGAGCAGCGGGACTATTTCCCCATGTTCTCCCCCTTCCCCATTCCACAGATATGGAGCTCAGTGCCAAATCCAGCAGCTGCAAAGCTGGACGAGTTGCTATCACTCTGCAACATGCTGCCCAAACTCAGCCACTGCTGAAGCTCCAGCCACTTCAAGGCCATGGGCTGATGGAGCTGGAGAGCTCCCTGAAAATCAGCATCTCTCCCTGTTTACATCAAACCCTGAGGGCTCTCCTAGGTGTTAATTGCCTTGATGAGCCCCAGCTGGTCCTCACCCYGAGCCCATTTAGGCTCAGCCTGGAGGGTTGTTTCTCTTTTTGGGTTGTGCTGCAGATCTTGCTTCATCTCTGCCCTGGTCTCCTGGGTGAACCTTGGACCTGCACTGCAGGTAGGGCTGTCTCTGGTCATTTTTCTGGCAATGTTCATGAGAGGATGTTGGCTGGTGTGGCACCTGGTCTCTACTCCCATGCYCATGTCCTGCTGTTCTCCTATTTTCTGATCCTGACTTCTTTTCCTGAAGCTGTAGGGCCACCAGGCACTGCTGCTCTTGCTGATGCTGTGTCACTAGCAGGAAGATCAGTTTGGACTCTTGTCCCGCAGCCTGATTGTTTTCTTCCTTTTTCCGTGTTCAATCTAAGTCAAGTGAGTTCCTTGCAAAAGAATTACCTCTGAAATTTCTAAAGCTGTTTCTAAAGGTCAGTTTTCTGCTCTGCACAAATGCCGAGTCATAAAGCCCAAGTGCTGGGTCCCTTCCCTACGCACGTTGCGTGTGTGCAGAGCCCTCCACGACGTCAGCGTCCCCGCTGCGAGCAGCATCGGGGAGTCTCAAGTGGAGCTGTGCGCTGTATTTATATTCTTGGCATATCTTTCAGCAGAGATGTATAAGTACAGGGAGCGGGAATGCTGACKGGTGTTTGTTTACCGAGGGGTTGTGCTCCTGTTTGCTGGGAGCAGTGAGTCAGCAGCCCTGTCCTGCTCGCCCTGTTCCCAAGGATGCTCCCCAGCCTCGGGCTGCCTCCACCTTGGGGCTTTAGAGATGCCTTTGCTCATGGCCTTCTTGGTACCATGGTGCTCTCCCTGTCGCATGCCTTGGTGCTTYGGTGCCAGAGCAAGCCTTTTCAAACTCACCATTGGGAAATACAGAGATTTGGAATTTATGATCCCAATTTTTCCCATTCATACAAACAAATTAAAAGCAATTAGTGTTTTCTGGGGCGGGAGATAACTTTGTAGTCCTTTCATTGCCTGCTGGCTTGGGGGACTGTTASAGATACATGAGCTCAGGCTAAAGTTTCAAACTTCTCATAATTCTGAGGGTGACAAATGCTTTTTATGATATGCAGCAAGAACATCACATTCAGAGCTAGGCAAAGCACCAAACACTGCAAGGTTTGTGATTAAGAAACGTGYAAGTAAACAGTCCCTCATTGGGAGGGAGGGTTAACTGTTCAGCTGGGCTGYTCCAGGGTGAGCAGTTTATTGCTTGTTGCCCCTGAATACTGATACCTGAGCACTGATTTTAACTGTTTATTGTAACCAGTTTTCAAGGGTGCCCAGAGCACCAGCAGCATCTCTTAAAGCAGCCATGGTGGTGCTTCTCCAAGGAGGGCTCCAAGCGGCTGTCCTGGGGTTGCAGCACCTGCAACGTGTTTGTTTGCTTTGCCTTGTTTATGGTGAAGCTTCTCCTGGGATTTGGGAAAACAGAGATCTCATAATGATCTTATTACAAAGAATTAATTGGGAAGTGTTCCATACACAGATGCTACAGGCATTGGAGGGGAAAAGAGACATTTTGCTGCCGATGAACTGCAGCYTTGCTGCAAAGCTGACCTTGGCATCAGGGCTGGCAAGTACTGTGCAAAGCCCGTGTCAGGCTGTGTCTCAATTTCCTGCTGTCCTCACCAAGATGCCTGTGGATGCAAAGGAACTGCTTGGGATCAGCGTTGGCTCGAATCTAAAGCACACACACAAGTTTCCCAGCTCCCTCCTCTCCCTGCAGCACCCATGGCGCTGCAAGGAGCTCTGGCATGTGCTGCTATCACAAATACTTCTCCCTATGAAAGCACACCCAGGCACTGCTTCCTGACCCCATCCAGGCTGGCAGGATTAAAACAGCTTCACTGGAACCCCCCAGAGTTTCACAGAACTGCTCCCACCCTGGCCCAGAGTTACTAGCTGGTACATTTTGGGTCTTGCCATTTGCTCTCCTCACATTACTGCCCTGCGATAGCAGCTGGCATCAGCTAGGTCTTTCCTGGATGGACTAAAGCTTTCTCTATTRCAGTAAATGGCTGGATTGGGTGTTGTCTTCCACTTGTTTTATGTGGCTATAGCTGTAGACTGATAGTGAGCTTAGCTGTGGGAGAAACAGGCTTTGAGACTCCTGGCACTGGTTCCATGGTCATCTCACTGCCTGTTCAAAACCTCCACGTCGATTAAGGGAAACGTGCCTAAAACAGAGGCTGGTTTCCCCTGCAGAGCCTAAGTGTGCAAGCACGTCCTGGGCACAGCATGCAGGAGCTCACACAWGCAGAAATACTGCTCAATTCATGTGTTTTATCCCCAAACCTCACAAGGATCCTCCAGCAGGCTCAGAGAGAAATGAGGCTATCAGAATGTACTGGCTGCAAACACGTTTCTTGCTGGAATTGGAGGCAGTGTAGTGTGTGTATGTGTATATAGAACATATGCACAAATAACTTGTTGCTTTTGAAAAATCTGGGTAAAAAAAAATGGAATGGAAAATTTTGTATTTGGAGCTTTTGGCTGCTTGGAGAAGTGGATCACTGGAGAAATGGCTTCTGGGGGTCTCTTTGATGGGAATGAAGCTTTGCAGAGTCCCAGGTGTGACCTGCAGAGTGGATTCTGGGCTCAGGATCTGAACAGCCCAAGTTCAGACAAAWCCCAGATCTGACAAAACTAGAGCTCATAAGAGGAATTGTTTTGCAATTATTCTGTTTTGGACATTGTGATTTCATGGCTACTGCATTTTTCTAGTTGCTGGTGATCAGTAATTTCTCTCAAAAGTGTGTGAACCAGCAGAGATTTAAGAGTTTTAGTGGGATTTCTGATTCCGTGCAGGTTTTGTAGCTTTTTAAACAAAAACTTTTTGTGCTGCAGTCTGAAGCTGAAGCCTTGAACAGTAGCAGCTGTGTTAGTGCTTTAGCTCTGGYGCTTGTGTTCCAAATATAGACTTAGCCTGTGACCCCTGGGAGGAGATTGGTGGCAGTGGCTTAATAGGCCTGGTGTCTTTGTGAGTTACAGCTCATAATTTACTGACAGTTTCTAGTTGACTCTACATCTGAATCCTCTGTCCTTGTGTCTAAGCAAATGCCCAGCCATCTCTTGAGAAACTATTAATGAGGAGGGCTGAGATTTAGTACAGGATGTAGAGGAATTAGGAATTAGTATTAAATTCTGCAGCTTAAACCCTTGGAGAGTTTCTGACTCCCTGAAAAATGTGCTTGTCTGTTAGTGCTTTTTGGAAYGGTTTTAAGGCTAGCCCACCCATGAGACCAATTGCTTGGGACACCCAGTGCCCATGCTCTGTTTTTTGGTGTTGGACAATAAATCTGCACGGATGCAAAACAAGCAATAGGTTCAATATCAAAATAGTTTATTAAAAATAACAATAAAAAAAACTTCACTGAAACTTTGTCCTCAAGACAGGATAAYTAATGCATTAATGCAGCTTTCACATTCAACACAACCCCAATCTGCAGGTGATAGAGACTGCGCCTGCTCCCTGGGGCCGTGCGCACCCAGCTACACAACCTGCCCCTCCAGGAAGGGAATTACAGCCCCTTCCTCGCTTCGTGCTGCTGCTGTGACAGTCCAGCAGTCACAGGGCAGCCCGACGTGCCCGTTTGCAGCCAGGAGCCTCCTGTTTACGCAACCGGAGTCAAGACACGGAGCGAGCGATGACGGCAGCCCCGGTTGGTGTTTAGGAAAAACCCGTGTGTAAGCAATGACTCAGGTCCCCAGTGCCGCACGGCTGCTCGGCGCTCGAGAAGGAGGCTCTGCCCTAGCCTGCTGTGCCAACACCTCCGCCGTGGAGCTGCCTCCTCGCTGCGGAGCYTGCAGAACATTGTCCACGCCAGCAACCGGCCGCGGCAGCCCCGTGTGCCCTCCAGCATCGTCCTCACTGCTGGCTCGGTGCCGCAGTTGATACTTGTCCATGCAGCCTGCCAGGAGGACCCCAGGTATCCCAGACCCTTGGGGTATCAGTCTTTCTGCTGCCAGCGGCTGTGGCTTCTTCCTTGGTAGTCCAGAGGCTTTGCCCTGCTCCTGGTAGTTGCTCATGTGGCCTGGGCCACCCTGGTGATGGGGGGCTTCTTGCACAGTTCCTGGTAAAATTCGGACTCTAGGAAGCGTGGGTAGGAGTTGTTCTCCATTAGGCTGTAGACTCGCTTCTGCGCCGCGCTGAAGCAGGAGTGTGTGGCCTCCTGGATRTTCTGAGCGATCATGTTCTTGGTCTGGAAGTCTATATTGATCTGAAAGAGAAGGGCATTTACTTCAGGGAACTACATTTAAGAGGTTAACTGTATTAACAGAAAAGTGAAGCAGGCCTATTACTCTGCTCCTCAATTACTGAAGCTTCCTTAAGGAAAGCAGGAGGATGCTATGTTTTCATTCCTAACTCCCAAATATG
Organism: Eudromia elegans; assembly: GCA_003342815.1. Classification (NCBI taxonomy): domain Eukaryota; kingdom Metazoa; phylum Chordata; class Aves; order Tinamiformes; family Tinamidae; genus Eudromia; species Eudromia elegans. The sequence goes on from PTEX01000083.1 coordinate 2,221,360, forward strand.
CTACAAGTATTAAATGAGGCTCTGATTTTCCCTAGCTGGGAGAAGGTGGAAGGACCCTCTGCAATGCTTTTCCAGTGTGGCAAGAAGGCACTTAAAGTGAGTCTCGCTAGGTGCAGATGTTAGCAGCAAGCTCTGTGATGAATTTTTGGCATCTAATGTGAAATAAGCTCAGAGAAATAAAGCAGAGCTGTATGAACCCAGAGCAGAGCTGTATGAACCCACTGAAGAGGGCAGTCGTGCTTAAGTAGCGCTCTTTACCTCTTTCGGAGCTTCCTTTTCAATGAAGTCATTGTAGATTTTTTTTGCTTTCAATGTCAGCTTCTGGGGCGACTTGGTTTTCTTGAAGTCCTCGCAGGCCAGCCAGAACTCKATGTTCTCTTCACAGTACTCGGACTTCAGGAAAGCTCGGAAAGCAGCGAGACCATCTAGGGGAAAGGGAGAAAAGGCAAAAATACATGAATTATTTCAGGAATCTTGAATGTAGCTGYTTGTCATGGCTGCTCCCAGCAACACACATTGCCACAGTTCTGCTCTCTTTCTTTCATGTACTGAAACTCCCTAAAGAAAAGCTAAATCTCCAAGGGCTTGGCAAGCTTCAGTTTGTTAGTTGCTTTTAGGTGGAAAGAATAAAAAGCTGCTTCTAGTCTGTATATTCCCTTTTGTGGTGTGTGCACAGCTGCTTAAAAAATCCTATTGAAATTTTGATGTTAATCTTTAGACCGGACTAAATATTTATGATGGTGCTACAAACMCAGGGAATATTCTCGCAGTAAACAGGTTGACTTGAAGTTCAAAGAGCAACTTTGATGTTATTTCTTAGTCTCTTTTGCTCTGTTCTTTAAGTGCAGGGCTACAGTAAAACCCAGAGTTCGTTTAACTTCTGATGACCGCATTGCAAAATAATTCCTAAATTATTTTAATGCTTCTGTTTTGATATGCAGAGAGCCTAGACCTGYACTCTTGGTATATGGCAATACCAGCCAGAAGACCAGTTTAGCTGTGAAGGATACAGCTAAACCAAAAAGAGGAAAGAAAAAATGGCTACTATAAAGATGTTTTAATATTGGCTTGTGAATCATTCTGAAATTTATTTCTATTATTTTATTTCTGGGATGGTTTAAAGCAGTTATTTCAGGGAGCAGAACCAAAGCAGCGTGAACTAGCAAGWGCAAGGTGTAATGCTGCTGGGCAAGGAAATAAACCCCAGGAGCAAAGGGCTGATGAGGTTTTTAGGGATCTTTCTGTAAAAATGAACTTACATTTGCTAGCAAGGAGCTCGTCGAAAGCTTCRGACCACAGCTGGGCTTCTTCAGGGGAGGGTCTGTGGAAAATGCAGAACATTAGACCACTGCTCATGTTATTTTAGGGGGTTATGGGGTATTTGGGGGCCGCTTTGAGTGTGTTTGCTGGAAGTTACCTGAAGTAGGTGTGCTGCTTCCCGCCCTTCTTGCCTTTCATCTTGGCAGAGTTGGACGAGTTCTGCAGGAAGTAGCTCAGCCTCGTCTTCCAGTCCTTAATGCTGCGGGAAGAGGAGCGGGATGAGCCGCGGGAAGCCCAGAGCCGGCGATCCCCCCCGCGCCCTTTTCCCCCGGCACCAGCCCCACTCACATGGTCCTCTTCACGCGGCCCTTCTCCTTCTTCTCCTTGTCGTCGTCGTCGCCGCGCCGGCGCCCGCCGCGCTCCATGTGCGCGCCCGGCAGCTGCAGCGCCAGCAGCACCGCGCTCTGCATCGCGCCCCGCCGCCCTCGCCGCCGCCGCCGCCCTTATAGCCGGCGCCCCGGGGGGCGGCGCGGAGCCGCCCGCGCCCTCGCGCGGGGGCGGCGCCCGGGGACTCCGCGAGCGGCGGGACGGGCTGCGCGGAGCCGCCGCGGACGGTTCCGCCGTTTCCCCCTTATTTTTCTCCTTTTTATTTTTTAATACATACTTTTTTTTTTTTTAATCTTGGAGGGTTTCAGCCCCTCGCAGCCCTCCGGTGGGGAGCCCCGTCTCTCAGGCGCCGGCTGAGAAGCGGCTGCGCTTTCTGCACCGCGAGCCGGGGATGCGTTTCCAGCGTGTTAGAGATGCCCGCTTTGCAGGGTGGCTTGTGCGCACACGTGGAAGGGGTTATCCCAAAAAACAACCCGAAACGTGAGTGCCCCAGTATCCAGTGTTCGTGGTGTCCCCAGAGCCGACTCGGGCTCTCCGTCCCTTGGAGAAGAGCCTGGGTGTCACTTTATTCCTGCCTGGTGTTGCCACCTACCAGCGAGTTGTGCAAACTGCTCCCCGTGCACAGGGCTGGATGCGCTGCCCGGGGCAGCGGTGCCTCGGGGCTGCTGCCGCCGCCTGCCCGCGGAGCCCTTGAAAGGGCATCACCCGCCAGGAACTTGGATTTGGGAATGGCGAGGGATTCCCTTGAACCTGCCCTGCTTCTCCCTCTGCTCTGGGAGCGCGTCTCCCTTTCTGCCGTGCTCCACATCTGTCCTGCAGAGACGGGCTCTGGCCTTGGGGCTGCTCTCCTGGCTGCCGTGCAGCTCCCGGTGCTGGATCCTCGGGGATCACCACAGTCCCCAAACCTGCCTGGCTGCAGCGCCCTCAGCACTGTGCGAAGGGGAGCTGCTGAAGATGAAGTGCATGGAGAAAACGCATGCAATGTAGTCTGTGGAAGCGCTCGAGTACGGAGGCTCTTCAGTGCTCTTGCAGGATGTCCTTTGCAGCATGTATTGAGGGTGTCATAGGATAATAAAATTTCATCCTGATAATTTTGCACAATTGCCCTGAATGATTTCTTTGCAGCGGGTATGGTTTACATGTGTTTTTCAGGGAGATTCATTACGAGGCTGTTACCCTGGAGGCAGGGCACACTCGGAGGCACTGGGGGACATAAGGCTGCAAGTGGGCAGTACTGTGCAGACCTGCTGCCGGGTGCTTCCATCCAAGAACAGGGGAAATGAGAGGGCTCCACAGCCAAGCTCCAGTGAGGTTCGGGCAAGCAGTTAAGAGCTTAGGGCTCCTCCGTAACCAACCTGGGAACGTGCTGGAGCTTTGTGAAATGCCTTCTTGATGCCTCTGGAGGAGGCTGGAGAGGTAGGGCTGGAAGATTCCCATGCATCTGCCAAATTGTAAAGTTGGCAGGAGTCAGTGCGTGGAAAATTGCAGCGTGAATCATGTGTTTGTCTGATCCTTTTTATTGTAAACTTTTTAATTGCTTTTTCAGATACTCATAAAGTGCCCGTTAAGGAGGGCCCTCTTTGAAGACTGGRAAAAAAAATATTCCAGGTAAAAAACAAGCCAAATATAGAACTGAGATTAGATGCCCTTATAAAAAGTAGTTGCAGGAGTGTTCTGTCTTCCAGTGAAATGCCTGTGATGAGATCTGGGCTCAGGCTTCCCTCGCTGCACGCGCTCGCCTCCGCCGAGGCTTCTTGAGCACGTTCTCCCCTTTCCACACTCAGGATCCTGGCTGGTGCCGGTGGCCGCGGGACGTCCCGGGCCCCGCAGCGGTGGCCGCGATGGGAGCTGACATTTCTGCTCTGCTTTGCTTACGTTACGTGTTGCAAGAGCTGTGGTGATCTTATCCGAGCCCTGGTGAGCAGTGCTCGCATGCGCTGTGTTTAAATCTGCGTCTGCATCTTTCCAAAGCACTAGGCTTTGTTTGCTCTTGCTGTAGAGGATAGGAAAAACATAGGGAAAAATGTTGGGAGACCTTACACCAAGGTTTCCTAAAGTGAAGAGAAAGGRACGTACCTTTATACAGTAGCTCAAAGCATACACTGCAGTTGTTTGAGAAGGATCTTGTGCTTATCAAGCCCTTGTTGTTATCTATGGCTAGTAGGAAAATAATATTCAAAATAAGAAATAATATGTAGATAAGAAAATAAGAAATTAAGAAATAAAAAAAAAGATATGGAGATCCAAATAAGACATGGAGATGCATCTTTTTTGCTCTGTATTACATTTTTGCAGGTTGCACAGGGGTGTGTTCCTGCATTTTCACCGTTTTCTTTTTAATTTGCAGCTCGGCAGTTCTGGGGCTGTGTCTAGGAAATGGCTTATGTGGGTGTCCGAGCAGGAGAGTGGTGAAGAGCCCCGAGGAGCCGCATCCGCAGCGCTGCCCGAGCCCCTGCTCTCGCCTCCTCCGCTTCGGAGCTGCAGATGCAGCCCCTGAGGCCCCGGGCACTGGAGGGACTTGGTGCTCAGCTCAGCACAGGTTTCCAGCTGCTTGTGCAAGCGCTTTCCCTCTCTGTTWTGTGCTATTAGATATCAGTAATCGTGTACAGCCAAGCAGGGCACTGCTTTCTAGATGAATAACACAACAAACTCTTAGAGGTATCTATACTTTAATAACCTTTAATAATCTATAGTTTTTTATATAAGTGAAGATGTTTACTCAAAGCCTTGGTCTTAATTGTTGAATGAATTTGGGCCATCTCATTCCTCAGTGGCACACAGTGGTTACAAATAACCTGCCTGAAGCCCATTGACCTGAYGGCGTTGCTGTCCCCGCCTCGATCCCCTGCTTGTCCCAGGCTGCTCCCGAGTGGCTGTTGTCCCTTTGCCCACTGCCACTTTGCAGCTGTAAAGCTAAAAGCGTCCAAGTCCAGATTTATTGGAAGAAGCAGTTTCTGGATCTAAATTTAGCACTACTGTGGATTAACACAGATTGGAGCAATTAAATGTTTGCTATTTCCTAAATAAAGTAAAATGTATCCCAGTGCAAATGGGTCCAATTTCAYGCAACGGCAAAATCCTGAGTAATGCATGAGCTGGGCGCAGCTTGCTGAGCCCTCATTGCTCCCAGCCTTCAGGCACACTCTGTTTTATATAAGCACCATACTCTAAAAATAGACGTGAAATTTCTCAAAAAGAGGCTAGGCTGGGGCTGCGTGCCTGCTGTACCGTTGCTCTTGCGTGGGCATTTGTCGCCATAAGGCTGCAAAGAGCATGAGTTTATGCATCGAGCAGCTGCTTCTAGTTCTACCTGAATGCGYAGACGTTTCCCAGGTTTAATATTTACAGGTGGAATATTTGTCGGCGGGGTGAGGGGCAACGCTCCCGTAGCCCTCCTGCAAATGGAGCTGAGACGTTGAAACGCGCTGCGTTTTGCAGGACAGAACATCCCCTTTGCCTGCAGCTTTTGTCAATACAGCAAACAAACAGCYCGGCGACCAGCGGTGTATTTTTAACAACCAGGTTTTTCTCGACAGACACTAACTGGCTTGCAGCACCTCATCGAAAGMGAGATGATTAATCTTGTTTGAAGTTAACCAGGTGATGCAGAGCGCCGGCTCCGCGCCTCGCTCGGACTGCAGCCTGCTTCGCTTCCCCCCSCCACCAACCAAGGGCCGTGTTTGCCCAGCGGGGTGTGCGAGGGACATCAAACAGCCTGGTGTGTTTGTGGAGCCTGCCCACGGGCACCGTCCTTATCGCGTCGTCTGCGCGTAACTCGGTCAGCACACAGTCCTTTYGATGACTATTTAATCCGAGCTAATGAAGCTCTCTCCAGGCGCCTCCACAATATTATTCATGCATCGATCCAGCAAGCGCTGGTAGACTGTAAAATCGATCCCTTCTGCAACGGGTGCAGGTGGGCAGAGTCCACGGCAGGGAGAATTGCTCAGGCTTAGAGAGGGGAAGCAGTCGTCTTGTACCCCCCAAAAGGCTCATGGTTTCGAAAAGAGACTTTTTCCWTTCGTATTTCGCATGATTGGGGAAAAGTTCAAGCAAAGCCTTTTCCCAGAGCAGCGAGGCTGGGTAGCACCAGCACAGTTGGGCTGGCCATCGGAGTGCCTTCCTGCAAAACAAACACATGAGCAAAAATGAACATTTCTCCTTTTTTTCCCCTTAATACAGCTATTTTAGGAAGATAGTTAATAGATAATGACGGTGGGGGCGGTGGAAAACCAGTCTTGCTTTAAGCTATCCACATATTAAAGTTGGCAATTTCAGCTGAGCAAAGGCTGCCTCATCCCCTTTCTGCTTAACATGGTGTTTGAAAATTTAAAAAAAAAGCCTTGCCATGGACACAGTACCTTGACAAGTAGTTTTGCACCTAATGATGGCTTGTCCAAAATATTGCCTCAGTCCTTGAAGCAAACCATGCTCATCATGGGTAGGTGTGCTGCTCTTCTGGGCCGTTGCTCCCATCAACTTGTGGTTAGTGTTCCCTGGAAGAAAGCAGCAAATAGGGGGCCTTAATGGATCCCTACACATGGAAAGAAACTGGCCCTAACTCTTAAAATACAGGCAGCCATCACCAAACTCTCTGGTGATATCTTAAAGCATGAGGAGGCTGAGGAGGATTCCTTGAGTGGTGTTGCTCTGAGAGATTCACTTCATCATTTTGATTAAATCTCATGGTCTCATGTTATACAAATCTCTGAAAAGCCAGTGCCCACAGCTGAAGGGCCCAAAGCTGGATTTTCCAGCATTGTTGGGATCAGCATCTGCCCTGAGCTACATGGTTCTGATGGCCACGTATGGAAGGCTCTTTCTCCTGTCCATTAGTCATTCAGAAGCTGACCCAGATTTACTCAAGGCACTGTGTTTAGCGTGGCAGAGGGAAGCGGATGACAAAAAAAATGACAAGAGGTGCTTGAGTCTGGAATGGAAAAATCCTGTAACTTCTCCTAGGCCAGCGTCGTGACAGCTCTGCAGAGGCCGCGCCGCTGAGCGAGGAGATGTGTGTGTTGCAACTCGCTGCCCCGTTTGTTTCGGAAGAACAGAAACGTCACATCCTCTTCTGCTTGACATCAGCGAGGCCCGGGGGTGGCCTGAGCTTTGGCTGCCTTATTGCGAAGGTACGTGGGGCTCACGAGCTGCACGATGGGGAAGGGAGGGGCATGCCCTGAGACCTGTAGGGAAAAGCAGCACACGTTTGTTTTGCTCTTTGAGTCAAAAGATCTGGGCTYTAGGAGGCAGTGCTTAGAGACTGGGGAGAGAAAGCTGCAAAAAGTACAAAAYGTTCCATCTTCTATATTCCGAAAGTGCTTGAGTTGAGTTAGGATGTATTTGTGATCATGGCCGTAATCTCTCGAGTGTTTTGAACGTGTACTTCAAAATATGGAAGAAAACCAGTGTAGATACAGTGAAAACACTATGTAAATTGAATGTTAACTTTGTTGTCATTATGTTTAATACAAAACTTCTTTTTTTATATATTACTGACGTTAATGACTGTGGTTGATGCTTTAGCACGAATTCCTTCATGTCGTGGCATCTCCAGCATTCCGTGGCTGGTCCTTGTGGCGAAGGAGGCTTTAGTACCTCCTGTGTCTTTGCCTAGATGATTTAGTTAATGGTCCCAGTGTAACACTTGGGACTCTAAATGATTTCGTTCATTATATCAGATTATATCCTGCCTTCCTGAATTGTATTCCTGATTATATCCTGATGGCATCTTGCACTTTTCTCATTCTTTTTTGTAGAGAAAGGCTGGGCCTGCGGAACCACATGTGAGATTAACGCATGRAAAACCTCTCGGGACGGGGAGGTAACCTTACCCTGGCAGTTTGTACACAGGCAGCCCATGAGTAAATGGAGGGAGAGGGCGGTTGTGGTGGCAGCCCGGGCCCAGCCTGCGGCTGCCCCGCGTTTCTGGGGCGGTGCGCGGCCCCCCCGAGTGCGTCACACCTGCGTTCTGCTTTGAATAGGTTTCACGAAAGCCTCCGTCTGCCTCCTGTCACTGCATTTGCMTTTATTAAAACTAACAACCACAGAGCTGAAACAAAAGCTTATTTTGTTGCAGTCCAGACCAACACTAAGCTGCCTTTGTTTTCCCTGTCAGGCTGCATTTACATTTATACTGGCATGACTAGACTGCTCATTTTCTTTCCTGATAGACTAGATTTTCAGTTATAAGTGARAAATTTAACTTTAACTACATTCCCMCTTCTTGGTCACAGATAGGGCACCATTTCGGAATAAAGGGATCTAGAAATYTATTATTAGATATCAATTTCCCCTTGTATCCAGGGTACCCCACACCATCTTGCACAATCTGACAACTGAGATCAGTTCTGTTCAACTCTCCTTCTAAAGAGGAGGCTAGGGCTCATCCTCAGAAAAGTTATTGCAGTCTGCTCTAGTTCTTGCTTCTGGCTTTAATCTCTCCCTATCATCTGTCTGTTTTGTGCTCCCCAGGTTTTAATTATCATTTTTTTGCCAGTATTTATTTATAGCCAATATTAATTTATAGCCAGTATTATTTCACATGCAAGGCATAGGACTGTCAGATTCCAGTCTGTCAACAGATTGCAAGCCGTGAAGATGACAGCAAATATTGTAGTTATTTATGTCCTTGATTTTTATTGTTTTTTTATTGTGTGGGGGATGGCCCAGCACAGGGACAACCATGGGGGCTAGAGCCAGCCTTGCTCATGAGTTTTCTGCTACAGAAACATCTGCTGGTGTCTTCCTCGGTGCTGTGTTTGAAACCCTGCTGGGATGTTACCCACAGGATGACGAAGTTGAGGGCTACTTTTTCCATATTTTCTGGTTTGATTGTTTGCATTTAATGGGGTTTTTTTTCTGCTCTGAGAATAGTGTATCCAGTTCTGCTGTGACTGTAATTGCTTTTGTTAGCCCGTAATAAATGACGATGTTGGGTCAACGTTTTAAGCCTTAGCAAGCATCAGCTCATTGTCATTTACGTTACGGGTGACAGCATACTTATTTATAAACATTTACCCAAAGGACAACGAAACAAGAAACCTGCAGCTCATTACCATTTGCAGCATATTTGTGAGCATATTTATTTATAAATTTTTACCCAAAGGACAAAGAAACAAGAAACCTGGAATATTTTTCCTCATCTGCTCTACTGAGCTGATCAGGTGCTATGGTGTGCTACAGATGCTCAGGGGTTCTTCACAGATAAGGAAGATGCTAATGAATAGCTCCTTTTATTTTATTTTGCCTTTGTGTCCAGAAAATATATTGGAAGAAACGGAAAAGCATCAAACCCTGAAATTTTGCGGGTGTCTTTACTGGCTGTTCTGACCTGCACCACGTGTCAGATTTGTTCTCCTCTGCCTTGCTCTGCCTAAGCTGTGTGTAGCTGAAAGCATGATCAAAGGACTGGGTCTGGAAAATCAAATGGTAATAGAGTCTTAATTACACTAATACATTATATTATATACTTGTATATTATATATATACACATTATTTTTTATATATACTATATACTTACACATTTAATTTGGTTCTGAGTGATTTTTTGGATCATAGGAAGCAGGGTACTGAACTGTACCCATACATTTTCTTTGCCATGAACAGCTGATCATATTTGAGTTGAGCAGCATTCATCCTCAGTGTTTTCTGTGCATTTCTTTGTCATTAATAGGAAAGAGCTCATGTACTTAGGGTGCTTTTTGTGTAGGGTGCATGCAACAATATTTTCAGCCATTTTTATAACACAGTTTTCTGGTAAATCCAAGGGCTAGTTTAAATGTATTTATTTTTTAGATAAACTCCTTGCTTAACGGCACAAGAAATTACCCTCATTTACAGCAGAGCTGAACTCGAACTGAATGTTCCCTGAGCGCGGTAACGTTTTGTGCTTTGGGGAGTTTTGGGTAATTGCAGAGAGCTCCAAGATTTTTCCTCTGAGACAGTTTTGGGGTGGGAGCCTCTCCACTGAGCGCGACCCATCTGCGTTGCTCGCTTCAGCACAGGGGCCCTTTGCTCAGTCATCGCAAGATTAGTTTTTATCAGTTTCTGTGTAAACTCTGCTGCTTCTCTGCCAGTTCCTTGGTTCCCACAGTCCCGTCCTTCTCAGCCTTGCAAGCTTCTAGGCTCATGCTCACAGTATTCCTAAATATTTCTTTTGCTCCTGTTTTCTTTATCTGCATTTTTAAAATAGATTTTAATCAATGGTTAATTATGGATGCCCTCAAAAATGTTGCAAGTAGCGAAGCTGTAAGAGGGAAGCATTAATGAGTAATTACTGCCCGTTGTTTGATTTTCACCATTTTGGAACGGCAGATGCATAAATGAGAACTGCAGAGAAGCASGACCCATGACATCCCTAGTATAAAAACTGGGGCTACTGGGAGGGGAAGGGACCAAGAAAGTCACTGCTTTCTGTGTTTCCTACATAAGAAAATGAGTTTAGGAATTTTAGTTATTACTCAGGTGCAGAATTAGGATCTAAAGCATTAACCCCCTGCAAAATCCTACAGTTAAGGACCTTGCATGTGCTCGAGTTTTTGCCAGACTCAGGCCTTATACTTTATTTGGCGAACCAGTAACAGGAACATTCACAGGGCAGTATAAATAATCCCTCTGCTGAGCCAAACCAGCGGTTTCTAGTGCTCAAGGCCTAGAACATCTCTTTCTAATTTTACCCTGGCTCAGCCTGGGGTTAGGAGATGAGGCACAGATAAAAGCAGATAAGCAAAATTTAGTGTCCTGCCGTTTGTAAAATCTTAAACCAGCCATTAAAAATAAAAGAAGTGAGAAAAATATGTTAATGCATCACAAGAAGCTAAACTGCAGCAAACTGGCAGGGTTATGAGGCCGGGTCAGCAGGAAATCCAAGCAGGGGCAGCGAGGGCTTGCAGAGGTGCCCGTTGCAGCTGCCCGGGCAGAGACCTCCCTGTAAAGGGAGCAACTTTGAGCAGCATTAGCTCATTAGCTGCATGATGGCTCTAAACRCCTGCGGGGCTGGAGCTGCTTGGAGATTTTCCCTCTGACCGGTTTTCTCTTAGAAACTGCTGATTCCTCCAAAYGAGAAGGTTTTGCGTAACACCAACGGGCTGATTGCTGTGCCCCTTCCAGGCCATCCCCGCGCTGCAGCAGGCTCCCTATAGTGTGAAAAAGTTACTCTGAGGGAAATTAAAAATGAAGAGAGGCAGAGGTAGAACAGGGCAAGTTCATCTCGGGCGCCAGCCAAGGGGAGCCTCCTCCCTGGGGAGACTTGCTCCGTGTGTGCTTGGTGGCTTCTGCCATTGCATCGAGGCACTAACTTACCCCCGTGGGGGGAAATTTGTACCAAGTCTTTCCTTTTCTGCATGAAAACTATATTATGAATGTAAGAAGGCAGGAAGAAGAAGAAGAAGAAGGCTACTGCTAGGCAAGTGATTCTTGCCAAAGAGAAAATAAACGTTTASAGGACAATATTTATGCTATGAGGAGGAATAACCAGTAGTGATTTTAAACAGGAGCTATTTTAATCTCTGTAACCCCCAGATGTTTCTCCTGGCAGATGCCCAGTGCTCTTCAGCCTGCTGTTCCCAAGTGAATTCCATGCCTGGATTTGGGACAGCTACAGAGGGATTTTCTTAGGGATACAAGGTTTGGAGGAAAAACACTTTCTGGTGAGTGCTGGAAAATCAAACTCCGGATATTCCCTTCAATACCTGCCCCTGCTCAATATTTGCACATTTAAGTGACTTGTCTCCAATTTGGGTAACTGTGGGAAACCCAAACCACTTGGCGTTTTCTTTCAGGTAGTGATCCAAGGGTCTGTAAAAGGTAAAGTCCTGCAGACAGTATTTACTCTTTCTCACACCAGATTTATTTTGAGGCTCCAAAGGCTTCCCCTTCATCACAATGACTTGGGGAAATAAGAACATGGGAGATCACGTTCAGAAATGAGACCTCTAAYATAGAGAAAAACAGGGTTGGGTTGAAAGACTGGAGATGGCCTAATGGCACCACTGGTTTAACTTACACCTGGATCCTGTCTTTCCCTTTGTTTTCCTTTGAACTCTGTAACTGCTAAAAACCCTAGCACAGCAGTGAGATGAGGGGAGACTTAAACATATATATACTTTTTTTCTCTGTGCAGCATTTAGTTTTAAATCTGAACTGATGGCAATAGAGAAGCACTTAATTGTTCCTTTCCTTCGCAAGAACACATTAGTCTTTCCCACTTTCTCATCAGCTGATTTCAACAGGGATAAACATGTCATAAAATGTGCATTTCTCATATTATATGCACTAGTAAAATATACTCAGTACAGTTCAGTGTTCTTGTGAGGCGGCCAGGTTTTAATCTTTAAATAAATAAATAAAAATGCTTGTGCTTTTAAATTTATTTGCCCTTTTCCTTGACTTTTTTTTTTTTAAGATAACCAGCTAGCTCCGAGGAACAGGAGAGCACATGAGCAGTGCTAGGGCCAGCATATATAAAAAATATATGTTTTTAGCAATCGATTTCTGTAATGAAGATTCCTCTTGGGGGTCTCGGAAGGAGAGTGTCCTTTACCCCTAGAGAATGAWAAGGGAGGTGCAAGCTCACCTGCCTGCACGGGCAGGAACAGCTCATGTTTTTAGCTGCAGCACCAGCATTCTTTTGTCTGCACACATTCCAAAATTGATGGGAAAAGAAAAACAGTTTCACTCCAAGATGATGCTAAAATAATCCAATCCCTGCTTGAAAARGGGAACAAATGAACTTCCCTGTAAGACACTTAAAGGCTTTGAAGGTTAGTTATTTTAATAATCCTGGCTCTTGCAAGTACAATACCAAAAATGTCAACTTTTTCAGGACTGAAATTGGATCTAAAAAGGAACGGAAAGAGGAGCTGCCAGAATTCCTCCCTGCCAGCACGGAGTCTTCTTGGGTCACTAAGAAGAAGAAAGCAGCAATAATGGCAGCGAGTGCTGCTCTACCTTCCTTCTCTCCAAATATATTCCAAGAATGGGAATTTCCGGGCCTGGAATAAGAGAAACTCCATTTCTGCAAGGTTTATAATTAGCAAAAGAACAGCTTGAAAACAGATGCACTCCCCAAGCATGGTGTGCAGAAGTGTTAGGATGGCAGCAGAGCAGACATGAAAGACCTAGAAATATGTTCAGGACTTGGGGAATTTTGCTTATAAGTTTTGAAGAGGGTAGAGGTGCCTCAGAAGGAAAATAACCACAGCTCTCTGCAGACAACAAAAAATTTAGTGCTAGCAAGAGCAAAAGCAGAGCTGTATCATTTGGTTTCTACCCACTACATACTCGGGCTTGGCTTGGGTAGCATAAATATTGGCATTTTTGTTGCTCTGCCGTAAACAGATGCCTCGGGGATGCTGAAATTCCCCCAAAACATCATTATTTCTGCCACGTGCTATTTACCTTGCGAGGTGTCATCGCCCTCCCCTAGCACAACCAGCAGCYGAAGCCGCCGCGCTCTGCAGCAAGGCCCTGTGAGCAAGCAGCCCGCAGCCTTGCAYGGGACCTTCCCAGGTGGGTAGAAAGGGCATCATCTGATGCCCTGGCAGCTCCAGGCRGCCGTGTTTGGGATCACGTTTGTGTGTTATTAATGGCTGCCTTCTCCAAAGCAGAGCTGCCGGGAGAGGCGGCTTCTCTTTTATGACCTGCCTGTRCACCGTGAAGTCCCCCTAAGTATTCAGTTTTGTCACCCAGCAGTTAAGGGATCAAAAAATATCTTCAGAGAAACCRTTATTTGCCAATCTATACAGATGGGAACGTAATGCTGGTGGATTGAACAYAGAGATACCAAGCCACTAAACGCAACCTGTTCACAGATGTGCTTTGACGACTGTAATGAACTTGTTCTGSAGAGATCATATTATTTTAACAGTGCTATAAGCTCTAATCCTTGTTTGATTGCTGCTGTATTGCTCACGGAGCTGGAAAAGCAATGTGCTTACTGTCTTAGCATCCAGACAATGAGCCAGGGGAATTGGTTGACCCAAATAAAGCAACATTTTTTTTCCTGTTTGTGGTTTCTTGGCTTTACCTTGATAATCACTATGTGAACATTGGACATATATTCAGGTAAATTGATCTGAACTGTCTTGCATGCAATATTTTTCCTTATTGAACAGAGTGTTTATTTAATCCTCATTTCATAGGAATGGAGCTCAAAAATCTTTCAAACAAATGACAGCAACAAACCAACCCAACTAGGTGGATATGAACTGTCCTTTCCTCTCATAGGAACAAGGTAATGTTGGCATTAGCTAGAGATAATTAAGTGTGGAAACACATCTGCAAAGCAAATGAATGGTAACAGAGAGAGGCAGACGGAGAAAAAAGAGCTAGAGCCTCCGAGAAGGTCCAAAATCAGGTATTGATAACCATCCAAAAGGCATCGTGTGCCTTGCAGGATGCCACGGCTTCTTGTTTTCAAATACATGTATTAGAGGASAATAGGAAACGGAAAGCAGGTTGGGAAGGTTAAAGCTAGAAGACAGTTTCTTCAGGGTGAAATGACTGTTCTGTTCAGATGCCTCTATTCACAGCAGTGATTCACAGCAGTGATTCACTATGGAGTACCGAGACCCACTTTGTGAACTGAATGCCGTGGGGGGACAGCGTGCCCTTGCAGAGCACTTTCCTTTTGCTCTTAAGAGGGACATTTTTCCATCTGCTGGGTAGCAAAAAAGAAAGCTAAAGAACAGGTACAGTATATTTTTTACTCCATATTCAATACTGACAACCRGATTATTGGTTGACTTGTATAAAAGATAAGCAGGAAAAGATATACAAAATTCTGATTGATGGTGTTCTACGGTTCAAATGATCCACACTGTGCATGGGATGTTCCCCCTGCTTAAGCCAAGCAGAAACTCTGCAATAAATCTGAACACACAGCAGTGCGTAACTGAATGTACCGAGCTGAGAATTTTACAAAAAAACGGTTCTATGTCCTATCGTAGGTTCAGACTGTTTCCTAGCTTGGTGTTTTTTTCAGGACTGATAGGATTTGGAAAGAATATGTTTGTGTAGGTGTCAGATGTGTCTAGTGTTGCACCGTTTTTCCCTAGGCCGATATTAAGGATGTGCCCTAATGCCTGGAAGTTGGTACAGCAGCTTTTGGACAAAGCAAAGCGCTCTTTGGCAAGACGTGTACTAGCAGTCCCGTTTAAAGAACAATGTCTCCGAAGCTCTTTGCAGTCACTTCTCTGCACACCGGCACCGTCTCTCAGCACTGCCACAAACGGCCTTTCAGCTGCTCCGGTTTCATCCCGAACGGGCTCCTGCCAGTGAAACGTTTTGTTGTGTTACCTGTGAGGCCCTTTTCTGTTGCTAGCGTGAGGAGGTTTTGCATGTAAGCATGCAAACAAGGAGCTTGAGCGTAAGAGAGGGCAGATTGCCCCAAAGTGTCATCCAAACCTCACTCAACCGTCGTTCCGGTTTCCAGACCAAAGCCAGGGGAGCTTCTCAAACGCAGATCATGTAACTAAGTGCACCAGCACAGACATGAATGCAACTGTTGGTACCTGGGTTTCGGAGAGTTTTAGCCCAGGTGTCCTGAAGTGCAGTGTTCAGGTGATTTTTATTTTACTTCTCTCTCCAAAGAATAATTGTTATCCTATGATGTAYCTCCTAAAGAGGAAACAAGAGTCGGCTCAGATCAATGTATTTTAATCTCCTGCTCTGTATTTCCTCTGAAATCAGACAGAATTAGGTCATCTGTCTGCCCTGGATCCATCTTTACTCGAAATCCGTGCTGAATTATTTTGGCAGGCTCTGCAGTGCTTTTCTGCATTGGGTAACAGGGGTTGCAAACTGGCATGGAAGCCGCCTCGTGCTTGCAGATGTTCCGTGGCCTAGATGAACAGCAGAGTTTTTCTATCAGAAACACCAAGCTCAAGCAGCAGTTCTTCCTGCTAATGAGCCTTRACCCGACGGCTGTCCAAGGGCTCGCTCCCTTACCAGTTCTGGTGTTCGGCTGTGGGTTTCATAGATTCAGCTTTAACTCAGTGTTTTCTTTGCATGCCAGGGAAATGTTTATGCAAATGAAATTTAATGCCTCAGGCTAAACAAAGCCATTTATCAGAGGCTGCTGTGGTGAGGAAATATTAGGAAAATACGCAATACTTTTGAAGAGAGATGCTCATGTTACCTAAAATTAGTTCTCTTAGTGACCTGGGTTAGGTTGGCCTACCTTGCAACASCTGGTAGTTCCTTCTCCACTGCAGGGAATAGTTTAATTAGCATTAGCTGCTTACTTAGCATCTCCTGATTACAGCCTCAGATCCCTCCTCCTTGGGGAATCCTTAAATGGCCAACAGGTGCCTTGGTAACTGCTATTTCACTGAATGATAACAGCTATAGAGAGGGCTAAAGGCTTGGGAGAGGGATAGGGGCAGGCTGTCAGGAAGGAGATGTGTTGTAGGTTTAAATGGTAAGCATTCRTTTTGTGGAAGTTGCTTACATGAGCTCTGTAACTAAGTGGTCTGGGAGATGAAAGCTATGCTGAGTTATCTACATAATCTGCTAGTGGGACTTCTGTACTGAAGTACCTGAGGCTAAAGCTCTCACACTATGCACTTCTCCCGGTGTATCCTGCAGGTAAGTGGAGGAAAGTTCCAGTCTGGTGAATTTAAGTAAGCGAGTTTCTTGTATGGAACAGTTGCTTGTGTTTTAAATACTGCTGTTTTACCACAAATCCCCTGCAATATGAGTTTGCATCTCCTCATGCTGAGGAAGGACCAGGGCTGGGGTTTCCTACCTCCGGGGTGAATGCTCCCTTCATTCCATCAAAGGTAGCTATGTGTTAAGATTAGAAGTCTGAGGTCTGCTCAGGCTGCTAAAGGACCAGATTCAGAGCAGCAAGGTAAAATAAAAGTGAAAAATAAAACAAAGCCCGTGATGTTGTGCTGTAAGCATTGCAGTGCCTGGAAGCTGTTTCTCAGGAGATGCAGCRGAGCTGTGATGGTTTCATCCCTGTGCTGGCTTGACAAAAAGGGCCTTGCTAGGGCTGCCTTGGGCTCGGCGGGACCTGCCTGGCAGTCTTGCCCTGGATTCCTTGCTCCACAGCTGGAGCACCGTGCAGCACAGGCAAGAGCTCCTGTTTGGCTTGGTAGCGAGCCAAGCAAGCTCGCTCCTGCTCGCAGGGTGTCTTGTGGCCAACCCATAGGTTCAATKTGGGGTAAGGTATGTCAGGCCAGAGCACGCAGCAGACTTTCTGCCTCTTATCAGTTTTGTTTCCCCTTTGTATTTTCTGTTATCGCTTGATAAAGCCTTGATTGTAATTCTTCCCATAGCCCCTCAGACATGTGCCTGGGAGYGGGGGCATAGCTCTGAACTGGTACCAGGGGACAGAATGTCCTCACTGCTCGCTGGCTTATTAAGCTCCTTGGTTTGCAAGGGAAACCTTGTGCTTCCCARTGCTGCGCTGGGAAGCTGTGCATGTGTTTGCTCCTTTGCTCTCTGCTTGAAAGCTCCACTGTTTCTGAGGAAGGAAGCGTGGTAGTGCTCTGTGCTCCCCTGCCACCTGTGTCCCCTCTACCTGGGGTATGGGGTGGCAATCAGTGCTTCTGCATCTGAGCCCAGATCTGCTGTGTGCTTCTCTTTGCTCTCCTGGTACGTGATGAGCTGCAGAGGCTGCTTCTCTGTGAATCCCCTTAGGTCGTTGCAGCTCTTTGCTTGGAGAGGCAACGAAACCTGCCTGAAGAGGGGCAGGRGGAAGAACATGGAGCTGTAGCTTCCGTGTTTTGTATTTTGCTTTCTGTTGAACCAAGTGTCTCACTTAAGAGCAGTAGCATTTTGGTCACATTTAGTCYATGTGAAGTGACATCTCGCATGTAAAATACAGACATGTGCTTTAGAATGAATTTTTTTTTTCCCAGGATAGTGTTACATGTATCCTTTGGAAAAGGAGTCATTTTGTTGTGTGATCTGTTAATTCTGCAGCTGCTTTGTGTGATATAGTTACACAGGTACCTGCCTTGGGGAAGGATGCCTTTAGACTCTGCAGTAGGAGACACGCTGCTAATGCACCTGCCTCTTATATGTGCAACTGTGTTGATTATCTTCAAGTTTGGGACGTTGCAAAATAAGTGGTTTTTAACTGAAATCATGTTTGCATGGAAGCTGTGCTGCAGAACACAATCCTGGAAATTCTTGCTTTCTTTCATCTGAGTTAATGGTTGCACATTGAAAACATGAAGAGGAAGGAGAAGTGGCTTTATCATAAGTTCTTCCTTATGTAAAGCTAAGCTGGGATATTAAAAAACTCTTGTACAAATTAGAGACATGATATTTAGGAACTAGAAATTTATTTAGGTTTTTAGAAACTGCAAAAATGGAGTGTTGGCCATTGTATGTCTTTCAAAAAAAAAAAAAAAAAAGCTAGGTGATAGGTGTTTCCACACTTCTGCAATATTTTGAAAACAGTGATAGAACAGGCATACAATAAATGTCTTCAATATAAAAAAATGTATATAAAGGAAAAATAATGTCCTTCATGCGTTACAGAAAACTACCTGAGCTCAATGAATGGCCTATCCCTGCTAGTATTCCTTGAAGAGTGGCACTTTATTAGGTTTTATATAATTGCAATGCTTGAAATATTGCTATTATGTCACAGGCGATAGTATCTGAAAAGAAAACAGGATAAAAAATAAATGACACAGAAAATTAATGTTCTGGTTATACATCTGGAAGGAAATTTGAACAGGCTGTTCTGAACTATCTTGTACTTTTGGCATAAGAAGATAGAAAAGTTATGTTGCTGAACTGCATTTTTTTTTCTTTTTCTTATTTAATCTGGCCAGTTCCCCACAYAGATTGAAGTCAGATCTTAGCTGATGAGGACTCGACTAACAGGCATCTAGTTTTTGACTTTAACATTAGGCCGGACATTGGGCTTGATATTCTTATCCAGTCTTATAAGTTTTGCACAAATAATTTTAAACTTTATTTTTATACTGTAAACAAAGAAATTGGAGGTAACTCATTTATCTACAAGTCATTTAGAAGGATTTAGATCAATAGGGCCCATTAGTACCRCATCTTGGATACAGATGACTGGACTATCCACTTGTAAGGGTTTGGTTTTTTTTTTTAACTCAAGCTAAAGAAGAAACACACATTAAAGCATAACCAAAATGAAATGAATCAAAACACATAAGTTGCCTGATTTCACTGTTATTTACATTTGGTGTATCAAGAGGACACGCTTCACTGCTTGGACATTTCGAGGAAGGGAAGACCAAAGCCTCCATGGTTTGTTTGTCCTTCATACTTTAATACTTCATACCTGYGTGAGCAAGGCTGGCTAATTGCAGCCTATAGCTTAATTGCAGTTTTTTTTTCCTGGAGTCTGGGCTTCAGGAGAGGCAGAAAAACACTAAACAGGAAGCCTGAGAGGTGTCACATGAGTGATCTTCTGAAGACGCCACTATCTAAACTGTTTGGTGGAGGCGGGCTGTGATCTTCCTAAGTATCCCAGGAGGAAGTGTGCCTCGTTAGCTGGGGACATTCACAGCTCTGTTGGAAAGCAGAATGGATAAAGAGAACATTTAACAACAACAACAACCACAAAACCCCACCTGKACTCATGGGTGTTAAATGCAATGCTGTTTGCTTGGCTCCGTTATTTGCACAGCAGAGAGATGATTTCACCTCTCCAGTTCCAGCTATAGTAGGGAATAGGAATTGCTCATTTTCTTCTTGTAACAGGGATTTTTCTTCTAAGTTTTCCAAGGCCATGTAGAATTGCCTGGAAATGCTAGGTTGATTCTAGATGTGAACTTGCTGCAGTTCCTTTGGAGTAGGATTCTGGTCCGTATCTCATGGAGGGGGAAGAACTGCACAGTGGTGTGATCTGTGTGATGAGGAAATATCYAGGGTAATCTCTTCATCTTGTCTAAGTGCATAGGAGAGTAATTTTACAGCATGCCTGTCTGTCACTTAAAAGTTGTGCTCTTAAATGCAAAGATCATGTTCTCTTCAACCACACATTTAATTTGGTCTACCCTCTTGGAACTCATCCTAACTGAATGCAATAAATGGATGTGGCATGAGTGCTTTCCTCCTCCCCCCATGGTATTGCTTTTTCTATATCTTAATTGGAAGATTTTTATGACATGAGAAGGGAGTTGAAGCGTGACATGCAGATTGTTGGCCGATCTTTGTGATAAGTAATGGAACACTTGTGGCAAATATAATCTGGAGATACCCAGCAGTTAGAGCTGATGAGCTCAGCTTTCTTGTCTTTCTTTTCCCTCCCAGTCTATAACTCTGCTAGTAAAAGCAACCATAATAAGTTTGGCTTCCTGTCTTATTGTAATTCTTGCATAACCCTGCCCACAAACTAAAGACAAAAATACATGTGAATGTGTTTTAAATGCATTCTTAGATTTTTCTCAGTAATGAAAGCTTTTTGTATAACTGGGGCCAAAGAGCAAATATTTGTAGTAACAGCTTCTCTTTATCAGAAATTGGTAGTAACGTTCTATAGCACAAGAAAATGTCTATCAGTTTTTATCAAAACTGAAAAGATGAATGGGATGGCATTCAGGCTCTGGCTGATAAGAGGTTGCTCAGCACTGCGGGTACTTGCCCAGCAGGAATCGGGCACAGCTAATGATCTTGTGGTGCGGCTCCTCCCAACAGAATTAGGCRCCCCAAACTGCTGAGTACCTTTCCTAGACTGCTCTCGGTCTCAGTTAACTCTGTTACACTTTCTGAATCGACCTTTGGCTGCTCAGAGTTGTGCCTCGTGAGGCTGTCAGGAGCGGCTGTGCTCTAAGGGAGAAGGATTTCTGATGCTGGCATTCCCAGTGGAGCCCTACTGCTACTATTTTATATGATCTCRAAATAGCTGATTTCTGAAACTAAACAGAAATTCTGTCACAAACTGATAGTTTGTTGCTTCAACTACTAGGTCTGCATCAGGASTTCTGGATTACTTCCTTATTTGTTTCTGATGGGGCACAGCTTTGCAAATAGTCTAATAATTTACTGAAACATCTGCTTTGCAATACCATGTTTTCTTTATTGCTGACCCAGCACTACGAGTCTCTAAACGGTGATGGATCTTAATAATTAGTATATATCACCACTTTTTCCTCCATTACATTAGTACATAAGCTCTCTAGCTTTTTTTTTTTTTGTTTTAACTAATTATTCCATGCCACTAGCACACTGAGTCACCCCACTGTGCTGAAGCTGTTTGGTAATATTCCTGGAACACTGTATAAAACAATTAGTTTGTAACTTCTCAGAATATAATATTGGTATATTCTTAGTCAGCAGGCTTATTCCTCTTAGTCACTAAGATTTATTCCAGTTGACACTAGAGGTAACACACTTCTTGCTGCTTTCTATTTCTGGTAATTCCTTTGTCAAATGTACCATTAATCTCTTTTTTTCTTTCTCCCCCTCTCTCCTTTCCCCAGTATTTCCAGCCCTGGGGTACTCAAACATCTCTCAGTAGATGCTCTCAAACACCCTTGACGCTTCTCTATGGAAAATTACTGTCTTTAGGCAACTCTGGCTAAAGGGAATTCTGACAAAACTGCAGTACAGCTTCATGCTCTCCTTCCACCAAGGCTTTGAGGCTTGTGTGCRCGCACAGCRGAAAGGGCAGTGAAAAGAGAAGAGGAGGTTTACATCCCTGTGGATGCAGCCTGGAATGCTTCAGAAGAGGACACGTGGTTCATATTGCACATCTGAAATGATGTTTTCTATCCCATTTCCTGATACAGAGGCCAGCTRTGGGCAGGATGGGTTATTATGAGTGTTCTGGATTTTGCAAAGCTGATGTCTGCTGGCTTTGTGTCYGCTCCCCCTTCCTGTGACCAATGCGAGAGGAATTGATTAGGCCAAAAGCTATGCAGTGGGAATCCCATGGGGAGAAGTGTTTGGTGGCAACCACAGTTGCCAAAGCAAAATCTGTTGTCTTAAACATCTTTCAAAATCATAAGAAAACTGCAGCAGTGGAAGGTACCACTTTTCTGGCTGCTCTGCACCTCATCGAGGCAATAAACTATAAAACTCCAGGAGTATTCAATATATACCTTGGTGATTAGCTAATCTTCCAAAATATGTAGGCATCATCTATGGGTATAGAAGCTTTGAACTCTACACTTGAGTTGCTGTAGACAGTATGGAGTTGGCCAGTAGCTAAATCTGAAGGCCAATTTGCAGGTCACTTTAAAGACTGAGTAAAAACATTATTTAGAGAGGCAGCTATAGATGAGACAGGTGAACAGGCCAGAATCTTGGGTTTCATTCCAGGTGCTAAAGCAACTTTGCTATATGGTGATGGTGTGAGTTGCTTGTTGTTAGTCACCAAACACACAGGAGGACTGAGGTTTGACTGCTCAGAAGTGCTGCAAATCACTCAGAACAGCCCTGACCAGCAGAGAAGGGCTGCAAACAGGTGGGTCAGGAAAAGAAAGGAGTAACCTCGTGGGGAAGAGAACAATTATCATGCAAATAAGTAAAATAAACAGAAAACCAAACAAAACTCAGTTTCCCAGTGTGGTCTTCTAATCTCCTCCATAAAGCAGAAGGATGGTGCTCATGCAGGAGGCTGTGTAAGCATCTGAAGACCTTGATCTTGAGCTTTGAAAAATTCCTTCCAGGTTCCTCCCTTCAGATAAGGGGCTCTAAATTGTCCTAGTGGGACAATTGCCAGCGTGGGATGTGGTCTTTCTCACAGAGCCGTTTGCAGTTTCTTGCATTGCCCGTTTCAGGCTCTTAAATTGTGGTATCTTTCTAGAAACCATTCCACATGAAAGTAGGTTATCTACTCAAAGCTCTCTTCTCTCCCTCCCCCTTTTTTCTTTTGCACTTATCTCAGTATTATATTCAGTCATCTCTGAGTAATAGCTGGCTGATTTCCAAAATTTAGAAGTCTTTGAAGAACCCCTCAATGCAGCTGCGCTGTTCACAGTAGTGGGAAGGCACAAGTTGCACCTCTGGTGGCAGCAGCTTTTTAAAGATTCCCTAAAAGGGACCACAAGTGACATATCTTGATGAATGTTTGTGACTGTTGGGTTGGCTGCTGTGTATCCTGCAATGGGAATGTTCCCATTACAGTTTTGGGAGATGTCCGCTTTGGTCGTGTCATGTTTCTCCTCTTAAACTGCTGACTCTGACAAAGAGAGGTCAATAGGAGTTTGACTGTAAATAGCTTGTTTGGAGATGTGGAGTAAATTGCGACAAGGTCAGGGGCAAGTGTAGCTTTTTGGAGGTTTTCCAGTCTGATTTGTATGGAGAGAAGGAGGCGGGATGCCCTTTCTGTACGGAAGGTGGCYAAGATGAAAATCGGTAACAGAAGCTCCTTGTTCCTATCCTGGTGCTCATGTTCTTTATACCATTTTCCTTGCAGTTCTTGCAAAGAACTGGTGGGGAAGTCCCCCATTTCTTTCCCTTTTACAGTATGTGCGTGAGGGGGAACCCACTTGTATGGGTATTTCTTTGTTATGTTGAAATATAACAAGAAGCAATTAAAGAAATGCTCATAGTTAGGGGTGCATTGCCTCCCATTTTGTTAGAATTGCTATTTATTTTTAATAGAACACATTTAAGGATAGCTGACACATATTGCTCTGTATTCCCTTTAAGGATCATGTCAAATAATTTCAGTATTTTATCCCTGGAGTCACATGTGAGAATAGAAAGAATGAAAGGGCAAAMGGGGCTCCTTAATGCCAATTACAGAAGCGAATCTAGATACCAGTTGGTTGCAGGGGAGAAGCTTATGCAGTAAGAACTTGAAAGGTAAAGGAAGTGTCATCTCTTCCYTGATGGTTGTTCTTCTCTACCCACACTCTGGACGCTGTTGTTTGCAGTTCTAGGAGTGCTTTGAAATAATCTGTCATTGGATGAAATTGGCTTGTTGCTTTGGTGTGTCAGTTAACATCAGGATAATATAAACTGTGTTGCATAGGGGGAAGAAAGGGTTGCAATAGCAGGACGTACAGATATGGTACAGCTGTAGAGACCTTGTTATGCTTGAGGAAAAGTTACTACCAACAGAAACATGAATTACACAAAAGTGCTAAATTCAGGAGCTCTAGTTAAACAAGGAAGTCAGACCTGTATATTTTAAATGTGACCTCTAACAAAGAGCAAGAGAAGAGCAAGCAAACTAGGGGGAAACAAGGGCCGAAACAAATAACAGCSTTCCTCGAATCTCCCCACACCTGTTTATACACACACACAAAAGCTAGCATTTTTATTAGTGCTGTCAGGTTACTCCTGGTGGGAGCCTGGTATTTTGTWCAACTTGGCACATGTTCCCTAGAAATGATTGTGACAAATGTGCTAATACATCAGTGTTGGGAAACCACTTCCTTGCTGGGAGCTGATGAGGCCTTTCACRTGCCTCTGGTAGCTCTCAAAATGTTGACAGCAGCGCAGCTTTCAAAAGCGTGAACTGGGCAGGAGAAGGAAGCCCAAGACTTATGGTGCATGAGAKGAGTCATGGGCTGCATCCAGTTGTCGATTTTTCCCTGCCCTTGGGTGGTTTAGGGCACTTGTGCTGCATAGGAGGATGCTYCCACCCAGGTCCTCGTGGGGTGCATCAGTGACGTAACTGGTTGGTTTGCACGTTGAAATAAATGCAGCCTAAGATGCTAGTTGCTGTGTCTCCTGATCTGTTCTCCAAACACTGCTCTGTTTGGGGCAATACTTCTGAAATCTCCCTTCTGAACCACAGGGAAATTGTTCTTTTGCAGACTTGCCCATGTGCTGCTTGTTGTTCTTCCCCTTTCCTGATGGTTACAAGTCAGGAGCAGTTCAGGACTGAGAAAGCAATACAAAATRGGATGTCTTAAACTGCTATAATAACAGTATAATAGTATGAAAGCTGTTTATGTTTTTGCTTTTAAAACATTCTTTTGATTTGTTTTTAGTGGAGATATGTCCTTTTTATAAAGCAGTATGGGCATGTCCTTGCTTGTGACACAGAACTTCTTGTTTCTTTACTTATCTGAGAATCTCTGCCCTGGGTTGTGTGGTTCCATCTGCTGCTCAGGTTGTAATGCCAGGGCAAAGCAGAGTATGCTTTGTGCTTTAGCTTCAGAGAGCTTTATCACTCATTAGTTGTCACAGGTTTCAGTCTTAATATYTTTTCCAAATGTTATGCTTCACATTTAAAAACAGCATTAATAGTAAGCAGCTGAATTTAAATTGAAAGCATAGTGCTGATATTTCCTGATCTATCTCTTCAGAGAAGAGACAATATCAGTTCTAGCCTCTTTGGTGTCTATGAGGACCATATTGTGCTTATCCCACAGGACGAGGCTCTGCTATGCCTGTCCAGAGGAGCRAATCTATTTTGAGTCCATCTGCCAGTAGAGCTGCTTGGCCAAAAAATGTAGAGTGGAGCTCCAAATAAAGGAGAAATAGTAGGAGTGAAAAACAGCCCAAAAGCTGTTTGCCCTTTTCATTGGAAGGCAGGAGAGTACTGCGTTTCTATACTGATGCTTCCCATGAGATCCAAACTGGTCTCTTTATGGTGCTGATCATAAACACTGTCTTGACTCCTTGTGCAATGTTATTACACATCTGCACCCAATAGACTCTGCTTTGGATCTTACTGTTTCAATGTGTTCTGGTGTGTTTATATGTGCACGAGTTGGGAGGGAGAAGGAAGCTTCTGATCTCAACATGTGGTAGACTTTAAATTGTTTGTGAGGGTTTTGGAAAGTTCTGCATTGGACAAAATTGGAAGCCAGACTCTTTTTATAGGACTGTTTCTCCTTTTTTACGTAGCTCTAGTTATTTCTGGTCCTGCAGGAGTGGTGTCCTAATGAAAACATTCTGGCTTCTGAAGCCTCTTGGTCACATGTTAATTGTGTTTTTAAATGAAAATAGCTCAAAAAAAAATGGAATGAGAATAGTCTGCAGGGAACTTTGGCTTTCTGTTTCATGTTGAGATGCTTGACTGATGCAATCTGTTTCTCCAAGCGCCTTTGTACCTAAATGATTAAACTTGACTTCTAAAGCTGTATACCCTAAAAATACTCTATATTCAGAATACAGAATTATGCGCTCATATGGAAGGAAAGGCCATAATTTAGGATGACTTGATGTGGCCATGTGGATATTCTGGCTTTAATTTGACATTTAAGAACAATCCAGTTAACCAAGTGGTTGAGTCTTATTCATGCTGTCTCTTCATTTCTAGTTTGCTAATGCTTAACAACAGTTGGCAGCATTGTGATAACATCTAAAACTCATAACTAACCAATTACAGGAAACACAACACTGGTTAGGTTGCTCTTTTTGTGGTGAGTGTGAGGAGAAGGGGGTGGCTTGGTCATTTTAGCTGGTTCATTGTAGTCGGTGATGGTGTCCAAGGAGAAGGGATGGGTTCTGTTTTTCTTTCCCTCTTCCCACTATCATGCAAGGGAAGCCTATGCTGATGGGAAGGGATCACAACACTGTCAGTGGGAGCCTATGGGCTCTTCTTGCTCTTCTGCTATGGCTGCAAGAAGGGCTTTGCTGATGTGAGCCTGGTCGGAGAGACAGGAGCAGGTCTGCTGGGGTAAAATGGCTCTTCACTCAGGCATCTTCAATTGTTCTTGCTCAGGGCTATTTTCCCTAGGCCATCTAGGGTGCCCCTATGGCTAATGAAGTTTCCCACCTGCTGACCYTTCAGCTCTGCTGCTCCTTCACAGGCTCTTCTGAAGCACACTGACCTAACACCCTGAGGCCCTCCCTAAGGAGSGCTAGAATTAACTTAATGTAAATAYATGGCAGTCTGGCCCTCTGCATACAGAAATCCTTCCAGGTTACGTCACTGCTCAAGCTAAATTGCCTCAGCATCATGAGACGTGCTTTTATCAAACCAGTTTCTCGGCAGTGGTTATAAACACACGTAACTGGGGCCAGATGCTTCTTGGCTCCRGATTCATCTTCGGAGCTACTGCTCCGTGGAGCGTGGGCAGAGTGAACCAACACCTGCAAYGGGCTGTAGATGGGTTCCTGTGAGCTGGCTTCACTTCTAAGCCTTTAGATATTAGGTGGAAAAGCTAGTTTTATAGCCAAAAGGGCTCTCAGACCAGCTCTTTCATGGAGTAGATCTCATCTTTGCTAATCAATCTCTTTGTTGATCAGTTTGGCTTACAAATCTCTGTGAACCCTGTATTGGAGGCAAATGTATTAGAGCTCAACAGAATGTGATTATCCCACCAACTGCTTTGACTTTTAAGGCAACTTAAATGGCTTTGAGGTCATAATTACCACTTAGTTCTGTATTTAGATCCAGGTGAGTAGGGCAGAAATCTGGAGACCTAAGGAGGTAGATGTGTAAGGGGGGGAAAAAGTCTTCCCTATATAAAGAGTGAGATGACCATGGGCAGAAACACCATCAAAATTGATGCTAAAATGAAAAGTGGTTAGAGYAAATAAGATGACAGGAGCTTAAGTAATTTTTAACACCTTTCAAGAAAGGACAATCTACTTGTACCGACTTCCTCAAGAGGATGGTGGGGAGAGGAGGGTGGGATGCAGAAGATCTCTGGCATATTGTGATCTGGAAAGCTGGGATGTAATGAAATTGTAAATATTTGTATTATTAAATCATCTTTCATTATTATAGAGTATTTAAACACAAGAAAAAAATGGGTGAAAGAACAAGATGGAGAGTGACTCACAAGGTAGAACTTTTTGTGCATGTTTTTTGAAATAAATGATGGGAATCATGTCCTTTGGTACAGAAAATGTACCAAACTTCRTTAGAAAATGTTGAAGTTTCCAACGTCATCTGTCATGATGCTGCCTGGTTCATTAATAACTTACTGGAGTGTGTGTTATGAATGCTGCATTTTTATCACAGTTGTATGAAAAACTTCTTTCAGAAAAGCCAGAATCAAATGTTCTTGGACCATTTACATAAAGTTAGTTCTGTACTTTTGGTTTTTTTGTAAGCCAAATTAACGGGAATCATGACATGGGTAGGAGGGAAATGTCTTCTATTAAATAAATGAGTACGTAACTATTTCTGCAGGAGTGTGGGGGGAAATCACGTTCTTATTTATTCACCTGCTGTTACTAAGGTGATTACTGGAACTCMAATTTGCAGACAAAGGTGTGGGAGAAAACGTTATTTGCCTTGGCTGGTGCTCTGTGTAGCAATAGCCCCCRTGATGGATGTTCTTGGGAATTTTGGACTTATCAACCCGAAACTAGGGAGATAGGCGAGCCAGAACACAAAGCAGAGGTAACCACTTAAATCTGTTAGTAGATGAATGCAGCTTTTCTCAGGGGCTTGGCAAACATACTGGCAATTAGTTTTCTCTGATTACGAGCACTTGTGATGTTTGTGAAACACTGTCTTTCAGCTGTGGTTTCATGTCGTACCTAGGGCCTTCCCGCCAGCCCAGCAGAACATGCGCAGGCTCTGGCTCCTTGCAGTTGAGTGGGAAGGCAATGACTATATCAGCTGTTTGCTGTGCTTTCTGTTTCTTTTTAACTTGCTCTGGCTTGCTTCCCACTGAGAGTGTTGTTCTCCAGGGAAAAAGATTTACGGGAGGATGGGGTTGTGAAGCTCTAGACCTCATGGTCTCCTTCCTCATTTGCTGCAGAGCTGGGGTAATGGGRTGGTCTGGAGTGTGTTTGTCATGGCCAAAATCCCACACCTGCAGGGGCTTCTCGACATGGACCTATCCTGTCCCATGGGGTATATGTCTCTCAAAGTCCTTAATACTTGCAGCGTAAGTTTAGTTGTACACAATCCCAAATGCAAGATGAACTTTTATATAAGCCTTCTCAGCTGCAGTGAGATAAATTACGGTAGTAATTTAAGAGCAAAAGTGGTTCTGTTTAAATAAGAGTACACAATCTTTGTAATATAACCAGCCATCTCTATAGCAAAGAATAGTACGTGCTATTCTTAGTTTTGTACTGACTCAGTCTAGTTGCAGAATGTTCCTTGGTGTCTTTTAGACCTGATAGGTCTCCCCATTCACTGTTCCCCTTTCAGCATCACCTAGATACCGAGAGTGGATGTGAAACTCGGAACTGCGGTGTCGCAATAGGGTATGAATTTCATCACTTAGTGACTAAGAAAGTAGGGCAGCACACTGAAAGGCTGAATATGATCTAATTGACAGCTCTTTAAAATAAATAAACAACTTTCCAGTGTTCTTTTTAGGGAGTCCAAATAAGTCTACAATTCCCAAGGTCAGATACAATTATTTGATATAGTAATTGTATTGGTGTAGGCTTTATTGGTGTTAATTTTGTCTAGTCAAATGTAACCTGTTTGAAGAAATGTCATTGTTAGAATTTTTAATTTTATTATTAAATTGGGAAGAAAGAAAGAATGGTGTTAACTTAGCTGACTATTTTTAACCTTTTATCTATCTTCACATTAATCATTAAAAGCTCCTGTTAGCAAATACCTTTTAATGTTGTTCATCAATGGAAAGTGCATCTGAACTCACTCAGGTGCTATTAATGAAAATGGTAAGAGCAGTGATTTGTTACTGCTGCTGCATTAGCTGCTGTTATTATGAATCGCGTGACCTGATGAATATGTTGTTCTTGTCATGCATGTAGTAATAGAGAAGGAAAATAAAGAGCAATATCTTTACCAATTAGCAATAAATATATTTTGAGGAAAGGAACTTCCCTCTCTCTGTCAGTTTAGAAACAACTTAATCCTTCTAGGAGGAAGCCCTGAGTAAATATAAACTCTGCAGTGATAATGGATGTTAAGTGTACGACTTGATTTCCTTTTGGGACTGGGAGCTGATTTTGTCAGCTGGTCATTGTCACAGCTCTGCTTCCCTGCAGCAATTGCTTCCTTATAGTTCCTGCAGGCTTCCTTTGCCCTGAGGCTGTCACATCTGCAAGGTAAATGAAACCAAAATGCATTGTAATGCGGAAATATCAAAACTGACGGCAGCAGTGAGTGCCCTRTCCCTGCCTGATTTTCCTGCAGAGTCTCTGCTGAGTGGTTTTATCTGAGCTGAACGTCCTCCTCTTAATGCGATAATCCTAGTCTATAGAGCCAGGATAAAGAGAGAGATTCATCTTTTATGTTAACAATTATCTTACAACAGTGAGGATCCCTTGAAAACCTCTGTACAACTGAGATTAGGCTCATGCTTGCTTTGTRTCTTGCTTTAGACATAGGCATAAATTCCAGTAAGAGATTTTCATTAAAAATAGCAGAGTTCCTGGAGCCTTACACAACTGAAAGAATAGGTTGTAATGGATCATGCTCTACCTCATTCTAGGTGTTGACACTGGGATGTACACCGTGGGAACACAGTGATACAACTGCATTTAAATAATGTGACCTACCCATCCCAATGAGTAGGAAGTCTGGTTTATTTGCATAAGCAATGCAGTGAGGCTGTTCCTTAAACTTGTATTGATTGCAGGAGGACCCAGAAGGGAGGAGGYCTGTGACATACTGGCAAACAACAGGAGCCAGCCAACTTGAATCAGGCTTCAGAGAACACCAGCATGTTCTTCAGCACTGGGCAGCAGTCAAAAAACATGTGCATATAGTACTTACCCAATGGTATTAATAAACTGSTATGGTTCTCTTCCCTAGAGTAATCTATATTGTGCATCACAGCACCATCACTTCTCAGTGCCTAACTGATTTTTGGGAAGAGAATGAGTTTCTCCTTAGCATAGTCTCACATTTAATATTCCATTCTATTGGAAAGGAAAATGTCTTGCAGGATAGCATTAGTTTTGAACTAGTGTCTCCCACAGGAAGGTTAGCCAATAAATTAAGATATTTAATCAAATTAATCTGAATAAMTATTTCTAGTGTGCAATCAACCTAKAGGATCCGTGTAATGCTGTAGGGGCTTGCAACGCTGCTGCCAGGGGGATTTGTTCTTGGASCTTGCTCCTTTCATTCCTTGAATTAACATGCACTGAGTGGGTGCTGGGGGAGCCCTGACTGTCTGTGCCCTTTGGGGCCCCTGTTGAAGTTTCTGAAAGAACTGAGAGATTCCAGTTATAAAAAGACTTGCAGACYGTTTGAGTTTTTCTTTTTGAATGAGGTACAATGTGAGTTGATACTGGATCAACAGATCAGCAAGTCTGCTCAGCACGAGGAACTGATGGAGCCCTGTTTATATTATAGGATGTTTTTCTAATGTTGCCTCTCATTGTTTCTAATTATTTGGTTGCTCRAGCAGTATATTTGTCCTGCCTGAAAAAAGGCATGAGCCTTACTCCTATAGACAGACACAAGAAASTCTAGTGTGGGGTATGTTGCATTATAGATTGTGGATCAAGTACCTTTGTAACAYATGGTGCATCATAATTCAACATACAATCAACTCTACACCATATGGACACTGTACTGTATTGGTCTTCCTTAGATTTTATTATCTCTTCAAAGTAACAGGACTAGGAAAYGTAGCAATGAGGATTACTTCTTGTTTTTTTCTCTTGTGTGTTASAAACAACCAAAAAAGCAGTTATTTCCTAGCAACATCACTCTTTTTTCTACCAATACTTTTAAATTAAGAASACTGAAAATACACTATTAGAACTGTTGAATTTCAGTAAAATACTGTAGAATGTATTTATTTTTGGCTGAAAGCTCTGAAGTTGTTTTTTTTTCCCACTACTTTTCAGTGATTTATTGGAACGCTGGAGGTAGAACCATCTCATCTGAAAAATGGGGGACAACAGTTTCTCATCAGATCAAAYATCAACATGAGCACTTACTGGGTTAATATTCCTCTATTGCCTGACTTTTTCCTGTCTAATTAGATTTTAGAAACATTTGCCTACCAGAGGAAGACTCTTTCTAGGTTTTCATCTTTTACCTTTAATTTTCTGTTGAATTATTACCGTTAATCTGAAGACTGTGTTTGAGTTTTTGATAGAACTTTGATTCAAGAAATCGGGGGTAAGAATCTCTTTCCATGTGCATGTAAATTATTCTYTGGGCTTCATCAAAACAGGACACTGTCGGTTCCTGAAGGTTCCCGATAATCGTTTTCCTCACGGGACTGTCAATATTAATCTGAAACATAAAATAGCATTACTAAAGTTACACTGAGAATGTGGAAAGGAAGAGCAAGGAAGAATAAAACTAAAACTGTACTGAATGCCTTTCATGTCAGTGTATGGTATGAGAATATGTACACCTATGGTGTTTATTGTTATTTGGAATGTATGATGTATGTGAGATATTGCCAAAATTAAGATGAAACAGAAATCAGGTCCATGTTCATGCCTTTAATCCTTCTGCTCTAGAGCCAGTACCTAATCAAAAAACCTAATTACTTGCMATAGAGTAGCCTTTTCCTTTTACAGATAGAGACTCCATAATTCCATTTTGGCTGTTTTGGCATGAATGTAGGAGAAGGGAAGTCAGAGGCTTGATAGGGAGCTCCTTCCCTTGAGAAGGGAAGGCTGGTTTATGACATTCTGATGTAGAAAGCCAGTTTAATAATAACCAAACTTGCAGAGTAGAAAGTTTTAGCAATAGGAAATGTTCCAAATAAAGTRGAACTTCATTGTGATGGGTTAGCTCAGGATGAATCGCGTTGCTTCCGGCAACTTAACTTGTCTTTAGGTGTTGAAAGGAGAGCTCTAACAGCGTGAGCTCGAGTAGATGTCTTGAGTGTGCTGGGGTTGTGCTATTCTAGAAGCGCCATTTGTGCATTTTCAATGTTGCTGGACTTTGAACACGGTGACATCCAGGCCTGTTTAATCATGAATATCATGAAATCGGTGCGTCCTGAAGAGCTAGAATCCAGAGAGCTAATAACATGGTTCAAACATACAGTACTTGGTGGTGGGGGGTAGATAAAGCTATGCAACTTATATTTAGCCGTCTTGACTGAAGGCTTTACTTTTGAGTAATGAATGTGTGGTTGGCAATACTGACACTCTCTTCTCAAAATGAGTGTCTTGCTGAATTTCCTATGGCCTGCACATGCTAAAAATATAAGAAATC
Source organism: Eudromia elegans (assembly GCA_003342815.1). Lineage (NCBI taxonomy): Eukaryota > Metazoa > Chordata > Aves > Tinamiformes > Tinamidae > Eudromia > Eudromia elegans. The sequence goes on from PTEX01000083.1 coordinate 2,253,935, forward strand.
AGAAAAAAAGACATGGGAAAAATATGTYGCCTTTCAAGTTGTGATTTAAACCTCATATAAAGAAAAAAATATCTAATTTCCTCAAGTTTTAGTTCATTGGGAGTATTTTAATTGTTTAAAGCTGCAAATACTCTCAGACACCATCTGGGAATGAAGCTGGATTGTTCTGGGCTTGCCCTACAGCRTCAACAGGCAGATTACAATTTGAGAATCTTTATTAGTTCTTTTTCCACGATTTTTTCTGCTCTGTAACATGGCCAGAGCCTGCAGATATAAAAGAGCATTAAGCAGCGATGCTTCTAGATTGCAGGGCATGACCCGCTGAGCAGGAATGACCTTTTTTTTTTTTTTTTTTTTTTTTTTTTTTTTTTTTTTTTTTTACTTAGTTGTGGCAGGGTGGGGGAGAAAGTTTTTGAATATTTTACACTTAAATCCAAAGAACTTTAATTGTTTTCTACTTAAAGCAGTGCAGTGTTTAGGGGAAAGTAGATGAGATTTTGTTTGGACAGTTCCCTGAAGGGACAGGGCTGGGTAGAGGTTTTTTTACTTGACTTCATATCTCTTTGGCAAAGGTGGGGCTCTTGTATCCATACAATATTGGTCTAAACAAGATTCCACTGGAGTGAGACCCACWGCCCCTGGATCACACCAGAAAAGAAGTCCAAGAACTTGGTTCTGAGCACATTTGTGCATTTTGTGAATATCCTTGGTGGATTTGGTTGAAAGATTTGCTTATAGGCAAAGAAATGAAATTCTGGGTGCAGAAGGATTTGGAAAAGATGAATGGCCAAGGTGTTTGCACTTTTATGTGAGAAGTACAAAACATTGGTCATTGAATTTGCAAACCATGTTACACTTCCGACTTTCCTAGCAAGGAAAGGAACTGTTAATGTTACAGTAGTTCACCTCATTGGGAGCCTCGGATTCAACGTAGTCTGTAAAAAGTTTYCTGGCCACTGAAATCCGCTTCCTTTGAGATGTGATCTTCTTATAAGCTTCACAATCAAGCCAGAACTTGATGTTTTCCTCACTGTGCTCCGTCTCCAAGTAGGTCTGGTAGATCATAGGCCCATCTATAAATATTTCAGAAGACAAACTTTATGTACAGTGTGTATGTGCCTTATCTTTAGAGGACTTTGAGGGCTGTGGGGATGTTTACAGTGCTTCATTCTACACCTACAAACATTTTTATTAGGTTATAATGAAGTGAGGGATTAAACACTCGAGCTCACCCCAGAGCCCTAGACCTCAAGCAGGTATTTCCTGAGCCCTAGACCTCAAGCAGAGGTCCCTTTGACCTCAGTGGTGTTTTGCTGTGCAGGGGCATGGGAAGCCTTGTACTTCCTGCTCTGTAGAAACTATCAGGTATATTCAAGGACTAATGATTATTTAGAAATTCCAGCTTTGCATAGGAGATATCTCGGTTATCAAGTAATTATGCTGAGCATAAAAATAAAAAAAAAAATCATTCTTTTTCCTTTCATCCTAAGCTCTTATACCACAGAAAAGGTAGCTCTTTTAGCTGCTATTAATTGCATAAGACAACGCAGTGACAAGAAAGCTGTGTTCAGTGCGTAAGCAGTTTTGCGTATATGGACACATCTTTCCAAGCCTGTTGCCAGGTGTTTCACAGCAACAATTGGTGGGACCTTAGCAAAAATCTACTAAGTTTTGAGTGCTATGGGGTTGGGTTTTTTTCCCTTCCTCCTCTTGTGGTGATTTCATCTGGCCTGTGTTCTACAGAGGTAGGTGACAGAACTGTTAAAATGCCCAAGGCCAGGAGAACACTGAGGAGGCTTTGCCCGGCGCTGCCACTTGCTGAGCAGGGCTGTCAGTGCTTACAAATGCTAAGTCATGCCTATATAAATAGTAAAGCCCACATGGGATAACTTGGAGGCCTAAACAAAGCATGGGGCAACAGGATGCAACATCTAAGTGCACTTAGATGCACAAAAGGCTGTATTACAGGAGCTGTACATGCAGTATAGTGTACACCATGTCTGTCTTCTAGAATTTCTCTTACATAAACTTATTTTCCAGTAATCCAGCTTGGAATAAGAACATAGTTACTTACATTTACTTGTTATCAGCTTTTCAAAAGACTGGGACCACTGRAGAACTTCCTCCAAAGACAGCCTGTAGAGAAGAAAATAGATTATGGTTGCACTAGGAGGTAGAGTTTGCTCTGACTACAGCCAGATATAAAAACAGCAGTTCTGAATTGAAAATCCGTCCTCTAAATAGGATATATATGAATTTTGTGTTCATAGAATCATAGAATGGCTAAGGTTGGAAGGGACCTGTAGAGGTCATCTAGTCCAACCCCCCTGCACACACAGGGTCCCCTAGAGCATGTGGCACAGGGTGATGTCCAGGCAGGTTTTGAAGATCTCCAGAGAAGGAGACTCTACCACCTCTCTGGGCAGCCTGTTCCAGGGCTCTGTCACCCTTACTGTTAAGAAGTTCTTTCTTAAGTTCCTGTGGAACTTTTGGTGCCTCAATTTGTGGCTGTTTCCTCTAGTTCTATCACTGGCCACCACTGAGAAGAGGCTTTTAAAAAGGCTTTTCTGCACACTTCAGACCCTGTGCTAACTATGCGGAATAATGTAGTCTTCTTGTTCTATTCAATGTTCCATCTTGAGAAACTTTCAGATAACTCCTGTGAAAATGGTACATGCATTTTTGGGTAATGTGTACGGAAAACAGTAACTTTCTAGACTATAGCTTCTTTGAGACAGGGAAGTTGAGGGTTAGATTTGTATTTAGTAGCAGAGTCTGAGGGCTCTGGGTTGTCTTGAGGCCCTTCTGACCCAGGCTGCAGCCAGGTGCCTTATCAGCTGAGATCTGGAGCAGCAGACAAATAACGCAAGGCTAATACACGTTATCCAGCCCATCTCCGGTTGTTTATAACCAAGTATGACACAGGTCAGCAATCTGAGCTTACTTCTTGGAGAGGACTGAAGAAAAAAATATATTTTTCTTAATACTTGTTATTCTCAAGTGATAATTTCACAAGATTGTAGGAGCGTCTTGGTTGATTCTGGGAAAGAGTATGAAAGCAGCGAGGTGAGAGACTAAACAGTTTGATGAAAAATAAATATTTGGTGGCTAGTCTGCAAGTGAACATAAATTACCACGGTACCATTTACGGTAAGTGATTTTTTTTTTTAAGCATTGCAATTTTAATACCTAAATGATGGTAACTTAAAAACGCTCCTGGTTATGTTAGGAGGAGGAAGCCCAGGCCATGTTTTCCGATGTGTGCTCTTGGCTCTGCTTCCCAGATTTTCCCTGTTTAACTGCTGTATCCGTGGCCTTTTTAACTGGCCACTGCCCTTTTATTTTGGCTGGGCCTGCCCCTCCAGAGGGAGCGCGGTACCSGGCACGTCACCACGAGCACATCGTGCTCTCGGCTCTCTAGTAACACCAGGGCACGCAGGCCTGCTTCTTGTCAAAAGGCATTTTCCTCATGTAYTCTTGGCCACCTCTTTGTAAACACGCGAAGCGGGTGCTTATTGGAAGTGAGAATCTTGCTCCTCTCCGTTTTTCCCCCCTTTTCCTTTTTAAGGGCTGCCTCTGAGTCATGCTGCCTGTCGCTGCCGCAGATCACTTTTTAGCTCGGTCAGCAAGGCTGCTTGTGCTCCCATCTCGCTGCCTCGATGAGCAGCGGCAGCCGGACGCCGTATTTCCATGTCGGGTTGTTTGCTTTCTGTGCAGCCAAAAGGAGGTCACTGCCTGAGGGGGSAGCTGACACAGAGGAAAACCTTTCTCCTCCTTTCCTTTTTTTCTTTTTCCTGAGSTCAGGAAAATATGCAAGTCAGGAAAATGTGAGCACAGGTTACGAGGAGCTGTATTATGCTGTCTTAGCTGTAATCTTTTTGACACTGTAATATGCTACCTAATAGCATCCCCTTTGTACATGGAAGGAATCCACACCTCTACTCAGTATTTACTAGGGTACTATTTGCGTTAGTAGCAAACACTTGGCTGTATGAAAGATGCTGAAGATGCTGCATATTGCACATGACATTAATCCTGTGCAGGAACTTCCACAGTAAAGATTTTTTTCCTTTCTTTTTCTCCCTCCTACTTAGGCAGAAGTGTGTGTTGCAGAGCATAGGAGGATTTATCATTACTTACTTGGTAGTGATCCTGTTTTTCTTTGCTTTGAGTGTCTTGCAAAACCAGCAGGCATTTAGACTCATTCTCCTAAATGTGAAAAATAATGAGTTTGAAACCTGCTGTGCTCAGTGTTGCTACCTTATATTTTGCCTGTAATTCAATATATTTTATCTCTCATTCAGTATAACAGTTTTCTCCTTATAACAGTGCTACCAATTCCAGTAGTATTTTTACTCTTCATTTAATTATTTTGGAGAGGGAGGGTTGTGAGCTGAAATTTGTGTGTTTTTATTCTCCTTTGGCTTTTGAGAGATGCCAAATTGTTTGCAAAGCCTGTGTGGGGCACTGGTGACTTTGTATAGACAAAACCCAATATAGCCTAAAACTAAATATTCTTAGACAGTAATTACCTAAACTTTCTTTGATCTGAGGGTTTGCTGCCATGTGCTGCTTGCGCTGCTGTAGCGGTTTAATTTCTGTAGACTTACCTGAATCACCTTATCTTACAATACCAGATATCCTGTATTTTGCATATTCTCATATCCAAATCATTGGTCTACACCTAATCATTTGGTTACACCAAAATATAAACAAATACAAATTGTGGCTTGTTTCGAAACCTCAAGTAGCCAACGGAGCTGAACTGTTTTACAGAAATAACCTAGAAATATCAGATTCAAATGTAATTCAGTCATTTCTATATGAATTTGAAACATCAGTCTATAATTTTTTTCATGTGGTTGCTAGATGGAAAACTACGTTGCATCAGGAAATGTTGTTATTCTGAGGCACCTTTTTAATCTGAGTTAGGGACTTTAAACAAATACTGTACCACTGTGTGCAAGTAGGTTGCCCATGCTGGCAATGGCATTATTCCTACAGTAAGATGGATATACTGTATAAATTGCAGCAGAGGAAGCTGTAGCTTTATGCCACATTTTATAGCAGGCTAAAATGTGAGTAATCTGTGACCCTGCCTGCATTAGGGCCAGATCMTCTGCAACAGATCACAGTGTGTAAGCACCCATTCAAATAGCTCAGCTGGCTGTGCAGCTGGGCCACAGGGAGCATTTTCACCTGATGCATACGATAAAGCATAACCATTTTGTTAGCTTATTATAAGGTTTCTATCACAATGAGGCTGCAAGTTTTACAACGTGTAGGAATTGTACTTTCTGCAGCTCTTGTAATCAAAAGGAAAGTCATATGGTTACAGTCCTTTCAGAGAATGACTAACTTGCCTGATTATAGGTGAATCAAAGACCTGAAAGTATTTATAAATAAAATACATGCAGAACTGATATAGAAATGAGAATTCTCTATTTTCATATTGGAAAATAAAGACTGCTTTGGTAGGTCAAAGAACAAAACCTCTTTACATTCAGACTGCAACATACACTTTAGTTTTCAGCATCCTTGCTATGCTGTAATCTGTAAACTACCCCATCTCCCTGTTTCTAACATACAGTGCTTGTTCCAATGGAGCTTTCAGGAAAGAAAGTCCTATATAGAAGGTCTCCTTAGTTGCCTTCTGTAATCTCACTCCGTTTAGTTCTACCAAGAACATTACATACAATTTTTGCATGGAAATAGGGATGAACTTGTTTATACRTCAGTAACATTTTGAAAATTATTCTGTTATTCTGAGGTAACTTTACATATGAAGTGGAAAAGATGTATTTCCTATGCTAGGCTTTTTTTCCTGGTAATATTTTAAGTACGAAATCTCATACTTACAGAACCTCTTCTTGGGTGGTTGCCCGTGATTAAAATGTCTCATTTAGTAGTCGCATTTGTTTCCAAATGTTTCCAAATTCCTTGACCTGTGTTTTTCTTCATTATTTTCTTTTAATGCAGAAGGTCTTACTACCCTTTGTCTGTGTCTCCACTCTCCATGCTCGTGCCAGGCTCCTTTATTATACATACCATATGCAAACAGTGCCTGTGGTTTCAGCAGAAGTTCAGTCAGACTCTGATGCGCTGCTGATAGAGGCTGGTTGCTCTGAAATCATCTTGACATCTCTACTGATCAGCTGCAATGCAATGAAGCTTGGTTTTACTGAAATCTTGCATGAATTGTCCAAGTTTTATGACTAATAATTTCCCTCCCTTTATCAAAGTTACTAACGTATCAGGTCCATGCTTGACACAAACGGTACAAGTGGCTACAAGCAGAAGCCTCATAAGTAAATGTTGCTGACAGTGTGACTCTGGAGAAAACAAAATACAAAAAGGAAAATTTCAGTTCTGYTTCTTATATCTCCACTAATGATTTCTTTTAAAAAATATTTATTACTTGATTTTACTTATATGTGGTCTTGCTCACTTTGAAACCTTTGGGCATATGGAGTGTGTGCGGTGGACCTGATAGGTCTGCTGCCATGTAGACTTGATGCCGCTCCATTAGTGGTCACTGCACGTGTGCTTTTGCAGTTTGCTTCTGCTGCCCTTTCTTGGCTGGACACCCAGGATGAGCCTTTCTCCCTCCCTTCCCAGAATACTTGAGAGGCTGGGCAACTAGGCAGCGGTGCCCTCTCAGGGAAAATGTCAGTGCCCAAGCCTAGATGATGATTTTTTCTTATTACTTGAGTATTCCACTAGATGTCACTTGATGTCACCCTGAAGGAGAAGACTTTTTTTTTTCCTCTCCTATGAGGATCACTTCAGGCGGGGTCTCTGCARGCTCTGGGGAAGCTCTTTGCAGTTTCACTGCATGAATGKCCTCGTTAGCCTGGGAGGGACCAGTAGATAACTTAGGCATAGGGTGAACAGGCTTCTGGTGTGGGTGTGTATATACCAAGTCAGAGCTGCTATTTTTTTTTTTTTTTTCCTTTTTTTGGGTCTTGTCACCCCCAACCCTGGGACTGAACCATCTCTTGCAGAGTGGTTGAGACAATGGCCAGCTTGGTCACAGCAGCTCTTTGCTCTCAGCCAGGGTGATGCTYGCAGGTCCCAGCAGCTGTTCTCACTTGCATCCCCTAAGGCCTCATGGAAAATGAGTTATGCCCTGGCTTGTGTCAGCTTCTCCTGTCCTCCCACAACCTCTCCTGGTTTTCAGAGTTGTCTTAAAATATCTGACAGATAGGATATTATGCAAGAAATACGGCAAGGCTGTCTCCAAGACTTACCTGCCACTCAAGAGGCTGTTTAAGTGTCAATATTGATTTTCCTCTTTCTGTAATAATTTGGCATTAGAAATATGTACTTTGTCAGCCTTAGAAATACATACTTTGCCAGCCTCTTTCATTCATATTCTCCTATTTCCTTTTCTGTTTTCTCTTGTTTACACTTAACTAGTAGGACCATCTTTAAATCTCGTGCCTTCTCTCTATTTTTTGCTCTTTCGTTTGCTCATTCTTTCCTATTGTGTTTCTATTTTAACTCTCTTCTGCTCAATAAATATCTCGCTCACCTACATCTGTCTCGCATTAGTGAACCTGGAAGTTCTGTCCCTCTTGCACTTTCTCAGATCGATTCCCCTTCTTTCCATCCACCCACGTGCTGCCTTGCTTGCACACAGCTACCCAACCTCTTTGCTCTGCACCCACAGGAAGCCTTTTGTGCATCTAGGAATGCTGCTTGCTGGAGCTTGTTCCTTGTGCCATGTCTTAAGAGGTCACGTAAACAGGAGCAAGGAGGATGTGCCAGGAGGTCTCGGACCTATCTGGAGAGAAAGCTTAGGCAGAGCATTGAGGCCCTTGATAAAGCTGAAGGAGAGCAGAAGGTAGATGTGCCTTGATTTAAGCACTGCTCATCCCTGCCATGCATGAAAAAAGCATTCSCACAGGTATCAGAGTGGTTTCTGTTACCAGGTGGATGTAGGCATGGCTTGCTGGTATTCAGCAACTTTAAGAGTTCTAGTGGTTTTTATATTTATGTTTTCTTCAAGCTTCTATGCTATACGTTTGGACATATGTCTTACAGCTGCCAATCTCCACAAGCTTAACAGAGTACCACCTGTTYAGTGCTTGGAGCACAGTTCAGACATCCCTTCTTGCCTCAGATTTGTGCTATGACCCTTCTCTTCCCCTTCCTCCTAAAAGCCCTGCAGTCCCATGTGAGCCTCGACCCTGGATGCAGAAAGAGGAAGTCACATGGCTGAAGGCTTGGGCTGCACTTCACGTGAACCGTCACCATCTCATGGTGCTGTGCTTGGGGTAAGAGGGCACTGCATGCCCCGGGTTCCAGCAGAGCCTGGCAATGACTGCKGCACCCGCTGGACTTCAGCAGGGCTTCGTGCTTCCACTTCGTGGAGGGATCCTGGCCAATTGTCTTAGGGCAAAGTTGTTGTTATTTGGTCCATGTTGGCCAGAACATCTGACSGTGTTTGCACAGAGCTTCCTGCCTTCTAGCTGTTCATTCCAGCACAGCCARTTCCTAGTCTGGCTCTGGGCTTTGAAGACCACGTGTGCATTGCTCAGGCTGACATGAGCAAGCATGTTGTTTTGCTTAAACTCTGGATCCTGTTAAAAACGAGGCCTCTCTTCTGCATCTGTCAAGCTGTCTTAGTGACCTTTATGGTTGACAAAATATTAAGTACAGTAAACATAGTACAAACGTGTTCCATAAGTGCTAAGAAATTTGTGGATTTCTCAGTTGTTACTACTATGCAAAGGATATTTGTTTTATTTTTAAAAGTTTTCCTGTAGCTGTTGAAGCTCCCTCCAACACTAGCAACATGGGGAGAGAGAGAGAGAGAGGAAAAAATAACCACTCCTGACCTTCATTTTCAGAGGTGTAAATTCTGTAGGCAGATGTTCTGTCACTTTAGTACATTGACTGTACTAAAAACTTTGAGAAGTGTTGTTGATCTGTATCTGCACATGAGTGCAGGGTGATGATGAAGGGTTTACGTTCCTGCGTGTCGCTTTTGATTTGAACTATTTCTAATTTTATCAGTGAAAGGGAGCCGTGTGAATTGGTCACCATAGCAGTCTTGCTGAGTGCCTGAAGCCTGTGGAGTATTTGGACTATACAAAGAAGCTGAAGGCAATGCTCAGTGAGATTAAAATATTGAGCTGCTTTGGGGTCTTTCAATGGAGTACCTTCTGGCTCTACTTTAAGAAAGAAGGGGAAATAAGTTTATTTCTTAATATAAACATATTCTTCACAGATTTAAATCTTTTTGCAACTAAAACTTTGAGGTATATATTTACCCAAACAGAATTGGCTAATAACCTTAAAGTTTATCTGACTTTATTTTTGTACATCYAAGACAAACTTAAGTAGTCTTTGAGCAAGTGGAATATTAAGCAAGATCTTGTTTTGTAATTTCTGCCTCTGCTCAGTGACTAAAGACTTCCTTTGATAAAGCTTCGTTTATAGGGATTGCACCTCTGACACAACCAACCCATGTCTGTGAATGGAAGATGAGCATATCTAATCTTTCCACCTACTGCCATGTATTCTTAGCTTCTCAGCCATTTCACAACCACAAAGAAGACAATGACATTCACAGTCTGTTATTTCAGTGTGTGGGCAGGGAGGAGTAGCATTTAGCGGTCTAAGGTGAGGAATTTGTGTCGTTCTTTGCCATCTCAAATGGGCCTGGCCTCTAATTTCCTTCCTGCTTCATAGTGCATAGCTATAGGATGTCTCTACTAATTGGCTTTTTGGTTAGSATTTTCCTTACATATAAGTAATAGGATATACCATATTTTTAATACTCTTGCAGATAATACTAAAACATATATATTTCAGGGGCTATATTTAGACAAAGCTTTCCAAAATGGAGAAGTGAAGGTCAATCTTAGAAATTCACATTTAGGCAACTGCAAAGCTGCTGTACTGAGTCCCACTGGAAAGAAGACTTCTCTTTAGTGCGAGAAGTTGTCTCGCATCAAGTGTATGTCCCAAGATGGTGTGATTATCTGGGGGTTTTAAGCAAGGTGTTTGAAGGGAGTCCAAGTCATCACTACCAAATCTTAAAGCTTTTCTCTCTATTATGTTCTGTTTTCCAGTATTGATCTGTAGTTGATGGCAGATCTGRTTTAATGTTTTTCCATGAACGGAACTACAATTTTCCATTCTCTTTTTTTTTTCCAAAGTTAATACTAGCCAAAAAAAAATCAGATTTTGATATACATGTTTTATTAGGAGGTATTTAGCAGAGCTTATAGCCAAGCAAAAGTTTGAGGCTGAGTTCTGCACAGATTGATTGTTTTGGAAAGTCTGAGCATTTAACTAGTAGTTAACTAATAGCTCAGCACATGCTGGAAAAGGATATTTCCCTCAGTTGCTTACTAATTTGTTTACAAGTAGGTAAATGGAACTTGCGTTCACAAGCTTCTTTGAGTAGGGGAACTCTCCAGAGAGGCACATTTTCCACGTTCTCATGTGTAAGGTGTACTGTTTTGGAAGAGGCTGCCGYGCTTGGCGGTGCAAAGCCCACGGCTGTGAAACCAGTGTGCGCTACTGAGGCTATTGGTGTGCTCAGGCTGGGGGAAGAGGTTATGAGCAAAAGTTGCAGACGGGCTTAATGTGGTGCATGTACCTGCTAAATGAAGGCAAGTTTGCAAACAAGCAAAAAGCTGTTGTATCCTTAATCCCTTTGAACWCTCTGCTCTGCTGTTTCCTTGAGTCTAGAGGAAACAGCATTCTAGGGGAAACAGCAGTCTACCTTCATTTAGGTAATATTTCAAAGAAAGAATTCACTACAAAAGAAACATCATGTATTGCAGTTCTTAAAGCAACTTTTGCAGAAATAATAATACCTACTTCTTGACTATTTTTAAAGCATGTGAATATTATTGAAGTATCTCAAAATAATAAATTTTCTTTTGTACCATTAAATTATGGCTTATATCCTCCTGTCTTTACAAAGCAGGCTAGCACAGCACTAAACCACAGTAAAATATTTTCAAAACTCTTGCACTCTGTTTAAACACACCTGGCTTTGTATGGCCCTGCTATAGCAACAGCTGTATAATGCTGGGCTTATGACACCATCCCAGAGACAGCTCTGAGTCTCTGTTGTGCTATTTATTCCTTGGTGAAACATAGTAGTGTTGCTAGGGATAGGGGAGCAACCTGGGATGTGTCTCATTAATAGACCTTGGACCTTTGTGGTTGTCTTTTGGGCTCTTATTATGCATGAAGTGAACAATTTGGAGACGTGTGACAGCTGGGCTGCAAAGACAGGAATGTTTTTCTCAGAATATTCTTGGAGGGCTCTAACCCATGCATGTGTCTCTGCTGTTGGGGTACACTGGAGGTATATGGCATAGTGAATGAGACACCACTAGGCACTGGTGAGGCCAAACCTTGAATATGGTATTCAGTTTTAGGCCCATCACCTACAGAAAGGTGCTGGAGAGTGCCCAAAGAAGGRCAAAGAAGCTGATGAAGGRTCTGGAGCACAAACCTTATGAGGAACTGCTGAGACAGGTGGGGTGTTATAGTCTGGAGAAGARGAGGCTCAGGGGAGGCTCTTGCTCTCTGCAACTACCTGAAAGAAGGCTGTAGTGAGGCAGGGATCAATCTCTYTTMTGGAATAACTACCAGTAGGACAGGAGGAGATGGCCTCAAGTTGAGCCAGGGAAGGCTCAGGTTAGATATTGGAGAAAATCTTTATATGGGAAGAGAAGTCAAGCCTTGGAATAGGCTGCCCAGGAACGTGGTGAAGCTGCTGTCCCGGGCAGTCTTCAAGAAATGCSTAGTTGAGGCACCTAGGGACAGGRTTTAACAGATATGGTGGTGAAAGGCTTACGGTTGGATTCTATAATCTTCAAAAGTCTTTTCCAAACATAATGATTCTGTGATTGTAGAAGGTGACAGCGATTATCCTTCCTTACATTGCCTTGAGCAGACCTCTCTTCTGCACTGAAGACTGTTCCCCTTTGGGAGCCTTGAAGTGCCCAAAGGGTGGCAGTGTAGACACAGCCTGTGCTCCTCSGGAGGTGACTCGTGGCTTTATGGCTTCTCCCTCTGGTGCAGAAGGAGGGAGTGTGCCTAACTAAGCTTGTGCCGTTCAGGAAGATGGAAARTCTRTAAGGATGCAATAAAATCTTGTATTGTTATCCTTGTGACCTCTGTGTCTCTTGAAGKTAATTCATCAAGGTCAGGGCACTCTTTCATTTTGAACTCTAAAGTCACAAGATATTAAACATGCCAGATTTGGCAGTGTCTGTGTTTGAAGTCATATAGTTCAAGTATAATTGCTRCTTTCCTCTCTTTAGTTCCCTGTCAATGTCCACTGTGGTGTAGCCTACTCATAGCACTGTGTATTTTGCAGAGTAAATGTAACATATTTGCAGTGTTAAGTGAATGTCCTTTACTGATAATTGTGAATTAGGGTCTGAATCTTGCAGAGTTAGCTRTGTAGAACTAACACCATGAGGAATGGGACTTCAAGGCAATCTYCTGCTGCTGCCTCATTGGGTAAGTAGGCACGGGTGATCTGCTGTGCTGTGCACATCGTCCACATCGAGTGAGATAGAACCGTGGGCTCAGCGATCAAGTGGTTTCTATATTTGAGTTTTGACTCAGATGGTCGTAGTAACTGGGGGAGCATGAAAAATAGGAAGGAAACTTACACATGCTTCTGTTTTTTGGTGGCTGATGTAGATCACCACCTCCAGACAAACAAGTTTAAGGCCCCGTATAATGGCAGGGTGAGGGGAGGTGTGAGTCTGGAGGCGTAGGAGGGATTACTATTTGAAAAAGGAGATGGGAACTGCCACCAGGATGGGACAGAAGGGAAGCGTGTGCTTCAAGCTCACTTCACTAATTATGCTGGATAGGCSTCTTAAGACAAAAAATGACCACAGAACTTTGATGTTTTTCTCAGTAGATTTAATTGCAGAGGTGCTTATTATTTCACAATAAATTAAACAGGAAAAYAAAAATGCTACATACCTGCCTGTTGAATACATACTTAGGAACACAGCTTATATAATTCTTACATAAGTTAAAATAAATCAATTTTAATAYGTGTCAATTTGTATTTACATAGCACAATGTCATAATGGAGCTGCTCCTGCACTTATTAACACTTCACAGCTTTTTCTAAGAAGAAAAGAGCTATTATCTATCTTGTCTAGGCTCTTCCTTGGCGTGTACAAAACAGCTGTATTTGTTTTTCATCTTTCCTCATCACTCAGCTGGAGACTTGTTAGCTGGCATTTCCTAATAATTAACAGTTCTTTGGGATCTGGTAGTTCAATCAATGTTCGGTGTTGTTCCGCTGATAAATAGCATCCTGTCTTGGGTCGATGGCCTATGGGAGGAGGAGACTTTTTTCCCCCATGTTGCTCTCACTTGTAACCATCTTGCCAGTTTTTATCCTCTTTTCTTCTGCTGGTGGAGCTGTCTGCATCTCCCCTAGGGCTCCCTTGAGGAAGGCATCCTCCTTGCTGGCATCCAGCCATCCCAAGGATCTTGTCACAGGATATGTGGTGCAAGGTTTACCTGGCTCTTCATGGCCTTGGGCTCTTCATTTTGAGTTATTGATCTGCAGCTGGTTTAAAAGGTTCGAGTAGGCTTTGGATTTCAAAAATCTGGGATATGAATCCCTTTCCATGAGGGTGAAGACTGTTTTTTGGGCTTCATCAAAACTTGAGTGAGTTGGGTCTTGTGCCCTTTTGGCTGTTGCTTCCCTTGTATGGTAGTCAATATTGATCTAGAAAGAAGAAAAGATTGTTCACAAGTTAAAGTTACTACTATTTTCTATATTTATTGTTTTGTTTTGTCAGCAAACAAGTTCCTAGTCATAGACCCCAATGATATTCAATATGRGAATTGCAAAATAAGGGGACTTAAAGGTTTATATTCTAGGTGTGCACAAAAGTTGCTATTCAATCTGTGAATGTATTTTTTTTATGAAGTCAGAACTAGTAAGATTGAACAAGAGGAGGCGTATGGAAAAAGAAACTTCTGATGAAGATGTTAGGAGAAACTTTGTGTAAAATGGGTATCTTGAGTTTGCAATACCATCAAAATGCAATAGTTCCAGTTTTCCCAAAGTTCCTTCCTATTTTAGAGGAGAAGAGAAAACCCGCAGCTCTGCCACCAGCAGAACTTGCTCTGAGCACCTGACTGCAAGCAGCAGCAGCAGCAGCTCTGGGCGGGCTGACTCAGACCCGCGTCACGTGTGGAGCCACTGGCGCGACTACGGGGCTGCTGCCGCTGCCCCCGGGCCCGTGTGATGCGAGAACTGATCATCCCTCAGCTGAGGGCGTTAATTAACGTGTCAAGTCAGCTCGTAAAAACACACAAACACGTCTTCCTGTGTAAATGCAGCTTGGTGGATCTGTTCGCCTCTTCTGATATTTTTCCAGAATCCTTCTACTTGTAACGCTGCACAGATTGATTTTGTAATTACCTGTTTAATAGCATCTGCCCGAACAAACTCCTCGTAAATCCTCTCCGCTTTGCCATGCAAGCGGTCGGACTTGGTTTTCTTGTAATCCTCACAGGCCAACCAGAACTCGATGTTCTCCTCGCTGAACTCGGACCGCAGGAACTCCCGAAAGATACCTTGGCCACCTGTAGCCAACACAAATACAGCCTCATTTATAGCACAACAGTTGTGACCAGGGAGAATAAAATAAATAGTTTATAGCAGAAGGCCTGTTGAACTTTGTTCCAAAATCTTGCCAAAAATGCTTCTACCTCTCCTTCTTCAGGATTTTGCTAGTCTAGTTTCAAAGATGATGGGGTGGCCTTATTGATGATCCGTGGACTTTTTTGTATTTTTTCTTTTTTAGAAAATAGACCTTTGATATTAATGAAGCATATTAATGGATTTTGGTCTTCTCTAAATAGACTCTCTTTGTACATAATGTATACCACAGGTCCAAATTATAATGGGAAATCTTATCTAAGAACAAAAGTCTGATCAAAGCCCAGTGAGTTAAGCCTTTTCTTCCTGTTGTTCGCCTTCTGCACTGGGAATGGGAAATGGTGATGGAGGATCTGATCCAGAGCTGAGTACCCTAGCCCTGTTACTGTTACACCCACTTAGCAGCTGTGAATAACTGAAATGCAACTGGCTGGTTTTTGGCAGCATTTGCAGGATTTCATACTTCTGACCTGCTTATGCAGAATTTCATCTTCAGTAAGAAAGAAGTACATACTTTGGCTGGTCAAGAGCTTTTCCAGAGATTGAGACCACTGCATTACTTCTTCTGCAGAAAGCCTGTGTTGACAAGAAAAAAAGAAAAGATCTTTCAGCAGGGAGTCACACATATATACTTAAAGGAAATAAGTGTTACAGTTTCTTATTCTGTTCTAGGAACAAGTACCAATGGTTTGTTGAATTTACCACTGACTCTTGCAGAACTGAGGCCCTGAGATAAGCCCGTGTTGAGGAAAAATAAGCAGAGATGGGAAATGGGAGTCTGGGAAGTTATCCTGAATCCTGCTCTTGAAAGGATGAGCTTATAGTGTAACTATGACCAAATCATTTTGTGTCTCTGAACTACTGTTCAGAGGTCCCCTGTGCAGTAGTTCAGATGCTATCCTATGTCTGCATTTCACTGCGTGGTGCATCCTTTCTTGTAAGGCATCACTCGTGGCTACAATATGCTCTGAATGAAAGTAGAGAAGTGAGGAATCTTCTCCCTCATCATTTCACACAGGCTTTTATATATGTATATCTATGCATATATATACACACATGTATATAAAACACTAAGAAATAATTTTCAGCTCCATGAAGTTTTTGCTTCTTAACATTTACCTCTTGTATTTTGCAAACTGATATTACTGATATCAGTCACTTGCAGATACAATTTGTTCTAGCACAACTTTAGAAATTAATAAATGTAGTAGTTTTTACCAGATAACAATCTAGCTAGTTTTATTTTTTGTTATAGTTTGCTGTATATCAATACTTACATATCATTTCTGTAGGTAGAAGCCTTGATCCCAGATTCAAGATGTGGTACCATGCACTTCAAATAGTTCTTGAAATCTGTGCCACTGAAACCAGTGAATAGACATTTGTAATGTATTGAAATGGCAGTTGCATTTTAATTCTTCATAAATTTCCTAAGACCTCTAGATGGAGGCAAACAGATCCATCTGATAATTGGTGTTTGGGAAATTAGCTATCAAAATAACAGCTTTCAAAAGACTAAGAAGCTCCTGGCATATCCCAGTTGTTTTTCTGCTTAGTTTGGAGAATCAGTTATTTTTTTCCATTGGCTCGAGCCATTTTTGGTAGTGATATTGCACTAGACTTTGCAGAGGCTTTGCAATGAGCTAGCTTGAAAAAATGGCGCGAAGTCACAATCTCCAAGTTTCTAATGTTAGTTTCCCTTCCGAAAAGCTAGAACATACACTACAACGTGTATACTTACAAAGCCTTTTGCTTCTTCTTGCGAATTTTGCCTTCTGCAAGCTTGCAGTCACCTTCTGCGTTCAAATCAGTCATGTTGTTGTGGGAAAAAAATAATCCTGGCATTATGCTCGATGCTGCTATGCGGTGACCTTGGCCGCCGTGATCCTCCAAGTGCCGGCTCGCTGCCGCCGCTGCCGCCTTTTATTGGCGCGGCGGCCCCGCTGGCTGGCGCGAACCGCTGGGTTTATCGCGCATCCTCATCGCAAACTGTGGAAGTTCCCCTTTTCTTGGTGCGTGGTGACGTGAGCGTCTTTGAGAAAGAAAACAGACAGCGGTGTCTCGTGGTTGAGGCTCGACCGGATGAGACTGAAGCGGCTTGGGTTTGTTTTGTGTGTCTGTGTGTGTTAACGCAAAAACAAGCTCCCCCTTCCCCCCGAAACTGCAGATTCTTGTCCCTTTCGGATTGGTGCTTTCAAATACGAAGCACTACTTGGTTTGGTCAAATGTGCTCCTGGTATTGCAGTTTCATCTTGACTAAGCTCACCTACTAAATGCCTGACATATCAGCTCTGTTCTAAAATCCAGCCTTTTGCTGTTGACTTGATGGAAGTGGTGGGATATTGCGGTGGGAAGGAGTGAGACTTTGAGATATGCCAGTATCAAGGCCTCATGTTCAAAAAGGTATTTGCACATCACATATCAGTTACTGTTGAAAACAGAGTATTTTGAAGCATCTGCATTGTTTGGATACATATGTAGGGGAAGTGTTCAAATGTGATTGGTGTCCAGAAGAGCCCTGAAACTGTGCTTGATGAATTTAGTTTATTTTTTTTCCCTTGTCAGATTATTTGGACACCCACTGCCTTGAGTCAGAAATATCTCTTTAATTTTAACTGGATTAGTACAGGATAAGATTGTTTTAAGTCACAGAGCGGTTGTTTGTAGAGGCAATATGAGCACCACAGTGTATCTGAGGTAGATGAGCATTTTACCCATATGCTTGTGTTCTGCTGCAAAGGTGCCACCATCGATACAGAGCAAGATGAAGAAATGTCCCTTGGGAGAAAGAAAGACATGGGAATTGCCTTCATTTGTCGTCTTGGATTGGTGACTGAGAAGATTAAATCCTTGATGTGGTACCCAGTGATCCCACTATTTGTGATTTCTGGGAAACTTCACAAACGTGACTTTGTCAAGCTGTGCAAGCAATTCTGATTGCTCACAAATAGCTCACAAAGGGCTTGTGCAGAGCTGCATGTGCTTGTGGTCACAGGCTGCTTGCACCTTCATGGGTTTGGTGGTGGAGTGTGGTGCTGAGGGAGACAAATCCACACGTAGGACAGGTTGGCTAAGCCTGCGTCGAGATGGCTGCAGCCACAGGAGCCCGGTGGTCCTTTGCGTGTTATCAGTGACACAAATCCGTTGGCAGAGCCTGTACGTCAGGAAACATCGCTCTCACGTTATCAGGTAGACATGACCTTTGTATAGGAGGATTTAAGTTACTGTCCTTCCCTCAACGTGTACACACCCGAACTAGGCTAAAAAGATGTTATCAGCACCGTATCTGCTTCATCGCTAGCATGCTGATTTTTGGTGCGTGATGGGATGCCAAGGGGGCTGAGTTTCTTCAGGTGGCAGCTGTTTTCAGCTAACCAGTAGGAGGATTACAGAGAAGCTGGACTCAGGCTCTTCTCAGAAGTGTGCAGTAGGAGAGTAAGGGGCAACAGACCCAAGCTGCAGCAAGGGGCCATCTCACCTGCTCTCCTAGGGGCTAATAGAAAAGATCAGTGCGGATGAAGCAGATGGTTCAGAGAGTTTGTGCTCTCTGTGTCCTTGGAAGTAGTCAAAGAACAGCTGAAGTCTTGAGCAACCTGTCCTAACCTTGGAAGCTATTCCCACTTGGAGCGGGGGTTGAACTAGACGGTCTCTGGAAGTCTCTTCTAATCTAAACTATTCTGATTCTATAATAAGGGCCTTTTTTTTTTAATCCCTTCAGATGCTTGGTTTTGTTTTGTTTCGCTTTTAAGCAGTCCAGGATATTTTCAAATGAAGCTCTATCAGGCAAGGTGCAGACATGGCCCACAAATGCAGTGTTTATATGTTCTAAGGGTTTAGACGGATTTGATCTCTTATCAAGGCAGGAATAGTGACATTTTATTTGTCACACAAAGGACATCTATTGCCCTATTTGAAATGAAGCAACTACCTTTCACTTGGCATACGTTAGGCAGATCTATGCAAGCTACAGGTGTAGCTTCAAACTTTCTCCTAGAACAGAATTAGCTTGCTACTGCAGGGATGTTATATGTCCCCTTCTTGTAATAAATGTTCTCTCAAGTAAATAAGAAGCCCTCTTCTTGTCACATTCAAGAGACACTTCTATTTTTCCTCACTTGAATTATGTTTTCCAGGTGTTTTATTTGGAAGAGGGAATCGGATGCTTGAGTAATAAACCGTCTGTTTTACTTTCCAGACTCCACTCTAATTTCACGGCAAGTTTTGGCTTTTGTTAAAGGATTTTGCATGTAGGATTTTCCCTTTGTTTCTGMCTTACTATATGAATTATCTTGGCTTATATCTGACCTTTATTTGAGTCTCGAATCTTTGTCCAGCTTTATCCTCTATGCCTATTATACTTCTGACATCCCTACTGGGGGATGACACGTTTCTCTTCTCAAKAATGTTGTCCAATCAGGGATGATATGGAGGTAGCAGATATCAATAGAAATAACTAGGAGCTTTTTTGGCTGAATATTCTACAGTTTAGGGGAAGTTTTCAATATGTGGTCARGTATATTCAGAAAAGTGTCTATTTGCAGAAGGATAATGTAAGATGATTTAAAAGCTATATACTCTTTTATATCATTGACTTCTGGGGCATATAGTCACCTTTGGAGGATGTCAAAATGAAGGAATAGGTTGAGTACTGGRTGGTAGAAGAGGAAGAGTTATGGTTACCAAGCAGAGGAGAGAGATGAGATGGCCTGGCATTAGCTGTCGTTCTTGTGAAAACATACCGTTTTCATGAATTCTGAATTTCTAGTGCTCTTAGTACTTAGAAAGGGAAGACATAAGTTTAGAAGTTCCTGTCTATGAGTTCACCCCAATACCCCAGAGGAGTAAAGCTCAGTCTCTCTTTTCTTGGGATACTTCTGTTCCTCGTCCCTGTGCGTAGAGGACTATGTTGCTTTTCCCATTCTCTCTGGGTGACTAGYGTAAAGATTCATGTAAGACTGGCAAGGTAGTAAAAGACTGAGTTCTGAACATCTGGTTTGGAAGTCAGGGATGAGGAAGAATGGCATATAAGCTTGCTCCTAGCTAACCTGAGGGTTGGGCCCTGTATTTTCAAATAAAGTAAGAAAAAACTTGCCAAAACCTGGAGCGGCAATACGTTTTAATAAACCTCAAAACCTATTTCACTGAGAAACAAATCTTGAACCTCCCATTGGAGACAGTATTATTCACATTTTTTTTGCTGTGTTGAACAGTTACTGTCTTCCGCTGAGTAACTCTCATCTTCAAGTCATACTTCTCTCTCTTGATGGAATATTTAACTGAGTGATTCACTCTTCCTGGCCCTGGTTATCTATCTTTAATATTTTATTTGTTCACTCCAGTGTGAATTAACTTATTCCAAGAATGGGAAAAGTGTCTCCAAGACTCACGTGTGCATACAACTAAAGTGAAAGGAAAAAGAGAAACTATAGCATAACAGGGATGGCAGGAGTTTTTCTGTGACTTAATTTGTGCTTTGCCTCTGTAAACCACAGGAGAGCAAGAAAACGCCTGTATGAAGTTTCTTAAATTAAAACATTAAAATTATTATTAAAATTAGTTTAAAAGTATTAACTAACTATGAATATGGTTATTGCGGAGGACCCTGTTTTAAGGAGCAGTTGGACTAATGTCTCTAGATGGAATAGACATCGATCCTCTCCAACCTACAAGATTTCATCATTCTGAATATGTTAGATTGACCTTTGTAGTGTTAGAAGTGCCAGTCATTCTTAAAATAGGATTGAAGTGTGTAGTGCCTTAAAATCTTATGTGCTTATATATGTATACTCAGGTTCACTAGCCTTGCTTCCCATGGACAGCATTGTAGTSCAGTCAGATTAAACACGATACTGTATGCAATAGTGAGCAGGGAGCTCTGAAAAGCTTTTCAGAATTATTTCTGCTCTGTTTATTTATTTATTTATTCCTGTTTATCTGTTACTGGTTAGTAATAGACCCATTTCTTTCAATTCCCACCATCTCAATTTCCCCCCTTTCCTCTACTTTGTGAAGGATGACTGTCAGTTGCTACTTGAATATTTTCTTTTTTTAATAATTAGTCTTCTTTTATCTTTATTGTTCTCATTACAATACATTGCAAATGTATTTTAAAGGCTTATTAGAGCAACCACATCATTTGATTTACAGTGTTTTCTGTCCTGAGGTTGGCATCATGTCTGTGTAACAGAGAAGAGGAGGGTTTGGGGAGGAGTGTTTTGTTTTGTTTTGTCGGTGAGCAACAGTAACATGGCTGTCCACAAACATCTGTGTTTTACTGTTTTGAAAGTCTCTTGTAACAATGTCCCGAGTAACTCATCAAACATCTTAATGTGCTGGAAAATGCCCAATATGCAAAGAAACTTCCAAACACTTGCTAGTATTCTACCTAATCGTGTTTCCGTGCGTTCTTTTCCGTTGCTTTCCGCAGTAGCTTGGTAGAGTGCAAGGGAAAAATGAAATGTGAGAGAATTTCCAAGATTACATCACTGAAAAAGTTCAAAGACATTCAAGAACATAAAAAGCCCCAGGAACCCTTCTACATCCCCATTCCTCATGAATTATTTCATTTTCTCCTCCMCCTCCCCTCTGCTCCCAATCGCGCCTTGCTCTCGTATCCATTCTCCTCCTTGGCTCTGCTGGTTTCTGCATGTCGCCCTTTGGGCAAGCTGTTGATTCCCTTGCTAGTCAACGTGCCATCCAGCCAAGCTGCACCAACTCTTGCCAGTCACAAGGGCTGAGCTGGAGCCCAGCTATGAAAACAAGTGATTTCTTTGAAACGCAGCTGCCTCTTACATGACCTAAGGAGGTAAACAACTGATAATCCATCTCATGAGCAAGAGAGGAAATAGAAACTGATTTCTACATATGAAAGGAAATGGAGCGTGTTCTAAGAGGGCTTTTTTCCCCCCAATATTGAAAAGAAGGGGTAGTATTTTGAACTTTCGAGTTGTCTCTATATATCGTGCAGTTGATCCATAATTAAGTGGACCAGATGAATGTTAACTATGAATTTGTATTTAGATATGGGGTTTTTTTTCAAGATGTTGTTTTCTAGGATGAAATTTTGAAGCCAGTGAGTTTGGTAAAAATGTTGGTACTCACCTTAATGGCCTTGAGATGTTTCAAAAGTTAGCTTTTATTCCCGCTAGCTCAGTGGAAATACTATTTTTGCCATCATTAAGACATAATCAGAACTGAATGGTCTCAGACTTCTCACGGTGCAAGAAGACATTTGTATTTGCAGAATATTCTCAGTTTAGGTTATGTGCCATTAGGTTATGTGCCATTTAACACATAGTCTGTTCCTGGCATCCTGTTTGAAAGAAGRGTGAGCTCTGGAGAGGTTATCACAGATTTTCCCTTGGTCTGTCTTAACCTCTAAGTGTTTCCATAGGTGCTGAGCTCTAGGCCTCTGACTTCAGTGATATTACTCAACTTCTCTATCTCATCTGTCTGTTGTGAGTCACTATTGGAAGTCTTCAGTTAAAAAAGCATTGGTGAGTAAAAGAATTTATACATAAAAGATGTAGAGAATATAACTTACCAAATGGCTGCAGGTTTGTTTTGGTTTTTTTTCTCCAGAGAAACAGTGTCAGGGTTCTAGGGGCAATGTCTCTGGCAATAACAGTCCTGTCCATACCACAGAGCCAGTGCGAGGAGCTGTGTATGTGTATATGCACATCTTGTTTACTCCCAGATATGTGCAAACCCAGTAACTCTCCTCTTTCTCATGATCTTTTCTTATTGAGAGTGTGATAAGCTTATAGTTTATCAGAAATTGGATCCTTTTCATTGCGGGGCTTTCCATTTGAAATTAACTGTTTGATTTCTGTGAAATGGGGGGACTTCTGGTTCTCAGCTGCACTGAGTGACACCTGGATCGAAAGAGGCTGCAGCTCAGTGACTTCTGGGTGCTGATGCTGATACTTCCTGTGTCTGATGCCAGGCAGCGCAGGAAACGTGCTCAGCATAGTCTCTCTGGGAAACGCGCATCGGTTCTGATTACCTCCTCCTCATCTTCGGGCCCTGATGTAGTGAACTCGCCTTTCTCATGTTTGTTATTGAGAAAAAAATCTGCCAAAAATGCCTGAGCAGCAGTGTGTGAAATGGATTTTGCTGAGCGCAGCACAGCAAACTCAGAGCCGTAGGATTTAAAAGGAACATATACCTCGCTTTTGCATCTAGCAGGTCTCAGTGTCACCTAAATCTTAGGGGGAAAGAATCATACAGTTTGCTTTTTTCAGTTTTCTCATAACGGTCCCATTTCCTAGCTGAATTATCCCATGCAGTGCAGCTTTCGCTCTGGGAGTAAAAATGCTTAGGGCTGTGATTGCATCCAAAGGTGGTCTGATGTTCCTGAAAGCCACTCGTTGAGAAGGAACTGAGAATGGAGAAGGAGTGTCCAGGAGCCTAGAGGTGCTTTGAGSAAGCCAAAGCTCAGTTAGAACTGAGATTTGCAAGGAACATGAAGGACAACAAGATGCTCTTCTACTCCTACATCTTTAGTAAAAGGCTGAAGAAAACTATGGAACTGGGACAAGGGGAGACCCATTCAGTGCCAGCAAACATACCTGAGGCTGAGGTACTTGCTGTGATCTTTGTGGATAAGGATTGAGTCAGGGATGATCTAAGAGGACTTGGCAAGATGAGCTCTATTTGTGGGTGCTGTGAGACCTTGCCTGCTGTTTGCTATCATCTCTAAAGGCCATGGAGGTCAAGCACCTCTTGGGAGGTATTCAATGAGTGGAGAAAGGCAAATATTGAAGCCTCTTCAAACCAGACCTAAAAAAATGTCTGAGGAACTACTGCTATTGTCTAAGGCTGGGCGGTCAGATTTTGATCCATGGTAAAACTACGTAGCAACTCCTTTGGGAGAGAATTTCAGGGTGTATAAATTAGGAACAGTCAGCATGGGACTGTAAATTGTCAACTACCCGCTTATCTTTTGTAGTAAAATGACAGATGAGGAGAGGGTGTCTTGATAAAGTGAAGGTAAAAGTCTTTTGATACTGTATCCAATTTAGGACATTTCAGTGAAAATTGTCTGGCTAAAAGCTGGTTGGTCAGGCTTAGAGGGTAGTGGCTGGTGAAGGCAGCTAGTGGAGGGCAGTAGGAGGGGAGCTCAGTAAAGATGTTTTATGTCTTTATCAGTACTTAGCGCTCCTTAGACTGCATCCAGAGCGCTCCATCTGAGGGTGCTCTGAGCAGGCTGAAGTGCTGGGAGAAACAGCTTAGTTCCCTTTCCTGTTGTTTATGCCGACTCTCACCTGCTGCCTGCTCTGAATGATCAGATATTAGAATGTGTGCAGCAAAAAGACTTGGATTTCCTTGTGCTTGCTTTACTTGCCATTTTACACAGAATCTTGACATTTCACAAATTGCTACACAGGCAGACCATGTCCCTTCTGCTAGTCTGTCTCCCTGAATTTCCATATGCCTCATGCTTATTCCCACATCAATTGGGCTGCCTGGGGAGATTGATAGATTATTAGTGTTCAATAGCTGCTGCRAAGGAATTGCAGGAATGGGGAGGGTGAAAATAGGAGGAAATGTAGCAAAGTGAGAAAGTCTGCTGGAAGCCTCTTTGTGAGAGGAGGCTGCCACTCCTCAAGTGCTGGCACTTCCAGGCACTTGGGGAATTCCAGCTGCCAGCTGCTTTGGTTCATCCCTGGGAAGAACGTRTGCAAAGGGATTATGGGGCTAGTTTACTGGGTTTCTGTTAAAAACAGAACTTCTCTTTAATCAGATACAAATAACTGCTGTTCACTGAAAGGTAACAAACCAGTGGGTTTATGTTTGACAGCTCAAACGCCCCTCAACGTATTCCTCGGCGTTACCAGCAGCAGCTGCTCTGGGTGCTTAGCAAAGCCCTGATGCCTGAGATGGAATGAGTTCAGCCTCRTTCTTCACAGATCTTCTCCTGGAGTTGAGTACAGAGCTTGTATAGGTGCTAAGGCTGTTTAAGTGCCCCAAAAAAACACTTATCTGCCTTTTTGGGTGCCTGTGTATCTAACTTCTATATAAAGCTGGTGAGGAAATGACTTTGATTTCCTYTAAATCACAGGGCATAGAAAATTGGGCCTTTGCTATTCAAAACCACTGCAGAGTTCCTTACCTAATCTGGAAATCTACAGGTTTCAGTTAATCTAAGTGCTAAATATAACTTTGATTAAAGGAATTGGGTTGTTATACCTTTAGAATGGATTTTCCCMAAATATTGTCTTTAAAACACAAACATAGTAGTCTTGTCAAACCAGTGGTATAGCCATCCATTGCAGAGTGAAAACTGATCGAATTACTTTAGCCTTCCTCCTGTGGTTGTCCATGYGAAGGCAAGAGAAGGGGTGCTGCTTTCCGTAAGCTGTGTGTTGGCAGGGCTGGAATTCCCCACGGACCGCGGGCAGCGCGTTTGGGTGCTGCTGTACTGTAAACCAGGTGAGTTTGAATATATGTGAGCATTTCCTCCTAGCTTTCAAGTGAACTCGAAGATGAGAAGGAAATTCAGTGAATATGCAAACCGTAACCCAAACCAGAGGGAAGGTTTGTGTGAGCATCGGAGGGTGTCGGGCRCTGGGTTTCGTAGGAAGAAGAGTTTTGCTATGATGCTGCTGAGCACTCTTTGCTGCTCTGAGTTACTCCGAAAGCARTGATGAAAGTCTGATGTGTTTTCTCCTAACCTTAGCCTAAGAAATGAGGCCTGGAAGCCACAGGATCACTAATTCCTYTATGAGGATGGCTTTTCTTAYTGCTTGGCACAACCTGGCCAGTGTTAAAGAACCAGAAGAGAGACTGAAAATTTTTCTTAATATAGTTTCTGTTTCAATAGTATAAGATGTGTTTGGATAAGGCTGTATGTGTACCTTTATGTTCTCTGATATCCTCTTAAACATAACAGTAGAGCAGCCCCTTTCCATATGTGATGTGTAAAGGCATCAGGAATATTTGCAGCAGGCAGGTCTGTTGAAAGCATTAGCTGTTAAGACATATTTGTAGATCTGTGTGTTTTATTACTAAYGTTACTTAAAATAGCTTTGTAATTTCCAAGTCCTCTTTCTAACAGAATTTATTCYGTGTTTTCCTTTAAGCCCTGGCTGTCATCTTCATCATTCAAACGAGGTATTGGAAACATATTGTATCCAGTGACAGAAAACCACCAAAACAAAATCCATGCTACAACTGGATACTGAAAGATCTACGTAACAGGATATTGTTCTGTATAGAAGCACAGGTATTTTGAGTTGTTTAGGATCTGATTATACTTCTCAGTTTTGTTCTAAACTCAGATTATTTAGTGGCTCCTCCTTGTTAGGGGAGGAAACCGAAGATGACTTGATTTTAAGTATGACTTTGTTATATGCATACTCAGATTTATTTATGTCCTTGAGTGTTGCACTTGCTCTGTTTATTTTCCTGAAAATTGCAGGATAGCCCCCAACCTATTTAATTTCAGTGGGAAAAAAAAATCAGGCATAGTAATAAGGCATTCTGAATTCAAGTCAGTTAGGCTGATGGATGCTAAGGTAATGCCCATTAACTGGACTTTTAAGAGGCACTTCTSTGAGCTTGAAAGCTGCCTGTTGTTGTTGTTGAAACTTCCTTCCTCTCCTCACTGTTATTTAGGAGGAAATGCATTAAAAAGATTATTGTATTTGTTGCTATGTTCCTATGTTCCTGAAAGGCAAAACAGTAAAGCAAAGACAAGCTGGACTTGTTATAAGGATTGGGATCTAGAATCAAATATTCAGCAAAAAAACCTAATTTTTGAGATGAATAGTGAATAACAGTCTCTATTTGCACCGAAAGAACAATGATAAACAGTGGAAAATTACTGACAAATTAGCTTCTCCCATTGGAAAATGGGAGGATTTTTCCTCTTCCATAGTTATTTTCCRATAGCAAAATGACATGTCATACCTCTTATCTTTAAGCTGGTTCCTGATTTTGAAAAAATGCTTGCCCCGTAGCAAGGTTTTTCCTACTGTATGATTTTGCTCAGTTACATTTTGCTTAGGAGATGGAATATGGCAGACCTCCCCTTGACATATGATAAACATTGCTGCTTTGAAAATAACAGAAGGCAGAGAGTGCTGTCACTGCTGCAGAAGAAATAATGTGATCTATTTTGCTCGAAATGGCTACTCTAATTTTGACCACCAAGGATGGTGTAAGTAGAGCCTACTGAAATGAAGGCACAATAAACCTCAGAGAATATTCAATATGTTCTTGCTGTATTCTTATCTTTCATGCAAATCAACCCCTAAAAATCCAAGTTAGGCCGTAAAAAGAGAGAGCAAGAGGACAGACCCAATGCTTGCGTCATGTGAAGCTCAGAATAATGTTTGCATGTTATTCTCGGTGGGTTTTTATTTCCTATTGTAGTGAGATTTGTGTTTTACAAGCCAACACTTTTCCCTTTGATTCCTCTTACGTTCATTGAGTAACCCAAAGCACTTTCACTTGTCATGTCGTTTAATCTCGCTGTGTGTTGCTATGGAGCCCTCCAAATATTAGGGAGCTGTGGTATAACAACGCTCAAGGTTGCACATGGTTTCCAGCCATAGAACAAAACAATTGGAAAAATATGGTCCCAGAACCCAGAGGATTATTGTAGAGCTCAAAATATTACAAAACATGGAACATATAGTTTACAAAGTGTCTGATCATACTATTGAGTGTGATATTTACCTGATATACCAGTTGGCAGGCTCAGTTCAAGACCAGATGCCTGTTGAGTATATTTACAAAGTCTGCAAATGTCATTTCTGTGAATTTTACTTTCTCGCTTTCACTGGCTCTTCCTCACACCTGCTTCCTTTTTGTCTAACTTGTGTTTTACCTTGTATTCATTAAAAAAAATAAAAAGKGGATAAGACTMTRGAACATCTAAGATAATCTCTTTAGGTTGTTCTTCTAAGCTAGACAACCACAAGATACAATGCAGGTCTGTGTGTGCTTCTTGTATTTGCAAGAAATAGTGAGGTGACAAGACACTAAGAGGAGTAAATGACATAAATGTCTGTAAGAGGAAAAAAAAAAAAAAGGAAGGTGGACCTGTAACTCCTCTCGATGCCTTTTTATTATTTTGTTTAGCTTAGTGATCAGCAACTCTTGATCAACCCTGATCATCTTTGTCTGAGGAGCTGCCCCAGGGGTCCCAAAGAGCCTTTCAGCTCAGCCCTGTTGCTGCTTCATACTCTAAAACCATGAGTGTGCAGAAGGTTGTGGGCCTTGAGGTAGCAGCTACAGGTGACTGAAACAAACTAGTGGGTAGGAGAGGAAAAATAAAGGAAGGAAAGGGTGAGAAGATGCTTCCTGGCTTATTACTTGCAGCTGTGCTGCAGAGTGAGAGGCCAAAGCCTGTCTKTTCTCAGGTCAGGGGCCTTCAGCAAGAGGAGGAAGAAGCTGTTGGCTGGCTCATTTACTCCCTAAACTTGACAGCAGAATTTAGCTGGGAGTTTCCTCACGATCACTGATACTTCCCAAGAAAATAACAGAAGAAAGTCCAGCGCTGCCCTCGGTGTAGGGCTTGCCAGGCATTCTAAGAATATGCACGGTGAAATTTTGGAGGTGAAACGGTTCACAGTTTAAAACTTCTCTTTTTTTTTTTTTTTTTTCTTTTTTTCTTTGAGGGTGGTGGTGACACCTACTTGTTGCCACGTTGTGACCCCAGGAGTGATATGGAAATCTTAACGTGCTCAACGTGCGCATCCCTCTCCTGTGTGATGTGGAGCATGGCACGGGGTTCTCGAGGATGCCTGGGGCAGTTGTGCCCGCTTGCAGCTGCTATCCCCAGGGGCCAGCAAAAGGAAACCACTTCAGAACGAGTGGGTTTCCTGTGTCTGTGCCCTGTTTATCAGCCTTGTTCAAAAGCTRCCTGATTTTTCTTTTCACTGTTGGGATAGGCGGGAGCTGTAATGGGAACTAATCTTTGAGGTTCAGGACAAAATCATAGGCAAGAGTCTTTTAGCATAAACTCCTTTCCAGTTCCAAAATCTACYATTTATTTTATTCAGTGCATGGGCMTGATGTTTCTCTGYTGATTCTCTTGTTCTACTTTCTTCTGCAGAAATGAACCCAAGAGCCTTTGCTGGGATCTCTGCTTATTTGCCAGCTTGTGGCAGAATATTTTGCGGGGGGGGCAGATGAGGACTTTGTTTGTAGTCTKCACAGGGTTGTACTAAGAGCTTACCCCTTCGGTGAGAAGTACTGATCTTGTTTCAGAAGCACAGAGGAGGAAGTCGCTTGGCCGTGGGCCATAAGAAGCCTGCATCTCTGCTAGAGTCTCGTTAGAAAGCTTGTTCATCATTCTTAGTAAAGCGCACTGGAATTTTTCAGTGTAGTTTTTCATTAGAAATGTTAATAAAACCCAGAATATTTACTAGGAATTTAATCTCAGTGTAACTTTTAAAAGAAATTAAATTTAAAGAAATTTTTTGTTTAATAGAAAAGACCAGCCTGGTCAGCAAGCTCTCACCACAGAGCTGTGTACGATCCGTTCTCACACCCTGCTCTGCTGGGCTTGTTTGTGTCCTAGCTCTGTTTTCCATTCTATCCTTGTTAATAGAATTAACATTACAGGTGAATATTCAGCCTGACTGATGGTCATCTTTCTCTTAACCAGGTTGGGGCCAACTGATGACAATAGCTGATAACAATGGGGCCATTGTTATCTTAACAGACATTGCTATGTAGACTGTGTGCCAAGGGTGAGCTGCACAGGCACTAATAATGCCCCATTCACCTTTGTGTAGAACAGGAGTGATATTGGGAATAACTGGAACTTGTCTTAGCACCACAGAACTGGAGGAGAGCCCGTAATTCCTGGATAGMCGCAGAGGATTTATGTAATTTATTTAATGTAGAGTTCTGGTTAGCTGTTGACAAGGATTTTTACRGCTGTGTATTTTGTATCAGGGAAAGAGAGGGGGAAAAATGGCTTTTATTCCTGAATAGGACTTAAACAAAATATAAAAGACTTATAACAGATGTTCAGATGTGATMTTCTGAAGTGTATTAATTTTTAACTCCAACACATGCCAGAACACATTTGCCATGCAAAGAAAGGTAGTCTGTGAATTCCTGGAACAACTGCTGAGATGATGGTCTGAGACACTTCCAGTGTGACTGCTACGGGCTGGGAAAAACAGCAATTCCTACGTGATGCTGTAGGTCCTGGGTCTGCAAAAGCTGAACTCGGTTATTATGAGCTTCTCCATAAAGGGCTAGATTTCTGACGGTTTATGGTGACACAAAGCTCTAAATGGGGAGATTCTTATGGTAGATTGTATGTAGAGTAGCAGCCCCAGTTGACTAGGCTTTGTGGTTCCATGTCATGTGTGAGAYTGCAATAGCATCTCAAATCCTGCCTTATTCCCAAAAAGAACTTATCAAATGGTTTGCACAGCCTTAATTTCTGTTGAACCTCAAGAAAATATTTTAAAATTAAAGCTAAAATGAAATGAATCTTTTGACAGAACCGATAGACATTTCCCAACGTTCACAGTACATCATCATGTGATACTTGGTCCTATCCAGTTGCAATTTTGAGTGGACATATTGAGTGATGTTTCTTGTCACTTATAAAATGGGATTTTCATTTCAATAGACACTTCTTTGGCAGGGAACAACCTCCTAAATGCAGCCATGTACAGGATTAAGTAAGTATCAAAGCAGATTGAGGACATTTGGAATTGGTGAAAATATGGCCTTCTGGAGATATGAAAGAGGAAAGATCAGCTTGCTATGTCCAAACAATTATAAGCATTGAGAGTTGTGTGTGCTGAATTTAAATACATTTTGTCTGCTTTTACTTGACTCATAACTGTTGTGTTATAAACTTTCCTCMTACAGAGATCAATTTAAATCAATGAGACATAATTTCACTTCCTAAGAGCGTACTGCATGCAAAAGCATGTTTGACACTCGAGTAGAAAATCGGTAGGTGTGCAGTTCCATGGTTCAGCACACCTTAATCTGGACAYTTGCCTTTATCTTCAGTATTTACTGCTACACCAGTGAGATTGCTATGAGAAAGAGAACAGCAGAAGGAAGTAGATCAGTTTTTAAAGACAAAARTAGCTGAGAAGTCATCTTAAAGTGGTTGGAAGAAAGTGGTGGAGTTTTGTCCTTTTTTTCTTTTTCTTCCCATCATAGAGAAGTTGTATAGAAAGAAGGTCATTTCCCACCACTAGA
This sequence comes from Eudromia elegans, assembly GCA_003342815.1. Classification (NCBI taxonomy): domain Eukaryota; kingdom Metazoa; phylum Chordata; class Aves; order Tinamiformes; family Tinamidae; genus Eudromia; species Eudromia elegans. Next base: position 2,284,809 of record PTEX01000083.1, read on the forward strand.
GGCTTGTGATCTGTTTTAAGTAAGTTTCATTGCCTGCAAGATGAGGGGTCTTGTGGTTACTGAATGATGCTTTAGCAAAGTGGGCCCCATTTCTGGGGCTGCTGTGGATTTCCTGGGTGAGTTAGAACAAAACTTACCCTTTCTGTGTCCACATGCGCGTTTGTCGCTGTCTGAGACACATTTAGGGTATCTGGAAAGTATACAGAAGATTGGCAAGTATGATACAGGACTTGTGGGAGCCCTGCGATGAGTCTTGGTGTGATGAATGAAGATCAAGTAACATCTGAGGGGATGTCAGACGGCACTATATATATATGTGTGTGTATATATATATATATTCTGTATATATGTAGGCAACTGAATTGAATCTTCTTTCTTTTGGTGTCTTAAAATGAGGAAAGTAGTTATTTCTTCCAACCATTCTTCCACCTTCCGTCAGAGGAATTGTGAAGGATGGGCAATTCCAAACGGACCTGCAGCATAATGTGCTGCAGGTCCGTTTGGAATTGCCCATCCTTCACAATTWGCTGCAGCACATTTGCTGCAGGTCGTAACACCCAGGTTCCCAAATGAAGTTGGTTAAGAAGAAAATCTGAAACTAACTTTGGCCTTTTTTCATGTGGACAAAGACTAATTTTGAGTTTGGTGCGAGGCTGTTAGGATAGGTGTGCTTCTCGTAACCTTGAGCTCAGAGCTACTCTTTTTAGGGTATTTTTGTTCAGTTTAGACTTGCTCGATTTGGAAGAGGAAAACAGAAGTTGTGAGGGCAACTTAATGTGAATCCAAAGTGAACTGGTGAGTTTTACAAGGCTGTCAAAGGTATTTGGCCTGGATTTGACTGGATTTTTCTTAGCTCTTTTCTCAGGGTATGGATAGCTAAACCAGAAGCTTCTGGCAGCTTTAGATAGTGCAATCCTGCATCACAGTTAACAAAGGATTTGCTTAGCTGGCCATGTGGGAAGTTCTTGTAAAATGTGTTTTTACCTTCTGCTTTCATTACTCCTTAGATAACTAAAAATGAAAAGTAGTTTTTATTTTCCTTGTTTCCCTTTCTTCAGCTTTAGGCATAAGATATAACTATATCTGCTTCTATTCTTATTTATTTACATGTTCTCCAGTTTCAGTTAAACGGTGAAATTCTGGACACATTTGCTTCCTCCATACACTCTGTGTCCCATTATTAAAAGAGTATGAGGTAGGTCATGAAGGTCCTCTGCCTACACAGCCCCTTTTATCTCCCCATGAGATTACAGATGATGAGCGAGATGAGTAACACGAGTCCCAACTGATTAGTCTGTCTCTTCAGACGGAAGCAGAAGACTTCCACCCAGAACCACTTTACAGAGGAGACCAAACCTACGAGAGGAAGTAGGGGGCACCCGGTCTGCAGAGCCGTCTTCAAGACGTGCGTCCCACACAACCACACGCTTTCGCCAGACAGACCCCAATCGGGTCTTACGCACAGTCTGCTCGCTGTCTGAAGAAATCAGCATATTTCACACAACTGCACTACGTAGTACGTTGGGGCTGTTTTTTCAATTAGATTGTGTACATAAATTAGTGAAGAGAGAAGATCTTGTTGTTTTCTTACAACATGATGGGTTGTCAGAGCAAAGTATTAATGCAAATAAGGTGTGTGTATATGCATCTATTTCTCTTTTAAAGTGAAAATACTCTTTCCTGACTTTAACAAATATAATTATAATTAAAAAAAAAAAAAAAAAAAGCTTTAACACATGAAAAAGACTAAGTCAAATGAAGAGGATGGGGAACATCTGGAGCATTCTTTTTTCTTTTTAACTAATATGAAACTGTTAAGAACTTATGGATTCTCCCTGACTTCTATTCAAGTGGAACACTACACAAAATAGCTTATTCAAAATGCTTAATGATAATCATAATTTAATATACATATACTAATTTTATGCCATATTTAAAATACAGCATGCATCAAATACATAGGTGGAGCTGACAACTGTRTTCATATGGATAAGCTGACAATACTGTGCTCAATTTTGAATATAAATACTTGTAATGAAATGAGCAAAGCACTAAATGCCTGTCTGTTGAGAAATTACCCTCCACTTACAGGGACTTAAAATAGAACAGCATAGCTTAATTTCTTACCTGCGCTAACAAAGTCTCTGGCAAATACAATATGTTGGTGTAGTATGAGCCAGTTATGTTCCCATAGCTCTTCCATGCTCAGTTCTCCAATTGACTTCACTGAAACCTGCAAAAAATATGATTCAAGGAGTGCCCCTTAATCAAGTTCATTAATCACGGCAATGATTTGCTAACTCTCACAGACCTTGTTGACAGTGAAAGGATACAACTGGCAGGAGCTTAATGGTGCTTCTGGTTGTTGATAGCAACAAGCACATATCAGAGAACAGGGGCCCAACAGGCAGGGTGTTCTGCGCTTTCTCTTTTGGGGAATGTTGTTTCATTAAAGACAATAGGCTCAGCTCGCACCAGAAGATTTACTGGTGGAAAAAGAGATACCTGGCGCAGTCCTACAACCTCGTGTATCTCGTGAGCAGCAACAAGAGGGCAGCTCTTCCTACAACTTCTGCGGCCCACGTAAGTAGTTACGTTTGCAAGACTTAAAATAGACGGGTCAAATCACAGAAGTAATAACGAGTTGCTGGAGGTTAAAGATGGCTTAAATAATTGCAAATAAATTCTGACAAAAGATTCAGAGATTTTACAATGAAAGAAGGACTTTTATCCCTCTGCTTGGATCCTCTGGGAAAAAAAAAAAAGTCTTTAGAATCCTGCATGAAGCTCATAATTTCTCCGTGAGCAAAACATATGGACTTGGATGCCCTTCAATWTGTATTTAAAGTTTTAGTGTGAATCTGACACATCTTAATGTGTTGTCTTTGTGGTTTTGCTTCATTTAGCTTAAATTGATCCCTTTTTAAATTCCATTTTATGCTTTGAAGCTGTGTGGCAGTTTTCTCTGTGATAAATTATACAGATTGAATTTCTGTATTTGTTTATTAGAAAGTGGCTTCCTGGGCATAAGACCTGGTTCTTTTATACTCCCTTTAAGTTCAGAAGCGGCAATTTTGAAGCTTCAAAATCACATATTTATGGCCTGTCTTCTATGCAGTCACATTAATTTCTATCTGAATTGAAAAAATCAAAATACAGAAATAAGCTTCATGATCACGTTTTGAATGCAGAGGAAGTGCAAATGTGTATGTTCAATACAAACCACATATGTACACCTGTGTGTGTACCCTAAAGAGAATGTTAGGTTTTGGTTTGTGAGTCTGGAACCCCGTCTCTGTGGGCCCCGTGAAGATCTCATGCATTAGGAAGAATGTGATTTTGTAAATGCAGGAGCAGTTTTTCCACTTCTGGAGATCCATTTCCTAGAGATGCTACCATTTTATTATCTACAGTTTAGGCACATATTGATAGCTATATGTAGATGGTCCCACTCATTTTTCAGTATGTGGCAATTTTATAGAGTAACACATGTTTTGAAGACTTTTTTTATGAACTAAGAATCTATTTTTTTCAAAAAGAATAGATTTTCTTATGTCAAGTTCAAAAACAAGATGTCTTGATTTTTATTATGCTCCTTCAATATGAAATTCCTTTTCCTTCTTAATATTAAGAAACATAATCTATGTAGGGTTCTGTCAACTTGTAATGGGGAACTGATGTGTAATGGGGTGCAGATGTCATTCTGTTGGTCGTCAACATCTTGTGGCATGTTAAATCATACAGGAACAGCTGTGATCAGAGATTATTTTTAGACATTTAAAAAAAAAATAAAACTTTTTTCCCATTGAAAGCCCTCGAGCCTGTGAGCCAGTGCCTAAGTATGCGAAGTCATGCTAAAATATGCAGGACAGAGGACTGGCAGGCTTAGCCTGAGCCCGCAGATCTGTGTCCTTCTGAAACCTCAACCAAGGCCAAGTAGCATCTCATACAGCATCTCAGATAGCACTGGGTGTCTTTGTGAATTTAAATCTTTCCCTAGATAATTTAGTAAGCAAAGACAAAGTGCTGGGAAATAAAACAGAGGTTATGGTTGTGCTTCTAACCTAAGATTGGCCTTTAAACCGTTACTCTGGGTCTTCATCCATGATAGCACACATCACTCTTCCTTCTCGGAAGCTTTGCCCATGGCTCCTTGGGACTGAACAGTCTCTTTTAGCAAAGCAGAAAATCAGAACAGCTTTTGCATCTCACTGTCCCCTGCTGGTAACAAATTTAAGTGCATGTGTGTGTGTATATATTCTACGCACACACATATAAACCCACATGTCTGTGCATACATCTATCTCCACATCGACGTGGGCAGGAGACGACAGCGAGCGCCGTCTCCTCCCTCCTCCCTGAGGATGAACTGCAAGCCCCTGCGCACACAGCGTTCACCCGTGGGGAGCCGTGCTCAGCCCACGGCGTGTGGAGGAACGCGTGGGGTGACATCAGCTGGACCTCAAAGGCAAAAATCCCCCCCAGTTAAGAAAGGAGGTGAGAGGTGTCAAATGACTTGCCTGAGTTAAAAATAAGGAGTTGAGAGCAACCACCAGAACTAGGAGTTGGTTAGAAACTATTCTAGAGCAGTAAAAATGATAGTTTCAGTGTTTGCTATGGCTCCTCAGGAAATCTGGGGTTTCAGTACCCAGGAAAAAAAAAAAAAACTTTTGTTGAAAAATGCTGATGATGGTTTAATCACTAAACACGTAAGAGTAGAGAATTGCGGGCTATCTGCTGTATATTGCTTGTGAGATCCGTACAGCATGGAAGGACCAGGCACAAATAGAAGCAAGAGCCAAGTGTTCCCAGTCCCAAAGGACATAGGAGACACGGCACTAGCCTGGCATCCCTCAGGGACTTCTCTTGTGGAATGCTGCTGATCCTGTGTGTGATGCGCCCATGTGATGGTGCTGGGCACGTGCCCATAGCAAGCCATGGGCTGGGGCACTGCATGTCGCTTGGTGTTGAGATAACTAATGAGCTCTGGAAGGCCTTCCATAGCCTTCCATCTCCATCCTCTTTCACCTATGCCATAAATGAGAACCATAAGCAAGGAAAAAGATTTCCCTGTGTTTCTTTAACTGATTTCTGAGATGAGCTCAGAAGAAATCTACATTTCCTTTTGTCCTAATACTCCTGCTCTATCCCAGTTGTCTGCACAGTAGCTCGCTTAACTTCCTGGTCCCAGCTATGGGGTAAGCTTGTATTTAAGTCCTTTCATGAATTGGCCTCCTTTCTCTAGGGCAGGGTATATGTTACAAGTATACAGTATAAAGTGATAAGGAGCTTATTTATGTCAAGGTTAGAACTGGTTAGGAAATCTTCCTTTAATTGACTCAATGTTTCTGCTCTTCTTCTTCTTCTCTTGTGGTGAGTTATGACATTTTTTAGTGTAACACCAAGGCATAAGCCTATAGGTACCATAGATATTTGTAAACATCATTTGGCAGGTTCCATCAAACATTGCTTTACAGAACACAAGTCCTTGGGGAGCCCATGTCTGGGTACATAAGCGCCTGCGTGGTGGAGCAGTGCTGTAGTGACAGTGCTGTAGTGACGGGCTGTGGCACCCGCTGGTAATACAGCAGCGCTGGCTTCAGAAGGGGAGCCTTGGAAAGGTGGAGAATGGTGAAAAATTGGATGGGTAACTTCTATCAGAAGCATGTATCCACCAGAGAGCTTTAGGGGAACCTCTGTTCCTATAACAGAGGGAGTTATTGAGATAGTGCAAGAAACTAGTGGGTTTTGTTTTGTTTTGCTGCTTTGTATTTTGCCTTTTGCCTTTTATTCCACCTGACTGAAACCTCTGATTTTTTGGCCTTTTCATTAGCAACTTTAATCAAGAGATATAATACAGACTCCCGACACCATTCCCTTAGGGGCTCAGTTTGGAACACGAAGGTGCTGAAGGAAGGCCGGACCTTGCAGAGCCTAAAACCCCTGCTTCCTTTTGGCTTGTTCATGTCTAATATCCGTGCCAGCTCTGAAGCATCATTCGACTGAGGTTGCGGTTGGTGGAGCAAAGAGGGGGACACACAAGTTTACCCTGGGACAGGGCAAGCAGCTTGAGTACCAGAGAAACTCCAGTCAGAGAAGGCTCAATGTAGTTGAACTCTTCCACATCTGCAGTGATTTTTTCCATAGTGCCAGAACACTGCTTTTCCACTTCCAGTTTGCCTCAAATATTCAGCAAGACAAAGAACCAGCATATCCTAAGCATGAAGGTCCTGAAGGCAGCTTGAAACTTTGAGCAACATGAACCTGAGTTGCTCTAACTCCATGTTGAAATATTCCTTCATGGTCTTTGTGCCAGCAGGGCTATCCAGGAAACTGCCACAAGGTGGTACCACAGTATTTGGTAAGACATTGCAATTGCCGTAGGAAAACAACAACCTTCTTAGCACAGGCTTAATGCAAAATAGCTGTGCATGGGACGTGTTTTAGGATGTTACCTAGAAGAAAGAAATACTCTCTAGTGCTGCAGAAGTTCTCCCTGCAGAACTTCATCTTGCTCTTTTAATTACATTAGTAGTCAGTGGGAAAGCCCGTCTGCTGTGCTAGAGAGGATTATTGTTTTTACTCTGGTTTATTTTGTGTTTATTATTCCAGTAAATCTTCCATCTGTTGGGAATTCTGACCTTTTCCTTGAGGAAAATACGAAAAAAAAAATCCTGATTAACCTAAATCTGTATTTTGTAGCTGTACTGTCATTACTGTGGTTCCGTGAAGCGTGCCCCATCTCTTCTGTTTGTGTATTTCTGCTTTCCATTCGTGGTTGCATTTCTTTCACTTTTACATCACGGTAGAGGATTTTGAACATGTTCTCCAATGGGTTTTCTTTTATTGTTTCACTTCTTTTTCATATATACTGTCAGCAAAGGATCTATTCCTAGAATAATTTTAAAGATGCATAAATTCAAAAATATACGTATTGGATTTTGTTATAAAAGCAAAGCTGTGTGAGATACGATAACCATATTTTGTTAATTTTTTTTAAATGAAGCACTTTTTGTCACAGATGGTAACACCTTTACAAAGCATTTTGGTAGGCGGTCACTCATAGGTATTATTTGATTAACTCTAAGTACCGATGTCCAGAGAATCCATCTCATGGAGGGCAGTAAAATTTGAATATGGTCCAATATGCAGATGAGCTGAAACTGCATCTTTAGTGGAGAACCTCCTTAGTAGTGGTAGCTGCTCTTTTTTCTTTCTATTAACTCCTGTGACAGAACCCTGTGCAGAATTTGAGAGGAACCGATAAACTTATTTTAAAACGCACTGGATTAGTCTCTAGCTGGCCCCCTCTTTTTGTGACCATTTCTCTAAATTTAATTTCAGTTCAGAATATTGACCTAATGCTTTGTCATGGGAACAGGTTTTTTTGTAGTAATAAAAATGATGTGAAATATTAGAAAAACCTTGGAGAAATACCGTGAATTACAGTTGTAGCTTGGAGGATTTTTTTTAAAAAAAAAAAATACAATTTTCAGTTTTTGCTCTTGGAATTAAGCTCTGGAAATTAACGTTTAAGGAAATGGGTCTGAAACTACTCGTAGCGTGCAGGTGATAATTGGGCTTCAAGGCAAGTGGTGGCACTGCCCACATTTGGCACCGTTTGGAGGAAAGTTCCTTTGTGGTACCGGGCCCAGGGGTATCTTAGCAAAGCAAGTGTTAATAATCTAGTGTCAGTCCATGTCACTTCTTCTGCTACCCCCTGGTTTGTGCAGTATCAAATTGCAGCATCAAGAGCGTTTGGGGAGTTTTGTGTCGTCAGTCTGAATTTGCTTATGCATCTTCTCCACTGAATATCATGTTTTAAATAGCAAATCAGTTCAGCCATCCAAAGGAGAGCTCACTTGTCATATTATATGAAGAAGAGGTTTTTGGAGACTCTGATTTTCTTTCCTCTTTTTTTTTTTTTTTTTTTTACAGTTTCTTTATTATGTAACTATTTAGGAATAAATGCCCCATGTGCCCTAGATATTGGGTATTTGTTTGGGTTAGTGATAAATATCTATGACTAGAGGAAGAGACATCTATGACCAGAAGAAATATTAAATAATGTTGTTATATGTAGTGCATTAGTCTAGGGAGGAAAAGATCTTCAACCTGCAGGTAACAAAGCATTCATATTTCAGAAGAAGAAAAAGTTAATGTATTTTTGAGGATATTTTGTCACTTGAATCCATCTGTGTCTCTGTAGCTGTGCAGTCAAGGGAGTAACTGCTATCAATGCAGTTGAGGAAGAATTTTATTATTCAAAATACTAAATCATGAATCGTATGATTTCTTCCTGTCTTCTTTGCTAAAACATGAGAATTAGAAGAAAACTTAATACATGTGAAATTCTCCAAGAAATACAATTTATCTGAGAAATTTGTTTTGTTTTTCTCTCTGGTTTATGAGCCTTTAGGTTGCAGTCATTGGATTACAAAGAATGGTTTCCCCAGAGGTAATTTTCTTGTTTGTTTGGCACTGAGTACACGCTGCTGTTTGCCTTTGTAGTGCTCTTACGCATAGTGGGGAAGCTGTTTACAGAGCCAAATATAACCTGCATGCTAAGCTGAATGCAAATAGAGCTCGAGTGGGAGACAAATCCAGCTCTGCTCGTTTTATACACAAATAACTAAACCCCTGCAGGGCAGAAAAGCATTCAGGGCAATGCTGCTTTTAGAACTGGAAGGATATCATGGCAGCTAGAAACTGTAAGCAGGCAAAAAGAGAAATAAGGCAGCTAAATCGTTCACTCTAATATGGTCTAACTTTTCTTACTGAAGATGAGAGCATTCAGAAACTTCCTGTTCTAAGAATAAGTATGCCTAAGAATGCTTTGAATCTAATTTCCATGGCCTGATGTTGTAGAAGTTGGAAAATTGGGAGAAATGGAAGAGAAACTCTTCTAGGAAGCGTGACCCTTGCAACAATACTCACAGCAGAGTTTTTAGTGACAGTTTCAGTGCCATTTGTCAGTCCTTCAAAATACTTTCTAGTACTGGGTAAGTGTTTTGAATGAAGTAATTTTACCTCAAAACCAAAATAGCAATGTGAAATAATTCCGGCTCCTAGGTAGAGCCAAATTTACCAAATTTTTTTTTGTCATGATGTATACATACTGATCAATGATGGATGTGCATGGCGATTTCATATTCTTCAAAATCATTTTCACGTTACAAAAAGGATCTTTTTCCTTCACTCCGTGAGATCTATAACTTGTGTCAAGATACACGACAATTTTTCTTTACATAACTTGTTCCCCATTTGGTTTTCAGTATATTGAGAGGTAGATGATATATGTCACGCTTATGGTTTATATTATATCTTATATATATATATAACTATAATTGTCAAGTAGAAGTGTAAAGATGTTTATATAAATTTCATGAATTTAATCTATATGCAGATGCAGTAAGTCTTCCCCAAAATTCAGAATGGAGCATGTCTTGGGAAAAACATCTTTATTATAGCCTCAGGTACTCAGAATGTATTTCTCACTCTGATAAAAGGGGGGTGTATTACCTCATATCTCCCATTTGCTCTGTCACCCCCAGGTTTGACTGGTGCTTGAGAACATTGGAGCATCATTCTGTTAGCAAGGGATTTTCTATCAAAATAGGACGTGCTGGCTCCTGGGATCCAGCTGTTCCAGAAGCACACTGAATTTGGCAAACTTTGACCAAACACAGGTGGGAACCCTACCAGAATTTGTCTGATGTTCCTTTTCTGCTGGAAGAAACAAAGTGTCTGTTTTGAGTTTATTTCTAGCATTTTTATTTGGCAGGATTTTTCATAAATCTCCTTTATGACTTTCATTGTTATTTCATTATTATAAGAGTGGATCCTTTTAAAAATAAGTTCTTCTCAGAGTGGAAATTGGCTTGGATTTCTAAACAGAAAGATAGAATAAATTTACCCCAAAGCAAGTGAGAAAAGCTTGGAGTGAAAATATTTCCAGCATAACTTCCCATGAATGCTTTCTAATTACCTACAACTATATTTTCCTCCTCCTCTTATTATTGACTTGAAGAAAAAAAGAAAGTCAAAAAAACTCAAAAATTTCACCATAACTTCTGTAAGACAAATACTGAATGTGTAATAATCTATGTTACCACACTGCGACCTTCTTTCTTTTCCACTTGCAAATCTAAAGTCATTATAAATAATTCTGATAATGTGCTAACACTTAAGGCTAGGAGGAGTAGATGATGCACAAAATTATATATACAAGATATTTAGCCAGATTTTCTAAACCTTTTGACAATTAAAATATTATCTGACAAATATTAAATGCCTTTGCTCTGAAGTCTGAGAACAGGGCCACGGTTTCCCCTGTGTATACATGCCTGATAATGGATCTAATGGCTGTATCCAAGTGCTAAATGTTAGGAGTGCTAAAACGTTAGGAATTGTTCAATATTGGAGATAAACTATGCAGTGGATTGTAGAGGTCTGCTCGGGTATCCGTTTCTGTTGAGGGCTTCGTACTATGATTTTTATGTAGTCATTAGAATAGGAAGTGTTATTTGAATCAGGATTGACTGTGTTGCCTGTATTTTTAATTCCTCCTTATGGTGTGTTTGCAGACCGCCAGGAAGAGGAAGTTTCTGCCGGCTGCTGCCTTGTCCATCCTTTCCCAGTGGTGTGTGAAGGAGAAGGTCAGAGGTGTAGGTGATTTAAAGGAAAACTTTGTGACTGCACATCTCTCTTTTGAGGTACTTTTTCTCCTTAGATTACAAATGGTGCAGAACACTTCAGCTTCCTATTTGCGCCAATCAGCATGATGACTTGATCCTGCCTCTTCCTACACACGGGAATTTTCCACTGTGAAGGTGAGGGTTGGTTTTGGAGTAAGGAGGAGAGGCGACCCGCTGCTTTTCCAAGGAAACGGCATCATTTCAGCCTTCCCGGTCCGCATCTGGGCAGTGACTTTACCCAGCAGAAGTTCCCCGGGACGGCGGCCGCGCTGCAGGCGGAAGCTGCCGTTTTCCCCAGAAGCATCGTTGCAAAACGAGCGCTCGCGGCGGGCGGCAAGAAGAAAACCACATCCTCCTTGTAGCCCAGCCCTGAAACCCCGGGGCCTGCTTCACTGTTACCTGTTAGTAATGAGCGAGAAAGGTGAGAAAAAGAAATGGAGAGGTGAGAAAAAAGCTGGGAAATAGGATAGATTCAGGGCAGTGAAGAATAGCTGTTTTGCACTGCACGTAGCCTCCGCAAGCTGAGGCAGTCCGTGGATCAAAGCACGTATCTGAAGGCAGAATGTCGGGGCTTTTGGGGGACGTGATGTCTTTTATTGTCTAAACCGAATTAGTTTCCTAATTCGATTTGATAAATCGAAAGGCGCGCTCGTGTGGAGAACGTGGTGGCGTGTAGGATGGAACAGAGGTCCAAACGGGGGAGTTTCCTGGAAAAGCAGAAGCAGCTCAGAAGCAAATGGATCGAGTTCATATCAGATCAAAGCCTTTTTTTTTAATCTAATTGTTGTCCATTCTATTTAGAATTATTTTCTGTAGTGAAGATTCCTGCTGCCCCAAATGTTGAGACTCTCTTCCTCAAGAATACCCCACCATTCCTTCTTCCACCCTGAAAGAGGCAATGAATCCTCCAAGCAGCTTTGCAGCAAATCAGTACGTGGGTTTAGGGACACACTAGGGACACCACTGTAGGTCCACTGCAGTTCTGTCATACCTCGCTGCTTTGGATACYGAAACCATGGGTAAATTGTGATTTAAATGCCTATTAAAGCCATTGCTCTGTTGCCTGCTCCCTCCTTCCAAAATGCCCACACAACTAACAAAGTAAGACATCTCAATGAAAAGTTTTTAAATGAAGCAAACATAAAGGACATTTAAGAGACATCTTGAAGAAAATTGTATTAGGAAACATCAATTTATTCTTAATAGTAGGAATATTTAAGAGGCACTTGATTATCAAATATTGTCTATAATGCAGTCTGTCACATTTCAACTTTTCCTCCTGTTCTGCGTCAGTATGCAACATTTTAAAAATGTTTACAAATTTCAAATATCAATGAATTTATATTTTTCACATAAAAAATTTGAGACTATGCTTCTAAAGAAAAAAATCAATGGCAAAACAGCAATCCGGAGCATTTTGAATAAAGAAATGYGAGGACCTTTGAGAAATAAGGCAGAGAGCTGTGATACTATTCATAGAAGCCTTCCGTGTGTCTAAAGAKCTAAATAAAATGTCTCAGCATATTTTACTTTGCTTCTTGAATATTTCTCAACCAACTTTATTAGACAGAATATGAGTATTGTACTGAAAAGCAGAGTGACAAAGGGAAGTCTTAGATCTACTTTGTACARTTACATAAGGAAAATGTGACGTGTCCTGAGTTGCAACCTAAGGTGTTTAAAATCCATAATCCCTGTGTTTTGGGTGTTTTCCTGCTCACAGAAAGGGGAGCCACCGTTTCTGGTTTCCATCCTGCTGCTTGTTTAGCAGCTCCTTATACTCCTCTGACCTGAGAAACCTGGGGAAGGAGTCCTTTGCCATGAGGCTGTAGATCAAGCGCTGCGCGTGGTCGAAGCAGCCGAAGATGTGCTGAGAGATGTGGTTCCTGGTGTGAAAGTCGATGTTGATCTGGAGGTCAAAAGGAGGCAGAAGGTGAATTGCAGTGTGATTGGAAAGCTCTTTGTGTACGTGACGGTCGGCATCTGAATTTCCTCTCAAAATGCCCTGGCTGAGGCAAATTAGCAGGAAGTTCATGCCTTCATTACCTGGTATACAGAATTCTTAATTTAATTTTGCTCTTTAGTTTTAAATAGATAACGTCACTAAAAGAAAAGGGAAAAAAAGCCTCTGTTTCTCTTCCCTCCCTTCCCCCCCCTACTAAATGAAGATGATCATGTTCAAGCTTGTTGCGAGCACACATCTGACTGATAATTAYTTGGCATTTTGTTCCTTGGTTGACTGCTCTAACAGAAATATCTGTAAGCTGCGATTTTAATATTCACATCAACAGCYAATGCAAAAACACTGATCATTAATATTCCAATATACTGGTATCTATAATAAACACAGTTTCCTCCATATTGTGCTATAATTGTAGTCAGTGAAAATTAATTATACTGAAAATATTTCCTTGAATTTTAAGGTAGCATTTCTGAATATAAGTGGTGTTTGTGGGAAGAACGCACTGGAAGTACGGGGTGTAACCATGAGRTGTCTTTGCTTCTCAGCTCCCCATGGTCTTCTCTCCAGCAAAGGAAGAATGCAGGAATGGAAGAAAAGCCACCACAAACTGCGTTTTTGGTCCTTCAGAGGGTTTGGTTCTCAGCTTTCTACTTGATTCTCAGCCAAAGTGAGTACCCAAAATACCTATATCTGAACTGCTTACCTCCTTTGGAGCATCAGCCTGTATGAAGTCTGAATAGATCTTTTGGGCTTTTGAGACCATTTTAGTAGAGGACTTGGTTTTTTTGAAGTCCTCGCAGGCCAACCAGAACTCAATGTTCTCCTCGCTGAACTCGGAGCGCAGGAACGTTCTAAAAGCTGCCAGGCTGTCTGGAAAAGAAGAGGCCACGTGGTGGGACCACAACAACATGGAAGGTCCGTACAAGCAGCCTAGTGCAGAGGGGGATCTGGAGACTTGTGTCTCTAAAAGAGTTTGAGGTGACAAAACAACTGCTGATTTGAGGCTAGCATCTGGTCTAAGATATACTCTGARATTAGCTCATACTGTGTTATGGTAGAATGATGCTTCCTAGGGTGAGGGTAGCCTGGCTAAATAGCACTTAGGCCTGCTTTCACTTGGTGGTGAAGTTTTTGATGGAGAGATGGTCTCTTTGACACTTTGTTTGGCATTCAGTGTGCTTTAAGAGGGAGGGAAAAAATGGAGCAGAGAAATATTGTTTTGGAAGAGATTGTTGATTAGAATAACTCTTCATTGTTGCAGCCTCCTAGAAGAGAAAGTTGATGACCCATAAACTTGGCTAGTTCTTACCTTTATTGGCTAGTACRGTGTCCACAGACGGGGACCAGGCCATAGTCTCCCTAGTGGTTGACCTGTAGAAACAACATCTGTTCTTGAAAACAGCGCTGTGATCCTTTGCTGATAAAGTGATGATGGTTGTTCTGTTGGTTACAACATCCTCGCTGTCCCCCTTTCAACCCACTGGAGGAGCAGGACAAGGAATTTGTAAATGCTGCTCTAGGTACATATGCAAGGCAACAAAACATATGGCTTAGACTTGTTTAGGGTGGAAAGAACCATACAGACTCATGAAGTAGGTTGCTCTTTGACATTGACAGTTTGGTTACTCATCCAACAGACAATGTTTGTGTTTGCACATGGTTGGACAAAGATTAAGGCCCAGAACGAAAATACAAGTGTTGTGGGTGCATACTGAATTTCTTCCCAAGTTTAGATGGATTAACCATTAATTTATACGGCACTTTCTGTTCAGAACATATAGAATCCTGTTCCCAACCAAAGAAACCTCACAAATCGACTTGTGTGAAACTTAGTGATTTTTTTTACTGAAAAAAATATCATCAAAGAGAGGACCTTTATGCYACCTATTGAACTGAAACACACATGGCAGATGGAGAGGTGAATCCTACAGGCATTTGTCAGCATTACCAGTAATAACGATCTCTAATTGTAAATTTATCAAGGGTGTATGTGACAGCGTCAACACAACTACATAACTGCAGTTACAATGATGATCCTTGCCCAAAGACTATTTCATTGACATTCACAAGATGCAAGCATTATATTGTTTTGTAGCTGCATGTTTACTTGTTTAATGTGAAAGTAATGCTTAAAGGAAATTAATATAAATATGCATAATATATATGCACACAAACCAGTGAAATAGTGTAAATATGCTCAATATGTTTTGAAAACATGAATGGAAACTAAATATAGCATTAGTTTGTGTTTTGTGACACATTGTGAGCTGATGGAATTAACCAGGGGAGAGTTTGTTTTATTAACTTAAGTAAACTTTAAATTTATAACAAATTTATGAGCTTTTCAGTGAATATTGAACAGCTTCCTTGTCAAATGATCAAGAGCCAGGCTAGCCTGGAGCTAATCCTGCTGCCCTTCCTCATGAGTAATATTATTTGAATCATTTAGAGAATGATCTCACTGACCTCTTTGGATTTACTTGAATGGCAAGCAGAATTGAGGACTGGATATCAAAATTCACGTATATACTTGTAAAGTGGGAAGGG
>PTEX01000083.1:2300085-2371181 GCA_003342815.1 Eudromia elegans
CCATCCCATTAATCTCCTCAGATGAAAAGAGACCTAAACGACAAGTCACTTCACTGGCATTGTTTGTTCCACTGCTTGACTGTCACAGGTAAGGCAGAATTTCTTTGTTTGGCCGATGTTAAAGCTTCAAGCAGAGACAACACCATTAGTGTGTGAATAACCAAGCAGCGTGATGCAGTTTGACACACTGCTTTTAGTGCTTTCAGGTTGGTTGTTTCAGAAAGATGCTTTATTTTTTAACAGTAGCCAGTCTAACTTAATCTACCAAGAATAAACAAGTGTTTAACGAAACATATTTTGTWTGCATGTAGTTATCAAGCTCTTAAGCTTCTCTTAAGCCTTGTATGCTTGTAGTTATCAAGCTCTACTGTGTTCACAAAACTTTACCCATTATCTTGTATGTCTTGCACTTGAGGCTCTTGAGAGTTATTGTCTCTTTGGTTCGTTTATGCAGGGCTTAGTGCAGGGGGACCAGTGAATGCTGACATGCTTGTAGGAGGCACATTGATACAGTTACAAACATGATATTTTCAATACCAATGATTTTTTCCGCATTGTTATTGATATTTCCTCCTGTGTCTCCACTTCTAGGACCATTGTTCTGCTCCCAAGAACATTCCCAGAACAATTAGTCTTCTGTTCTTGTGATCTTTCTGCTCTATACATTTTAAAGAAATGAGATACTGATCTGGGAGAATTATGATTTTACCTAGCTTAAGTTAAAAAGATAGTCATTTAGTTGCTTGCAAAAGTCTGCAAAAAACTCTACCAAACTGACAAAAAATCCCAAAGCTGAATAATAAGAAGTGGGGTGTAGATGCTTAATTTTTCCAAACTGGAATGCATCCTTGAAAATATATGTTTAAACTGTAGAAGATGTTTGTGCATTCTGATGTTCTTTTGTTTAGACTGCAGATGGGGATCTCAGAAGTGCTGACAGTTGATGTTACTGCAGCAAGTAACACCACAAGAAGTCAATATGCCTTGGTGTTTTTAGAGAGGGACTTGGCTTTTAATTCTTTAGAAAGCCCAGGTGCTTTTAGTGTGTTAGCTACCAGAAGTGTATTGGTTCTTGAATTCCATGCAGGTCTGACCTGTATTTCTTATACAGGGTGATCACCAGTGCAGTATAGTCTGTATGAGTAGGCCTTGCCAATGAGAAACATCTGATCAGCTCCTGTAGGACTATTCATGACAGGAAGGGCTGCAAGGTTTATTTTAGAACCAGTTGATTATATGTGTTTGAAAAGGAAGTTTGAAGCAAGTCCTTGACCTTGCTTGCCTGCGGCCACATATTATTTTTGTGGTCACGGATTAATTAAATAATGTCAGCTATCCAGGATCCCCAAACCACATCTGAGCTAGATGCTAAATTTAGTAGACAATATGAAACAGCTCTTCATCCTTAATTAATTTATTAGCCTAAGAAACCATCTTCACTTGTATATATTCCTAGAAGTGTTGTCTTGTACTCACCTGAGTGGAACGTGAGAAAAGGAGTCTTCTCCTGTAGCTGTTTTGGTTTCCTGGTGTTTCCTCTCAAACAGGTTCAATATCCTATTGCTCTATTGAATCCATCCCTTACCCAGGCTTGCTCAGATGCCTCTGCTTCAGACAGCATTAGCTCAGCAGAAAAAAAAGTAATATTCTGTTGGTTCAGACAACTGAAATGGAAAAATTCTTACAGTGGGAGAAAGCAAGAAGATCTGGGTGCTGCTGGCATCTTAGTAGCATGGAACTGGCTGTCATACAAGCAGCGAATGCATTTTAATTGCAGCATTATGGAAATGGCTGTCCTCCACCTTCCAATAGCATGGCACAGATTTGTAAATTGACCTTACTTTTCTCAAAATATTGTTTTTTTCCATATGCACAACTTAGTGTGTCTTCAGCATGCCACAGAATTGTTTTGCATAAGGAAATGAGCTGTTATTTTCCACCCAAGCAAAATATGTCCTTCAGGTAAAATGTTTTGATTTCAGGTTCAGTTTGTCAAAACACTAGCAGCCTTCTATGAAGCCTCATATAAAAGATTTCCAAGTGCTATGGAAACCTACATCAGCAGAGAATTGGGGGATCTTGATAAACCATGCAACCTTGAAGATTGCCATTTACTGCTACTATCAGATTGTTTAGCACAGCTAGTGTCCTKAATGAGTGAATGGTTATTTATTTAGCATCCAGCTTCAAAGGGCTTCCTACTGGCACGGAAAGTCTATAATGCAAACGTATGGGACATTGCTGTGGATTTGTGACTAGTGACAGGTGTATATATTGCACAAACCCAAGGAGATGGGAAAGGCAGGTGTTATGCCTCAAAAGTCTTTGGAACCCATAATTCTCCGTATCACTCATCTCTTGGATAGTGCCTTGCTGCTGGTCTGAACCAAACCAATTTTTGCAGGGTAGYGAGGGGAAAACCAGTGCTCTTGCTTCCCTTGCTTTGTAAAGGACTACAACAGCAATAAGAACACTAATAAGAGACAAATTGGRATAGAGGGGATAAAAAGATATCTTTATCTTCAGCGCAAAGCTGTATGAAAGCTTACAGGTCATTTGATTGACGCATTTGACTATAATGCAAATAGGGAGAGGAACCTAGGCTGGAGGCCTGAGCAAGGCATGAGTGCATGAGCATATGAGCCAATGAAGACAGGATGAGGACTTGATGTGTGTTTTTAGCTGATGTCTTTTGACAGGATGCATGGAAAGGAGAAGGAACCGTATTCAAAGCAGTAGTTAACCAAGGCAGACTGAACAAGTGGGAGTGAAAAGAGGAGAAATAAATGTCTTGTCTGAGTCGCTTATAAGCTGTGGTAAGGAAATGGCAGGGACGCTTTCCTGATGGTCTGCTATTAGTGGAAGATGGAAATGTGACCTTTYTTTTGAGATTCTTTGGGGGGAAATTTCATTGCTCTTATTTCTTGCTGTCAGTTCAAAAACTGATCAAGTTATCCCTCACTAAGTGACAAATCCTGAAACCCAAAGAAAATATTTATATAGTTACACAGCCCAATCTCTCCAGCACTAACTAAGAACAAAAGGCAAACACTTTGCTGGGTTAATGTCTCTGATGAGCTCTAAGTAGGAAACGGGAGACAAACCTACCTAACTGAATGCAGGAAAAGGATCACAGATTTTAATAAATCTGTTCCTCTACCACAGTTATGGCAGACCGCTGAAAATGATCTTTACATATTTGCAGAAAGGAGGAGCAAAAGATAGAACATTAAGGAAACACAATATTTACTGAAATAGTAACAATATTTCCATAGTAACAATAGTAACAATAACTGGCTATCTTCGGTTAAGATTGGTCTGGGATGAGTTTATTGAGCTATTTTAAGAGATGTAATGATATACACTCCATCTRTTTCATATCCACTCTATCAGGATGTCTTGCATTTAAATCTGGATATTCCATTTTTGATCGTATGGTCATTTCAGAATGCACAGGGACCACCACTCTCTCCCCCACTACTTTCCTGCAAATATTATACTTTAGTTTGTAAATTTTAAAAAGTCCAAATGACATCTATTTTTTAAAAAGTAAATCCACATACCGAGAAAAATGAATTTACAGGTGGCCGTCCTTACATATTTTGATGTTAAAATATAAGTCTCTCCTGTGTGTTTTTCTCCATTTATTAACATATTTCTGGTTTTAYTTGAGTGGGATCATTAACACTTTAACTGTTGCATATTTTAGAAATTTTTGTTTTTAGGTAAAACTAAATTTTGCAGAAATGGGTTCTTTAGACTCCTAGAATATCTGTTTAGGAAAGGCCTAGCCAATAGCCATCGCTGTKTCCTCTTGTTCACAGCGTTATGCCTCAGCACTCTGTGCATTTGTAATTGATCCTGAAGCTGGGTGGAAGTTTTCTTGCTGACTTCTTTGATCTGTGTTATTTGCAGCCGAGTTATTTGTACTTGATACTACAGCATGGGCTTTGTATGGCATGGAGTGTCATTTCTCAGGACATGATTTGTCTTCTGTTTTTCATTTTAGACTTGCAAGAAATTGCTCAAAAGAAAGAAAAAAAATCAAGAAGATTGGGTTTCTATTTTTTACTTGAAACATAAATCCTAAAATTTTCAACACACAATAAATACCAACGAGGAGAGGCTGACCCCTTTGTTTTGTAAGCAAAGACTCTGGCTTCGTTTGTTCCTCACTAAAGGGAGTCTCCTCTTTGGCAGATAGTGGTGTCACTTCASCTTATCTTGGTGCCTTCTGCTTTCCTCTCTCTGGGTTTATCTCGAGTTCCTTCTCACAACAGCTGCCTTGGCATTGGCCTGCTGTGGATTCTGCCACGCTCCACAATTATCTCTGGAAAACACACACTGAAAGAGCTACCAAGAATATCTTGTTTGCTTGTTTTCATTACAAAGCTCTCAAAAGGGATCAGCATTGTCCGTAATAGGGAATGATGGTTTTGAGGAAGGTCTCCCTGGAGATAAGCAACATTTTCCGTATGTGTTGTTGACAGGAAAGAAAAGGCATCTCCACAGATGTATTTGTTGTATTATTGCATTTGTATTTATTGTATTTAGTATTACAGATGCTTTTGRCTAATGGTTGGTTTTCTGGTTCAGGAAGAAAAAGCCCTAGTCAAGGTGCTATATTTGCTATATATTTTTTTCTTATTTACTTTATCAACGGCAAGAGTGAAGCTCTGCATTGTCAGCCGATATGAACAAACCTAGTCACATAACCTGAGAACCTAGCCACAAAGTTTGAATTCTCTGCCAGTGTTTGTAACAGACCTACCCCTAATGCTAAAAGGAGCCAGCAGACAAGGATGTGGCACTTGGCAGGACGTAGCCTGGACAGGTGAAGCCCACAGAAGAACACGTTGGGTGCAGCAACAGCCAGCAGGGGTTTGCACTCTGAGCCGCGTGCTGCATGTGCCTGAGCTACAGCCCGAGTGTGCTGAGGTGCGTGGAGAAGTGGCCAGCAACAAAAATAGCAGAGCACAGGTCKTTTCTCTTTCGATTTGCAGAAAGACAGACTCAGAGTGAAACGCTTGCTGGGAATAATGCCCCGAATAGTGAAATAGCTATTTTTGCAGCATAAGGATGTTGAATAACTGGATTACGACAGAAAAAAAAAGTGGAAGTCTTTGAGGTAGTCTGTTCTTTTCCTTTTAAAAAGTGATACAGTAGATACATGCGTATTTTAAATATATAGGCATGCTTTTAAATATATAGGCATGCTGACATCTAGATGTTGGTGGTTTCTGATTAGAAACCGGATTATTTCTGAGAGACCTGTTTCATGTTCAAGGGACAGAGAAATAGTGGGAAGGGGCACCTGATCCTAGAGAAATGCTTCCAAAGAGCA
The DNA here is from genome assembly GCA_003342815.1 of Eudromia elegans. Lineage (NCBI taxonomy): Eukaryota > Metazoa > Chordata > Aves > Tinamiformes > Tinamidae > Eudromia > Eudromia elegans. The sequence continues at coordinate 2,305,430 of PTEX01000083.1, forward strand.
AGCATAAATGATCAAGTCAGAAAATAACATACTTCAGTGTAAAAAGTGGCATTTCTCTGCATTCTGCCTTAGCTCCTTTGGCTCAGGGAAGAGTAATGAGACCAGTGAGCAAGGCTCGTGGCCCCCAGAGCTGGATGTGTTTCCTATCTGTCTCCCAGGCTGGCCTAAGAGCTTGCAAATTTTGTGATCTCAGGTCCCTGCAGCTCAGCAGCCTTCCCCAGGGCACTACGGACCCACATACTTTGCTTATAATAACAGTTTTGATGGGAAGAGTAATGATTTAATTATAAAAATTATAATTATAAAGGCTCACTGCACTTCATATTATATTCACCCATGTACTAATGATAAACTGACGTCCTGACAGCTTTTAAAATAGATCACTTTGCATTTATTGAAAGTTAGTAAAATGGACACTGAAGCCCTCAGACGGAACTGTTCACATACACTCTGAATTAGCAATAAACATATAAAGTCCTGTCCTCAGGAACGGTGCCTCTTCACCTTGCTTACTGAAAGGTTAAAAAAACCCAAAGACACAAATTCTGTGCAAAATAACTGAATATGCAAGTCACAGTTAGAACTGAAGCCTGCAGTCACTCTATTATTAAACTTAATCAATGATTAATATTTTAACAGCTRCCATATACTTCACAATATCTGTGCATCAGTCCAGAAGAAAAAGACAAGATAACTGCATATGCTGCCTACAAAATGGTGTGCACGACTTGAGTAGTAAAGAAAAAAAAAAGGGGAATTTTTCCTTCCTCCTGCCATTTCCCCACAGAGTATTTTCATGACAGAGAAACCTGAAGCTGATTATTCCATAGTCAGAGCTGTTAATTCTCACRTTCTCTTTCAAAATCACAGGAATCTTAGAATAAAGCTTAGCAAWAAAATTAGTATAGCATGAACCCTTACAAACAGAAGTAAATGTGTACATATTTTATATATCTATATACACATATATGTACATTGGCTTTATGATCCAATATGTGTTAAGACAGCATTTTTACCCTTTGTTACTGGTATTTGTTTCAAAAAATTAGAATACAAATATCTGATGGCAAAGCTAATTTATACAGCACAATTTAAATATACAAACCAGACGYGTAAGAAGAAAAGAGTATAAAATATACTATTATTAAATAGGTATTCTTATGTTCCTCTTAAATTAGGCAATAGCATAAACTTTACTTATGCGGTGGCTGTAGTTAAAATCCTTGTAATTTTACTTTTTGCCTAATTAATGTTCCCATRTGCTCAATAGTACAAGAAAATACCACAAAGTCTGTGCTTAGTGTAGGAAATACTGCAAATMTGCTCATGTGCAAAGGCTGGGTCTATAGATCCACACCGTGACAAAACTCTTCTAAACAACACAGGGCTGGGGTATGTGAGGGGTATCATCAGCTGGCATTTTAAGCAACATTTTTATGTAGGAAAATCAGTGTCTTCAAATATAACTGCAAATTTTGCTTGACTKCAAGGAAAGAAATACTGTACAAACACTTTGTATTTAATGACTTGCCTCCTCTATCAGAAATGAGGTATCACTGACTACGGAATGCTGATCTGAGTGGGTTTAACCATAATGAAGTCATATATATTTACACCAGCAAAAAAAAAAAAAAATAGCATTTTAAGTCACACATATGACTGCAAGAACTAGAATACATATGGGCTGACGTGGGCTTTACCAAAGGGTAAAATCTGATCGCACATCCTGGAATTCATTGACAGTAAAAGAGCGCGACCGTCTCCTCATAGCAGGATGGCTGGGATTTCTGCCCTTAACTAAATTTAAATAAAGATCGGATCTTAGGAAGCGTGGGTAGCTGTCTTGCTCCATCAGCTTGTAGACTGTGCTCTGGGCTGCGTCGAAGGTGGTGAGGATGGGCTGCTGGATACTCTGCCTTGTGACTTCTTTGGTGTGAAAGTCCAGATTCACCTGCAGAATGGCAAAAAGTGCACTTTTTTAAATGAGTATCAACACATTTCCTATGTTACTATCCACAGATCCTGAAGTGTGAATCTTAAAAATAATCTATGGGAATTATGGGCTGAAAATGCACCATTTTGTAAACATTCTCTTAAAATAAGAATTAATTTCTTTTACAGGGAAGTACCTGTTAAAATATTTAAAACTTCATATTCTGACATCTAAAAGAAGAATACAAGGTAAGAAGTTGCACTGACAAGTGATGTACATGATCTGCTTAGAATTGGTAGAATTAGTTCAAATTAGAGGCTTGAAGCTTTTCTTCAAACACATGATCTTCATTTCAGTGAGAGTTCATCATCTCCCAGTCTGTTCACTTCCTTTCTATAGCAGGCAAAAAATGTTCCTTTTTCTCATTTATACTATGATTCCTTCAAAACACRTTTCAGCAATATGAAAAAAAAATGTAAATATAAAGCTTTCTTGCACTACAGAATACTATAAGTTTGTCTTAGTATTAATGGGGCTTACCATATTTTAGTGTGCTGCCTGTAAYATGCCAAGAATATACTGTTTTTCTTGTTGTTAGTTAATCAAAAAGAGGGCTTAAGTGTTACAAATACCATTCAAAAGGTATGTTTAATTTCCTTTGATCATTCGCACTATTTTAAATTACACAGCAAAGATTCGGAAGCTTTTAATGATTTAATTWATAATTATCTGTGCAGTGGCTTCCAGACTTTCCTCTGAATAATTGATATTTGAGTTCTTCTATATTTGAGTCTTCTATATCATTGGCAACATGATTAACTGTTGTCACTGCTTCTGGGCATATACTGTAGAACTCCAGATTGCATCAGAAGCAAACATTGCCTATCCTGAAGATCTTTTTTTTCTTTTTTTCTTTTTCAATGTACCTCTTTTGGTGCATCTTTCTGTATGAATGTTTCATAAATGGTCTTAGCTTTTGGGAGAAGTTCCTGCGTAGTTTTGCTCTTCTTGTACTCCTCACAAGCTGTCCAGAACTCGATGTTCTCCTCGCTGAACTCCGTTTTCAGAAACTTCGTAAAGGCATCCAGTCCATCTACAGAAGGGRATATCGAATTGCATTAAAAAAATCACATAACAACATGTAACAACACGTGATGTATTTCAAAAGAATAACTGTATATAGGTTTTAAAAGTGCATTCTTTTCATCAGGATTCTGCATGATATGATTCCCATGAAAGCTTGTGGTAAAAAAAATTTCTCTGTCTCCATAAAAATCCACTACCAAAAGCTTGTGAGGTGGCTGCTTAGAAATGAAGGCAATTAAAATATAGCATTTCTAACAAAGGTGGACTTGGTTCAGTCTGAGTATCAGATTCAGGTTGTTCCAAACAGTATTTGAATCTTTGCTCATAAGGAGACTCTTCTCCAGTARCAATTTGAAATGAATGGCTTTTAGCATATTTAATATTTGCCTATCCTACTTTTGTCATTAGGTTGCAGATAATKTCTTTCCCAACTGTTGGAAAATAATGGAATTGTGCTGGAGGAATGGCTCTGAAGAGCACGTGGTGTTCAGCACTGTGCCGGAGCACTCATTCCTGCTGAACGAAACACGTCGCCCTCCCAAACGGTAACCAAGTTGCCTGTGAATATTCAAGATATACGTGCCTACGTGTTATATGCACACTTGGTAAGTTGTTTCTAATAATGGCCACGTCTGTTGCTATTGCTGTTTTAGAAACAGGTTGCATCAAAAGTGACCAGCAGGAAAACTAAAGACATAGAAAATGTTTTCRTTTGCAAGGGCCTTGTACTTTATTGTTTGAACAGCATTTAAAACAGAGATGGAAGATATTAAATCTTTACTGTAATMTCTGGCCAGAGATTGCCTGCTATAGCTCTTGTATCTGAGCAAATAGCTTCTGCCTTAGCKAATTTTAAGCTTCTGCAAACATATGGCTAAATATTTTCATCCCCAAGTTTGCTTGCCTTTGATCACTGTCTCTCGTTATCTTAAAGCTACTGAGATGGTGGTGCTGGAAGGATTTATCTACCTGAAAGAGGGTACTGATGAGGTGCGTCAGAAAGGACGGTYCTAAATCCCTCATGTGGCATTTCCAGGCTTTCTTCATTTCTGAAATCTCTTATTTTCCCAACTACAGAACTGTGAAGTAGTACCAAAAAAAAGAGAGTATACTAATCTTGCTCCAATGTAGCCATGAGAAAGGGACATTTKCTAGAAGCAATGGCTAGTGTCTTCTGCTGTGGGAGGTTGCAAAGAGGTGAGATGATGGGTGACATAGTAGCCAGTGTATTTCCAGCCATTTTTAACAACTGGCAGTTAGCAATAGCAGTTAGAACAGCAGCAGAACACAGCAGTCATGTTGACTAACTGAAAAACATAGTCCAGAAAAGACAACTTCATTGACTGCTTATTTCACTGAATAATTTTCCACACAGTTGTTCAGAAGGCCACGATTGTAATGGATTTTATCCAGGCATCCACTAAGTATTCCTTCAGGAAAAAAAAAAACCTTGGTGTTCATTACAGAGCAACAGTTTACCTGTGGTCACCTCTTCCTGGTTACTGAAGGAATTCTTCACTGACTGATACTTTTTTTTTTTCAGCAAAACACCAAACTTAAAGTAGAAATCAGTTCTTTATTGTYAGAATTTGGCAGCATGCTACTGCCTAAACATACAAGTAGAGCAGAATCTTATATTGATATAAATGGCACATCATATCAATTAAGTAACACACACGCCTGTTTAATTTGTACAACTGCATTTTATGACTTTCCATCAAGCAACGATAGTCATCAGGGAGAGGAAAACGCTACTAACCTTTCTGGGACAGCAGCTTGTCAAACGATTCACCCCATTTAACTGCTTCTTCAGGAGGCACGCTGTTTAGGAAACAAAAAGTGCTTCTGAGGAGGTGTATGTATCTATGCAGCCAGTGTAACACGTTACTCTGTGCTTTTTACTGTCCTTCGTGCAGAGCAGCAGGGCTGCTGCAGGAATCACCTTATTAATCTTATAGGATAGCCGGCTACTTAGGCACCTTTAAAATGCCATGTCGCTTTGGGAGGCCGCACGCTACTTATCCCTTGTCTTTTGTAAACTAGGACTGAATTAGGCTTGGAGATCCATTGCATTGTGCTACAGCTATGATCCTTCTAAGCTTGAAGGGGAAGGCCACTTCCTTAGATACCATATGAATAATAATTTTTGAAATATTTTCATTCAAGGGTAAAGACCTGCACATTGGAAGTGTCAAAGTGCTCACATAGGCAACTTGTCTCATAGGTCAGTAGCTGGTAGGTTGCTGAGAACCAGATCAACCTGGGGGGATTAACTGCTTTCTGAATGCAGTTCTCCCTTCCCAGCTGGGGCTTGGAGTTCTTTTATTGCCAGGTTTGTAGAGCCTGGTTTCCACTGGCACAGATCTGCAGGCACAGGGAGTTTACATGATGCAAAATTCCACAGGCTTTGGAAAGCAATAAGGACCTTGGTTGTGCACGAAACTGAAAGGAGGATTTGTGAGAGGTGTCACTGCTCTTCTAGCTGATGAAATTGCTTATAGGAATGAAACTTTAGCTACAGAGAGAGCAGTTCTCGAGGGGTACAACTGCTGCAGAGCTGAAATTTAAGAAGTGAATGTAGGCCAATGAAGTAGGGGACTTCTGTAGCTGGGGAAAATGATAGTGCTGTCTTTGAAGCCATTCTCAAATTGTATGGAATTTAAAAAGTGCAGTTCTCTGGAGCGTGTGGATTTCTGTGTTTGGGAACCATGGGTTCCTCTAGCTACAAAAATAAATCTGGTARTAACGAAAGATAAAACCCAGGCCACATACACAGTCTAAAGCAGCACCGAATGCCAAAGGATTCCTTCACTCTTTTGGGAAACCTCAGGGGTGGATTTTTGATTTTTCTCTCAGAAAACAGATCAAGCCAGCATGTGGTGGCAGCAGTGAGTGTGCAAGGAGCGATCAGGAAAGCAAGGTCTGTTCTTCATTGCCACTTCGTAAAGGTGAGAAGAAGCAAGATTAGCCTACAGCTTGTAGGTAGTCACCATCTGTTCACACTGTTCACCTGCAGGGTTTCATAAAARTCTGCTTTCTACTTATGCTATTTATTATTCCCGTGTGAAGAATGGAAATCATTAAAACAAAGTAAAGCAGTGGGCATACAAAACTGTTACCTGCTTTTGTTATTTGCAAAAAAAATCTTTTTTTCTTTTTCACTGAAAGAAATGTAAATCTCTCTATATAGAAAGCATGTAGATAGATGCAGAAGTATCTGCCAGTTTCTCTTCCATACAGCAAGAATCCCTGTTAGTCGAGCACCTGGCTGAGAGTAACGTGTGGTTAAAAGCAGTTGGCCGAGCAAGGAAGTGGTGGTGTCTGGTGGAAGAGGGAAATTCTTCAGAACGTTATTTATTGCCATTGCATCCACCCCCTTTGCAAGTGCTTTTACTAGACAATCAGAATGTATTGAGGACTGGATATTTTACTAACAGTCTGCCTACCCATGTCGTGGAGATGGTGCTTTCTCTTTTTAGATTTCATTTTTGCATGGTTTTACGTGTGTGGAAATTAGATGATGAAAAAAGGGTATTCTCGGGTCTCTTTTACCTTTGCTTATAATTGCAAGGCCTTGTATTTGAGTGGGCTGTAAAATGTGAAGTGAGTTAAGCTTTCTGACAGCAGCRACACAAGAAAGGGAGGAAGAAAGGAAAAGAAAGGAATGAATCCCACTCTGAATGGGCAGTGGAGAGTGTGCCAGATCCTGACTGCTTCCTATCATTTGGATGTGCCGGATGGTTTCATATGTGAGCAACAACATAGAGTAACTATTCAGGTGCACAGATATAAATGTTTAGATGGCAAAATTTCATCTGCTTTTACCTGAGTTCCAGAAGAAGTTTAGGCCTTGATAAAATTTTTGGCATTTCTGCATRGTCAGTAAGGGGTGTGCAGAAGCAGTGTTCTGGTTGGGGCAGGCAACTCGGCCCCAAAGATAGTAACTCCTGCAACAAGTTGGGTGAGTTTAGCAGGAAAACAGAAGCACTGGAGTGTTCTGAAGTGATCTCCAAGGAAAAGATACGAACTGCAAATATTTTAGACCCTGGAGCTGTAGTTCTTTAAGCATTCCTCCTTTTCAGTCAAGCCCTACAACTGCAGTTCTTAGCGGATGAGTGAGATTCTGACTCCTCAGTGAGGACAGGAACAAAGTTCTTAGAGTTCAGCAAGAGCAAGATTTCACCCTACGTCTTTATGGGAAATAGTAACACGTGGACAATATTACACAATGTTCAAATGACACTTTTTTGAGACAAGGCAGTGTTCAGTGAACGACTGCAGTCATTGCAAACTATGAATCCAGCGTTTGACATGCAGCGGATGTTTGCACATCAGAAGATTATTTTCCAAAGAACAGTCTAAATTCTTTGTAAGAAGTAATGTATTCATTATGTACTCAAATTAATTATTGTTCARTGTTGTCAATGAACTAAGAAAAATGCTAGCATGAATACCGTTGTTTATGTGTGTGCATATGTATAAAAATGTTTATACAGTTAGAAATGAAGGAGTATGAAGGCCAAGTTATGGGAAAATTATCAACACTTACACACTTATCCCCCCCCTCGTTACTATAATAAAAGTGTAATAAGTACTAGAAGAAAATAAAAGCTTGAATTTGAAGTAGCTCAGAAAAGCACAGGTTATACTCTCCACAATTTTCTTCTATTTTGTCTCATCCTTTTTTTTTCTCCCTTAGGGAAAAAAGGAGTTTGTTGGAACAAACCAAACATCTTAGCACAGAAAAAGTATGTAATGACTCAAGACTGACGTGTTCATTGCAGCGAATCTGAGCAGCAGTCTCTGCCTACCGCACAAAAACAGGAGCGGTGAGTTAACTTGATGTATAGTGTTTGTAAGCTTGGGTTAGGTTGCCAGCGCGTGTGGCATTGATATTAAGCACTTAGTCCTGTGCCAASCCCACGTGCACACGGGCACAGGATRCAGGGAATGCTCCGAGCCGCGGAGCCCTTCCCGAGAGGGATCCCCCGCGGTCCGGCGCTTACCTTGGTGCCTTGGGCAGGTGGGCAGCCTTGCCGAGGTGATCGTCTTCGTGGAATTCCGTCCTCTGCAGGAGGAGGCTCAGCCTGTTTCTCTTCTGCTTAGCTCTGCAACAGAGGTCAGCAGTTCAGGTAGCCTTCAAAGCACCACGTTCCAAGGTRTTTTGTGTTTTTCAAGGATTTCCTTTGGCTAATATATCCCCACGTCTGCATCACAGACATCTGCATTCAGTTGTAGTAATGTTGATGTTATTTCTCCTATATATTGATGTAGGAGGCTTCTCCTACACAGTAATGTTMATGTTAATGACTTTGTTCCTTCTGCATATTTGCATGTATTTACATATGAAACATTGGCAATAGGTAATGGAATTCTTTTTTATTTATATTTTTCTTTTATTTTTAAAATGGAGGTGGGTTAAATTTTACATTATTAAACAAGTGCAATTGGGTCAAAATCATCTATCTTTTTTTTTTTTGCCAAGAAAAAGGAAGTATTGCTTCCCGTCGTTTGAAATTTTTAAAAAGAAACCTTCCCTGAACGTATTTAGGCTTTAAAAAGGGATTTCTCAGAACTTCCTTCTTTCTTGTTCATCACGCAATATGTTTCATATTGCTATTATGAATAAATATTGCCCCGCTTAATTAATATTTTAGGCATACAGTTCCCAGAGCTGCGATTCATAAGCATTCAGATATCAGTCAAAAATAAAGAGCCCTGCCCTAAACTGAAACCCACCAGCCGCGTCGGAGTCCTCCGTGTACACAGAGCTCTCAAAGCGTCCGCATGACCTTAAAACTTACCCGGGCTTGCTTGCTTTATTCGTCTCTTCTTTGTGGGCTGGTTTCATGACTTTGCAATAGGATTTATCCTTGGAAGCAGAAATGTTTAGCTGGGGGAATAAAAGCAGCGGGCTCTCCATCTTCCTCTAGCAGAGCTTCCTGGTTTGGGCGAGCATCTCTCCCCCTTCCTTGCGGGAGCTGCAGCTGGGGTGCTTGGTGGGCTCACCAAGGCTCTCGCATGCCCTTTCCGGCTCGATCGCCGGCCAAGCCCGGCGGCTGACAAGGTTCCAGGGCAGGTAGTGGAACGGAGGAGGTTCCCCACCTTTGCTTTCGCTCCRGCTGCACGTAGGCAGGACTCGAGGCGGCGGCGTGTTTATGTGGTCGTCATATAGGGAAGTGAGACGTTGGCTTTGCAAAATGGCTCTTGGTCATCCCGGGCGGCTGCACGGAATAGCGGCTGGCTTGGCGACCCTAAAGCTTGATGGTTCCCTAGCCTTGGGATGGCACCGCCGTTTCCTCCTGAACCCCTGGGGGAAGCGAATAGGGTTTCCTTAAAATGAGGGTCATTTTGCACAAATGAACAGGCAGCGTTGCCTTAAGCTCTTAGCAGAACTTTTAAGTGTCTTTAAACTGCCCTCTGCAGTCTCCTGTGCCACGTGCAAGTCTTAGGAATGGGTTTTAACTGCAAAACACTAACTTGTAGCTCAGAGTTTGAGTCTCCCAGAAGACTCAAGACTCCCAGGTGAAGATATGTGTGATCAGATACTTTGTTAATAGAGATCTTTATTTTTGCACCATTTTTTTTCAGAAGTGATGAGTACCTACATCTAATTTTGAGGGTTTTTTTTGTCAAGGAATGGTTTGCGATGCTGAACAGTGTGTGCATTCTGCTTTTATTTGCTCCTATAGCCCTGCCAAGCACTGTGGGTTTGAAAGCCAGTTTCTTCTGAGAGGTCACATCCATCAGGCATTCAATAGGAAAGTCACTAATTGTGTATCAGCACAAAAGTCRCTGATTATTAACCCAGTTTGGCTACTAAATGACCCGATCCAGAGCTGTATAAATTGGTTCTGCCTTTTGCTAATACGGAAAGGAGCATAGAAAACTTCCTATTTGACTTTTCTGCAAGTCATATGATTTTTTTCACCTACTGATGTGTATATAATACTATCTCTGTATTGACCTGTCATAATTTTATTACCTGGTGATTTTAGTTCCTAAAGAAATGCTGTCAGCTGTGGCCCKAACAGTTCATATAAGCTGATTTAACAAGGATTTGTAGTGGGCAACTTAATTCAYAACTGAATTATTTTCCGGTGGCCTTACTACCATATCACATGAGTAACAGATGGAAATGACACGTTATGTCACCTATTCCAACACTGAGCCTGTGACGAGTTCTTCCCAACACAGGCTGGAATGGCTTCTCCAATCATTTTTAAATGACCCTCAAGCAATGGACTCGGGGTCTTAGATGCCCAAAACTTTCCTGTAATGTACTGTAACGATAACATCGGTTCTGAATGCAGCAATGTAATGTGCATCTCTTGAGAATTTATCCRGAATTCTTGAAAGGAAGCAGAATAATTGCATGTACTCACATGCATTTTTTTCCCCCTCCCCATTAGTAGAAAGCTAATATCTAATTCAGGCCCATGAAATAGCCAGATTGCATCAAAGCCAGACTGTGTCTTGTCAGTGACAGTGCTGGTGCTAATAAGCATTTCTGTTTTCCACTGCAGCATTCAGTAGTTATAGCAACAGTATTAATGATCCTGTTGTGCTCCGGGCTSTCTTGTCTACTCCAAGATTGTTTTCACAAAAGTGAAGAAGGGTTATTTTGAGCTAGAAACAGGCCCAAAATATTATGTAACYTGCTGATGACACAACTAGAGCAATAGAAAGAGACCCAAATGTCCCARTTCCCAACTTTTTCTCCATCCACTGTTATTTGCTAGCAAAGTGTCAGCTTTTCCTCTTTCGCATCTGTGCTCGTGATCTATCCAAGTCCAGAGTTCTCCATAGTGGAGCTCTGCCCCTGTTTTCCCTTTGGATCAATCTTTAAAAGCTGCATGGCTTTTAGGGTTACGACTGTTTTATTTTCTGCTGAAGAGAAGCAACATTCACCTCTGTGCCAAACAAAGAGCAACATAGCACAATCTCTTTACTGTCTAGTGAAGATAAGCAYGGAAAGAAGCTGCTGAGGAGCATAGGCTGAAAAGATGTATTCCCATATATCTCTTTTTACTGCATCGGGAGCTGACATATTTTRAAAGAATCTCGTTTGGAAAAAATAGCTCTGCTGCTCTTCAGAAACGTCTCAACAGTTKGTCGGTTTCGTCAGTGTTTATGTTGTTTACCCGTTACTGCAAACCATAATTGGACCTAATGGTATAATTCAACACRCAGTTGTTCTATTTATCTTCAGATTAAAAAAAAAAAAGGGGTAAAACATTTTTGCTTCATGGAACAATACCAAAGTGAAAATAATTTCACTGTAAATCTCAAGTAGAGGTGCTTGTGCTCTGCTAATTCRGTGATTTGCTTTAGTCATGCTCTTCAGAGAGGTGCTGTGATGAAGCTGGCATATGGGATGCTTCCAAGTCAATGGAAAAGAATCATAATAAGGCCTACACATAGGTCATGTTACAGAACTTCCTTTTGTTGCTGTTTAAAAGGAAGAAAACAAAATTCCAATGCTTTGGATATACCTCACTGAAAGCAGCAATATAATAGTTTTCATTTAGGGCCCGTAAGTATTCTTAGAAGGATTTGATAAGGGTCTCAAAAGGATCTTGTAAGACATCCACAGTGAAAACTCATATTTCGTATCTCCTGTGTAGCCTTAGGTCCTTCTGACACTCAGGCTCGGCTTCTGGACAAGCTAGTGAATGTTATTCTATATTTATATTTATCTAGTTTCCTCTAAAAGAGCAGTACAGTTGCCAATAGATTGTAATAAACTATATTAATTCAAGTGAAATACCAGTTTCTGAATAGGTGTGTATAACATATCTAGAAATGAAAGGGGCAGGTTATGGGTGACCATGGAGCAGAACTCACTAGCAGAAGCTCTGTTAGTGATGGACTTGCTGGCATTTCTGCTTTCTGGGTTGAAGGTGTAGTGGGCTTCTAAACTCAAGGTGTTTTTCTGAAATGACAAAAGCTTTAAGGATTTGATCGATAAGCCTGTGATCATCAGCTTTCATGATCTAAGTTGCTTTTTATCTATAGTTGTTGCCAATGTCATCTGCCAGTTTCCTTGTATTTCAAATAGAAGTTTTAACTGTCCCTAAAAAATTCCTTGGGAATCCTTAGTTTCTGCACAACAACTTCTATGGGAAATGCTTTCTTGAGTGCTAAACYGAATTGATTTATCTAGTCTTCTGAAAGGTCAAAGTAAGAAGGGAGTGTGCAAAGTCCTCAGCTGTTTTCATTTCCTGCCTGCCCCATGGTTATTTGGACTGCCTCTCTGATGGATTCTATTTGCGTATTATATACATCACTGTCATAATTAATCTACAGGAAGCTGGTTTCTCGGTTGAACCGCTCTCAGCGTTTACAATTAGCTTTCCACAAGTGCATAGCAATGACATCAGTTGCTTGTTAAAGAACTGCTTTAGTGTCTAGCCTGCAGAAATGCTCGTCTAGGGCTTGTCACAGGGGTATTTCAAAATGTTTTCGAGTGCATCCACAGGAAATCTTGAAGGCAGGAATGTATGCAAAATCCTGCCCAAAGTGCCTTGCTTTATTTCTGTCTGTGAGAAACCCATAGGCACTCCCCATGTGACAATATGTTTTTCAAGAGAAAGGTTTTATCAGGCCGTATTAACAGGGCGAGAAACAGCATCTGTTGGGCTGCAGGTTTTCTGGTCCTGCTGTGAGAGAAGGGAAAGGAGAGACTATCGTCCTGTGAAAAAAGCCATGACTTCTGGTTTGCTGAATATTAACTATAAGATCAAAGCCCCTAGGGCAGAAAAAAGGAATAAAATCTCAGTTTTCTACCTCAGAACGGAGGTCATTCATTGCCATTGAACTATGGTTTAAGCCAAGAGTTGAGGTATTTGGTATGTTTTCACCTGGCTATTCTGCCCACCTGATTTGGGAATATCCTAGAGATGCCTGTATTACAGCTAAACTCCTCTGCACTGCTAGGCCTATGGCTAGGCCACGAGTTGCTGTGTTTTATTCATTTGGTTTTTTCCTTAAGGGATATTGCTCTGATGTCCTAATTTAACTGATGTAAACAGTGCGAGGGTTTGCACAGTGGCATGGTGGATTGCTCTTTAGAGCAGGAACAAAACTGATACAAGAAAGCTTGAAAATGAATGCCTCAGTTGTCACAAAAGAAATAATTATAAAAGTAGGTAAATATATAAAGGGCTTCAAAATGTGTCAAAAGAAAATATCTGACGCTTTRATGCTACCAGTTATCTTTCTTTTTCTCTTCAGTATTTTACCTAAGGAAGTTAAATACTAAAATTATATATAAACTTAGTAATTCCAGATCATATTTGAATGAGTATCAAATCACCAGCAGGATTGAGGAGCTTTCCAGGAAAGTTCACTTGGTTTTGAAGATCAAGAAGAGCTGTATTCTAAAATGAAACTTGGGGCTGTTTTCTTTCCTTTATAATCTGAGTTTTGCAAYAGTGGTTTCCTGCATCTCCTCCTACTTGTCTTGAAAAAAGGCTGGTTTCAGGATAAGGACAGCCCACTTGCTGCCAGTGTTTGCAGCCAGCCACAATCTCTCCTCTTCTTAGYTAATCCCAGAATTTCCAACAAAAGGCTTTAGTTGTTTTGTATCAGGGTGACAAGAGCTTCTCCACAACCTACTAGCCGCTTTTTTGATCAGTTTTGCAAAACTCTTCTGAAAAGCCTGTTAATTACTGAGTGCAGTAATATGCAAAGGACTAGGACCCTAATTAGGCTTTCAGGCAGGGTACAGGTTTTGGAATTGCGTATCCAAAGAATTTAGTTCTAAAGGTCTACTCTCTTTATATGTTTAATTTATGCAAGAAATCTTATCTGATGAGCTTGCTTTGCTGGACTGAAGTCTATGYGATCTGGGTAAAATCTGAGCCATTTTGAGCTGCACTGGATGGAGCAGCTCTTGCTTCTGGACTCTGCTTAGCAGTAGAGATTTTACGGATTCCTCCTTGTCAGCCTTGCCKTCGTGACGAATGACCTTGCTCTCTGTGCATGGTTTGTTTCTCTAACGTTTCCAGCTTTCAGCCAGAATCATGATGTGCTTCATTGTTTGGCGTTTGATTTCACATCGTCCCTGTCTTCTCCACGTGTCAAACCTGGCCAGCTTTGACTTCGATGCCAGTGTTTAAAGCTACCTCTGCTGGCCTGACCTGCAGATCTTTCTCTTGGCTGAATTTCCCTGACACAGYTAGAATACTGCAGTCGCAAAAATAAGTTTTGCAAGGCACGCTGAAAACGTTTCCTCAAAACAGAGGAAACATGCTCTTTGCACACCAGGAAGCAAGCTATTCTCATCCCTCTGTGCTGAGTRAAGCCACACGGTCATTTGGCACTCTATGTTGTCAAATTGATAAATATTAGTATTTTTTTACAGTACTGCCGCCACCAAATCTAACAAAAATGTTGCTTTTGTTCTGTTCCAAATCACGTCAGGTTGCCTGGAGCTGGAAGTTGCGAGTCTGAAGCTGGTGCACATGATAGATGTGAAGTGATTTTTGGTGCTGTTCACCGTTACCACAAGTCCCTCTTGGTAAGTCATGGAGAAGGCCTTGGGTGGCTCTGCTCCATCCAGGGGCTCTTCAGAATCCTTCCGCTAGAGGTTGCCAGCAAGGCTATGGGACGCCTGATCTTTTTATTGTTTTTTTCATGCTGATCTCCAAATCGATAATCTTTGCTTTCCGATGCTCCAGTTTGTCAGTGTTCACACAGGGGCGCCCCGAGGAGGGAGACTGGGCCTAGCAATGCAGGGCAAGCGCCAGACTTGGGCTGGCAGCCCAAACTGTGCACGTCGCCCGCAGCTCCCTCTGCCGAAACATGCCAGAAATAGCAYTTTTCTTTAAAACTTACAGGAAATAAAGTGGTGCAGCTACAACGGGGCGCGGGACTACGTCTCCCGACATGCCGTGAGGGGAAGGGAACATGGAGGACGGAAGGCTCCCCGCCAGGCTCCCCGMTTCCCTACAAGGGCACAGGGAGCAGCGGCGGGGCACGGCTGGAGGGATGTGACCTTGGCGGGTGGCGGCATCGTAGATCATGTCAGCCGGAGTCGTAAAAATAACGCTCTGGCCACGAGGTTTCCTGCCACAAGTGGGTAATGGAAAGTCCTGCTCCATCAGTTACTGCTGCTGTAAACAGCTGAGCTGGGTCTAGGTCAGCCGTGACTAAAGCCAGGCCGATTTGGCTCTGAGCTCTTGTTGATGCTGTTCCTTTACTTATCGCTACCGTACAACTTTTTCTGGGGATAATTTTCTCATATCTTTTCCTGTTGGGGTTTCTGCCCGAGGTTCAGCTTGTTTTCCAAGGCGGGCCAAGATTGTAGCTATCAGAAAGATCATTTGGCAAGAGTTGGAAACAGCTGGGCCAACCTGGGGTAGAGGTGCCTGTGATACACTCTATGGCTGAGCCTGCTGCCATCTCCTGGTGGGACGTCTGAGTGTTGTCATGACTGTTCTGACGTCAGGCTTGAGATCACAGCCTGTGGTCCATGATGAGATACTCTGTGGGCTAGGAGAGGTCTGCTGTGTGAACTAGGCCTCTTACAGACCGTCAGGTTTGCTGTCTGGTACCCAGTAACTCACCCCAGATGTTGAGCAGCATGTGAGCTTCCCCGGCAGTCATCTGGCCAGCAGGAGAACTGGGCTCCTGCAGCTCTGCAGATGTGGCCCTGAGTCTGGCATTAGCTACACGAGTCAGTTTGCTGAGCCCCTCACCAGGACTCACAAGTGGGAGTCAAGTTTGAGCCCAGGTGGATGATCACTTACTGCAGACAGAGCAAGAATCTGTCCTAGCCTCATAGGGCTTGCAGCAAGCCCAGAGTCAAGGGCAATACCTTGGAAGGCGTACTTGGCCACACACGTGTACACATAGGGGTGGAAGAAAGGCCTTTTCCAAACCCAGCTGATGGAAGCTAGTTGTATTGCTGGGTCCAGAGACCTCAGATGGTCCGTTTAGGATCTCTGTTGCATTCAAAGGCAATATTTAGCACTGTCACTGCTCCAYTGCAGAGCCCGGAATGGTCCCTCAGCCTTTGACCGTAGAACTGCTGGGCTCTGTCGCTGCTGTGCTGTGTCTGTTAAGTGCCTGGCCTGAATCCCGTGGCCTCCATGGACACTGAACACAGCCACAGAGCTGTGCCCTGAGCTATTGGGGAGCATGAACAAGTACCGGCGCACAGTGTGCAGTGTTTTGTACTGCACAGTTGTCTGTGAACAGCATTTCGGGACACCCCACTGCTCCCACCGTCATCCCTCACCTTAAAGATTATCTGCATTAGAGAAACGCATCTTTCTGCTGAGAATCATGAGGACGTTACTATCCAACACATCAGCTCAACCTGTAGATTGTAGTTTCTGGTGAATCTCTAGTGTCTGGAGTTAGAAGATAATTCATAGGCTACCACTTTTTCACCATCTGCTACTCGGAGCTCGAGCAGTATGAAATGTGTGGTTACACTAGGACATGCAAGCTGCTCTCTGACATCTRGGCTCCTTATCTAGTATCCGATGGCAGAACTTGTGTAGCCTCTGTTGCCAGAAGCAGTTGGGCTGTAATCCTGAATCCTTTTATGGCTGGGAAAACATGTGTCCCTGCTTTGCATCCCTGCTTGCCGCCCTGTATTCATTTAGCCCGACTGACCACAGCAGCTATTAGAGCAGCATTGGGGACGGGGAACCCCGGTCGTACACCTAGGCCAGTCCTTGTGGCTGAGCCAGAGCAGACACATCAAYGTACCCCCGGGTCTGGGCCTTTGCCGAATGAGAGAAAGCCTCGTGTGCACACGTGAGTTGCTCTGGGGTCTGACACAAGCTCCTGCAAAATGTGTTTCTTCTTGCAAAGTAGGAAGCCCAGGACAGAACRGGTACAAGAAATGTCTTTTTTTTTTCTTCATTCCAGTGTGACAGAGCAGCCTTCTTGGGAATCAAATAAAGGAMCAGGGACCTGGGGCTTGGGCAGTCCTCTGCAAGTTAAAGGTGGGATTAGATGACCCATGYAGAGAGTTGCAGAGCACAGGGAGCTGGGGWTGCAAGAAATAYCACTTCCATGTGGAAGTCAAGCCCYTGGGTGCTGACAAACAATGTGTGTTAGTCACCAGAGAAAAATGGTTCTTCTGTGATGGARGCTTGGAGTGATTAATTGTAGCTGGATGCCACAGGCTTCACGGGGGGTTGACTAAGTCCAGCCTACATCCATTGTTTGCATAGGATGGAAATTCTTTCTTCTGTCCCCACTGGGCTAGACTCGATGGCTTTGTAATGTCTGAATGAGTGTCCTGGGGGAGAGAGGAGCGCTGAGCTAGCACAGGAAGGGCAATAAGSCATTTCTGTCCTTTGTAGCAAAGCTCTTGGCCTGTCTTTCCTGGAGACCTCTTCTCAGGTCTTCAGGGTTTGCTTTAACATTTTAGAAAGGAAAGATATCTTCTGTCACCACTATTTTTTTTCCRTTGTGGGAAGAAGGAACTTGAGCTTCCTACCTTCCCAAACACCACCCTCAAACAAAATGTGATACTTAGTTTTCATTGATAAGCCAAAGCAATGAAAAAATGAAATTTGGTTTTTAAAATGCTAGATGGAAGGTCCGGAAATGGTGGTTCTGGAGTCAAGAGAACCTGGAATCTYCACTGATTCTCCTGTCTCATCAACAAGGTATGCTGAGTGTGGGGTAAGAGGCATTTCTGTGCTGCCTTCTTTTCAGCATGGGTAAGACCTGACTTTATGTCTAAATTGTCTGGTTTCTGAAATAGGCATTGCCTCGACATTACATCTAGAGCTCTACATTCCCATCAGGCCTGGCTGAAGTGTCCTTCTAGTGAGACTAGATGTCTCATGATTGTAGAAAGGATACAGGGAAAATGTTAAAGCTATTCTTGCCTTTAAGGGTGTGTTGGACCAGATGGATCCTGACTCTGACTCCCTTCTGATTACAAAATCTGTGATTCTAAAATCGTTGATTAAGACCTTAAGAGCCTTCCCACACGCAACCAGRTCAGCAAGTAGGTCCCCAGCAAACCAGAAATTTCTAGAGTAAGAAGTGACATAGTGCAAAGCCCATTGGTCTTTAGCTTGATCCAGCTCAACAGCTAAGGCAGGGGGAGCTGTGCCTTGGATTTCCAGCCGGTTTTGTCTTGGCCACCCTTTCTCGGAGCGGCAGGTCCCTGGTATGGGGGAAAGTACCAAATCTGCCTGGGGCAAGTACTGCAGTTGCTGCTGCTGCACCTGGGTAATTGACTGGGGTGGGTGTTTCRGGGAGCAGCTACGTGAGGATCTCCCTGTCGGTCAGTTGTGGACATTTGGCCACATTTAAGGCAGAATCAAAATGCAAAGCTGTCACCGAAGCTGCTGTTTTGCTGCTGCTGCGGGCCTGTGCTCTTCACACCAGCAGCGGGCAGTCTAAGTCTGCTGGAATCCATGCAGTGGCCTGAGAAGCACTTGCGCCAAGGGGGGGAAGTGGAGAGCTGCCTGCAGCAGCCAGCAACGTTTTGCCTTGTGTGTCTGATTGCAGGACTGCTGGATTCCCGTTTAGTCTCAGCACTGCAGGGGAAGCCAGCACCAAAGTGGACTCTGCAAGAAAGGTAGGGACTGGATGGAAGTTTCAATGTAAGGAAAGAGGTAAATGAGCTTTGATTTATTTTCTGAGACAGATGACATAATTTCTTCCCTCCAAGCAACAGTCCTGGGCTCTTGTATTTATCATGCTTCATTACAAGTGTTTGTAATTGTATGAGTGGCATTAGAGGCCAATTAAGCCTTCATTTGGAGGTTGCTCTGGACGCTGGAAGTCCTCCATTAGCCTGGGCTGCTGCCAGAGAAATACACTCCACTGTCTTTAGAAAGTGCACCAGCTCCTATCTGCTTAATGTTGATTTTGCTATTAAGCTCGGCTAATACTTTCCTAATTGTGTGAGCTGTGCCTGAAGCCAGCTGGGCAACTCGCCTGCCGCTGCTCAGGCTGAAGCAGAGATTAGCAGCCCCCTCACAAACAGCTCGCTGTGCACGTGCTCACGGCCGCTTCAGAGCAGGAACCTTCCCCGGGACTGACGTAGGCTGCTCGCCTTGTGCTAGTGGTAGCCAGGTGGGCAGGAACCYGAGGCCTCGTATTGGCCTGTGGGTTAGTGTGGTGAGAGAAACGTATGGCATCTCCTGACAGACAAACCCGCCCCGGAGAAGGAGGGTTGGGAGATGCGGTTGCCAAGGCCTCCAGAGAATTCACCTGGCAAAACACCTATGGAAAGAGGGGTTTTAATTCTCTAGGAAGTGAGTTTACAGGAACATCCAGCAAAGTCTGTGCCATGACATATTGGTAGAAAGGTTGGCTTCAGCCTGAGAGTCAGACTGGGTGACAAGCCCTTATCAGCATCTGACTGACAGACATTGACGGGGAGACCCAGGGTCCATCTTTAAAGGTATATCCTTCAGAAGCCTTGTCTCTCATATGCTTAACATTAAAGAAATTTACCTTAAAGATGGGAGAAGGAAGTTGAGAAAGTGTTGAAAAGATAGTAAGGAAGGCCTGGTAACAAAAGTAATCATTAGTTTCTTTTACATAAAGAATAAAATCTAAGTGATTTTATCATCCTATAGTGATAGATTCATAAATTAATTCACCTTGGAATTTCTGGCAGCAGAATGTACCTCCTGCTTCAGATGTTCAGTACGCAGATGGAAAAGTTCAGAGAGCTTGAAATTCACTGTAACAGAGCATTAGACATCCAGGCAACTCATTATTGTTGAGTGTTTCCTGGTAGGGTGTAGAAGCAAGACAGAGCCCGGGCTATTTCAGTGCAAAGCTGAAAAGGCTAATTGCCTTTTACTCACTGGGAAAGAAGATGCAGTGTGACAAATGAGTTTGTGGTTTAAATCATTAGGGAATGAGGAGAGAGTTGCTGGCTAACGGGAGTGTAGGTGGACAACTACAGAGAACTGGGATTGCTGTGAGCAATTTGCACGATCTGCTCTTGGGGTGCGGGAGGAATCAGTGGGAGCCCAGGTGACACGGTGCAGATGGGAAGAAAGCGATGGGGTGGTGGGATGGGATGGGAATGGATCAGCGAAGAGCTGGGAAGCATCTGAATGTCATCTTCCCATCTGGGGCAGATGATGCATGGATCTTCCCGGGGTGGTTCCTGGATTGCTGAACCCGGAGAGCAGACGTCGTGTCAGGGCAGACAGTTCATTGCCCTGACCAGCCTCCCATGGGCCCCGCCATGGCTCACCCATCACCCCAGGGCTCCGTTTACACCCAGCCCTGGGACCCCATCCTTCCCTGAGCCGCACTGTAGGCAGGCTCGTCTCCAGCTCCACTCCTGCTATTCCTGGCGGGGTTTCCTGGCTGGCGTTGCTCAGTCTCCCCGTGGTACCTGGGGCTACTGGCAGCCCAGTTTGGGCCCCCATGGGTGGGGGCTTGGCTCGTTTGGGAGTCACCCTTGGCTCCCACTTTGGCCCCTCAGAAAGCAGCGCTGCTCCAGACGACACGCAGCACCTTTCACAGCGGGGCCTCCCACGGAGGAGGCTGGAAGTCTGGCAAGCTGCAGAGCATCATCAGGCACTTAAAGGAGGTTCTCTTCGGTCTCTGTCCTTTGTCCTGTCCTCTAGAGCAGATTTTCCAGTTTTCTAATATGCGACTAGAATTGTATTTATTTTCTTCCACAAAACTGGCCAAGCTTCAAGACGCTCTAATGTTATCTGTTCTTCAGTAAACACAATTAACTGGAAACTCAGAAATACTGAAATCATCCTTTCCGCAGGGACTGGTCACTGTGAGCTGCCTTCTCTACGCAGGAAATCAACTTCCCTTTCCCCAGGGTTGCAGAGTGCCTGGAAATCCATTCAGCTCAAAAAAAAAAAAGGAAAATTTGAGGGTAAGACGGGAAATTTTAGAGATAATCATCTTCTGTATCCAAATGAAAGACCAAATGTAGTTTGAGTTTGATTGTGTGCCTGAGCCAGCCTGACTCCTGCAGAAAGGCTGTTCTTGRGCACCATAGCCCTGTCCAGAGAGTCTCCAGGTTTGATGATGCAGCTGTAGACTTGCTGCAGTGGTCAAACGTGTAGTAACAAGGCTTGGTGAGAGCGGGAATGTCTGGGTGGACTTCAAAGGGCAGCTATAACTTCCTCATGGAAGACAGGTTGTATGGAGCCGGTGGATGTCTGTGGCTTGGTATGTACACAGAGGCAGTTTGGGAGCAATATTTGCTGCATCCAACACTTAACCAAAAATCCTACGTATGGATGACTAGATTGACCTTTCGACTCCTGTTTTATGAGCTCCAGGATAAAACMCTGCTAAGGGAATGTGCAGAGGCCGTCTAGACCCTGGCGAAGCTAACAAGCAGAGACAGGTAAATTGAACTTGTGGTGCAGGCGTTTTTCAATAGTTAGAAGCATATCACGTATCCTGCGCTTTCCTCTTTGTCCCTCAGGAAAAGAGATGTATATTCCAGAGCTGGAGAAGCAAGCAGTGAGCAGCAGCCTGGCCTGAGATTCATGGAAGCTGAAGGTGACAGGATTCAGAGGCCAAGGATCGCTCCATAATAACTGGTAACTGCTGCATCACACAGAGATGATCCCGTCCAAACCCCTCGGATGCTCGCACTGTGATGCTTGTGAGTATGAGAGCTTGAGTGAATTAAGTGTATGAGATAATTATTAGGTGTGCATAAATTTACTTTATGTTTTTGTAAATAGCTATTACCTACCACTTCCATAAGCTCTCACATTGAATTTTATTGTAACTTTTTTTTCTAACATAATGTCATCAGCAAACATCTGGTATTATTTGTATACATCTGGTATTATTTAACGAGTATGAATGAACCCATTTTTTCAGACAGAAAAATGAAAGGAATACGTGTCAAGGGCATTTCTAGACCAGCAAGAGAAGTGGAGTTTCTTACCTGTAGAGCCATATGAGCACACTGTAATTAGCAGGCTGGCCCTGGGCCTGTAGCTTTCTGTGGCACTTGGAGCCCTTCCCCTCAACATCTCCTGTCTCAAGTCCCAGCTGAGAAGAGCCCGGCCGTGCTGCGGGATGCAGGAAGGGCTTTTGGCTGCATAGCCCCAGTCCATGGGAAAGCAGTGGTGGATCRAGCATATTCAGGGCTCAGAAGTGTGGTAAACACATGCACCCCACGGTGGGTTCAGGTGAGCTTCTCTTTGCTGCCTACAGAGTATTTGCTTCACAGAGCTGGAAACTGTGGGCAATTGGGCAGAGTAATTTGGAGTCAAATAACTCAGCTGTTGAGGTGGAAGTCGCCTTTCTGCACCAGTGCTGAACAGGTTTCCTGAAACAATATTAGCAGCTGCAAAGCACAGGATAAAAATTGGATGAAGGGTCAACTGCATGAATAACTTGCATGTTTCCATATGATAATACCTGAGCACGTTCTGCAGGTCATTTGAGGGTTCAGGGTGTGTTGTTGCTTGGTGTGATGCTTCATATAGAAGGGTTTGCTGCATAGATGGGCTGAACTCACGCTGGAAGTAGCATGTCCTTCTCCTCCACCTTTCTTAAACTATTCCATATGAAAGGGAAACAGAAGAAAATGTCTCCTTTTTATAGCTGTCCCTATTCCCCTTCCAGTTTCTGCTGCACATCTATGTGTGTGACACAAGGAGAAGCAAGATATCTGAGCTAATGTCTTGAAAATTTGAGCCTGCGTAAGTGTCTGCTACTAAAGGAGCCCACTCTGTCTCCCCCACTACACGGATGGTTTTGAACCAAGCATGCATTTATTAGAGAATTTAAAAGCAATAACACAGCACAGCAGGGTTCAGCCTCTGTTATCTGGGAGCCAGGCAATGTACAGCTGAGTGCAGGAGCATGGAGAAAGCAGAAGCACAAACCTCTCCAGTAAACACTAGACTGAATGAAGYGGAATAGATGTGTTAAGTTCAGCACCGGTGTCACGTAGCTGCAAAGATTCGTGATGCCGGTGCCATCTGCCGAGCTGGCAGTCCCCCTGTCCCCCTAGCACGAGCATCGTGGTGTGGAGTCCCATGAGCAAGGCAGCCCTGGGCACTTGGTAGTGAGCAGGAAGTTCCCGGGGCAGTGGGGAACATGCACAATTCTGAAGCAGTCCGAGGTTTTCCGAGAGCCATGGTTTTGTGGGATACAGCATTCACTTGAGCAGGGGGTGCCCTGAGTCCCCAGCCACTTTCTTGATGACAAGTTTTACTTTTTGTGGTTGGAATCCAGCTGGCAAGAGAGCTGTTAAGGCCTCTGTGCYTTAGGGCTGACTTCTTTCATGTCCAGTTGATCTGAAGGTTTTTCAGGGGTTGCTCAATAACTCTAAAGAGTAAGATCCTATTGAAMCACATTTTCTTCCTGGACACAGAAAATGTCTCAGTTTTCACAAGCCTCATGCCAKGAAGCAGCAGCATAAGAGCTCTGCAGACCAGCACAAGCGTGATGAGGATGGTGCCCTTAAGCAGCTGCTGAGGCACCAAGTCCCCCAGCCTCACGGAGATGTCTCAATGGTGAGGAGAGAAGGCACCTAAGGCTTGTTTGGATTTCTGCTTCAGCCTCTCAACCTGACAGATGTAATGCTCGTCAGGGAACAGGGCAAGGAAACACTTTGTTCTCCTATCTTGCAAAGTCAATCAGTTGCATAATATGAATCCCAGAGGCAGCAGGAACGTGATCAAGTGCAGAGAGGAGACGCATCAAACGTTTTATTGTGGCTGTGGGGAGGCAGAGCCAGGCCTCTCACTGCCCAAGTTATCTTTCCCAAACAGCCTTTGAGCCTGTTTTACATCAGCTACCTGTCATTACAAATGCAGCTCCCGTTGCAAGGTAACTTTCCCGGAGGCCAAATCTATTTGGAYAGAAGATGCAATGAACCCCCAGAAAACGTCTGGAATGATTCTGAGCCTAAATTAGCAATTTCCTCTGCTGYAGTCGCATGGGGGACAGGGATTACTCAGTGTCTGTGCAGGGCTGTGCGTTAAGCGGAATACAGCTARAGCCAGCATGGATGGAGGCAGGTGGGAGGCAGCACCATGCCAGGGGTTTCACRCCAGCTCTTTGGTTCGGAGCGCTGTCCTTCTGCCAAGGGAAACGGGCCTTGCTGTTAGGATGAGAGCTCCGCATCTCGGGAGGGTATCCGGGCAGCAGGTTGTGCTGTGACACAGRAAGGTCCCTTCCTGTGCCTCTGCAGCTGAGCCGCTGTGCCAGGAGTACCYGTCCCGGTGTGTCAAGGACAGGGAGCAGCAGGGATCCGGCTCTCTTGGTTCCTCTGCTGTTTCTCCTCCTGAGGCCTCTGCTTTTCTCCTATCAGCAAGTGCTTAACAAAATAACAGTCTTGCAGTGCTGCTGCTGCAGCCGTGCTGGCCTGAATCAGAGTGGGCAGACTTGCCAATAAGGGCAGAAATTGCAACACCCTGTCTGATAATGACACTAAAAACRCTCTGAGTGTTTTTTGGCAATTACTGCCTCTGACGAGGAGAAATCTCTTTTAAGCTTGCTCCTGGCCTAGAAAATGGGCAGCTAGTCAGCGTGTTCTCTCCCAGAGCAGTGTTTGGTGAGGTGCATTACCAAAGGCTCTGTGCACACCTGCCGGCAGCTAAAGCCCCACGGATTTTGCTAGGAGAGATGCCAGGGTACTGAAGAAAGCAGATCCGATAGAGGGATGGAGAGGAGACAGGAAGAAATCACTCCAGCGCGGAGCCTTCCAGGTATCTGATGGTGTCTGAGGCAATTTCCTTCTTTGCCTAAGGAACAAGAACATTTGCTRTTGACGAGCCCTGAGAGCTGCAGGAGCCCCTAATGACCGTAAGGGGCTGCTGGGCTCTTGCTCCACCATCTCTCATCCTCATTATATTAGYAGTATTTTTGGCTGCTCATGCCCAGAGGGAATGTAAGCTCATCTCCCTTATGAATCTCAAGCACAAGATACCAGGAAAGCTGGTTAGAGACGGTGCTGAGCAGAGGGCTCGGGCTGGAGGCCTGCGCACAGGTCCCGCCGYGTGGTCCCTGAAGCCCGTGGCCCTGGCTCAGCTCTCGGGGACCTCCCGTGGAGGGTAGCGAGCCACACAGGGCGTGCACGTGGTCCCTCGTGACGGCCGAATCCCCCGGGAGATTCCCGGCTGCTGGACAGTGTTCCCAGGGACCGTCTTGTCCGGGTGCCAGGGGATGCATCCTCCTCCTTCCCACGGCTCATCTCTGGGGTGTCTCCTCACGTGGCCTTCTGTCTTCTCCGTGTGTCACTGTGCACTTTGTCCCCTGCTCTCCTCTCCTCCAGCTCTCATGACCTCGCTGTCTTCCMCTTCTTTCTTGCCAGGCAATCCTTGGCTTGACCTTTTCTCCACAGCCTCTCCAAGAGGTGCTGGTAGGGTGAGGGGGGAGAATTTCCTGGGGCTGCTGACAGGAGGGAGATAGGGCACATGGGTACCAGAGCTGTGACCTTGTCCGTCCTCTTGTACTGTGTGCCATGGTCCTTTCCAGGTGAGCCTAGCCCTCACAAGTGACACGCAGTCTCACAAGTGACACCTGGATGTCCCCTCGTGTCAAGGGGTCCAACCTCTCTGCCACTCTGGCCAGAGAAGGCCAGGCAACAATTCCAGCAACCATCTTGGTGACATCTGATTATGAAGATGCTCAGTCTGGCTTTCAAAACGTGACGAGAAGAACCTCCTCCTGCAGCCTCAGCTCCACCGTTTCCCTGGCCAAGGTCCGGCAACGTTTCTGGCATCTGCAAGACCTGGAGCGCTCTCGCTGCAGTGATAAAGCAGTGCAGACACTGAGCAAGGGATGGGGCAGGTGCTGGGAAGGGCTGGATGTGACTCCACTTATCACGTGGACTGTTCCTGGCCACAAGTGCTCGGGTACAGCTGTGGAAGCTGGATTTCTTCCTGGCATCTCTTCATTTATTTGTTTTACTTTTTAATCCCTTCGTTTAGAGGCCTCATCCTGTGGAAATTTCCAAGTGATCCTGTATTAAAAGAGCTACTTATGGGTACTGGAAGCTCATTCAAAACAACTGCCAAAGCCCATATATTTCCTTCTGTGTTAAACCTGCTTTTCCCAGCTCAAACACCAAAGCACTTGGGCTGGAAGATTGCAAGAGCAAACAGTTTCAGAAGAGACAGTGAGATTGCAGTCATGTGCACCCTGCTGAGAAGTTCAAAAGGATGAAATAAAACAGCAGGGAACTTTTTTTGTCTTCTTTTTTTGGAGAGCCTATTTGCCTAGAGGCAGAAGTGTCTGAATGATGAAGCATTAGATGTGCTCTCAGCCGTGACACTGTGACCATCAGCTGCAGGCACAGCCACATGCCATGTGCCATCCCTTCCGCACCCAGCTCTTGCCCTGTATTTTTCCTGTGGCACTGCAGAGCTCGGATCTGCTTGGAGTTTAAGCACTCYTGCAGTGTACATTTTAAATAGCAAGAGCAAAGCATCATGTTTGTTGCATATCTGCAGTGTAGTAGAAATGTGTATTTCTGTAYGGTGGTCCATGTGAACAAGTGCCTTTTTCCTGCTGTTTCAATTTCATGTTYTGCTGCACTGGGGGTCTGCCACTTCTGCAGTTTCCTTTTGTCTGATTCACTCCAAGAAACAAGRAACTTCAGGCTAAATTCAGCTATTCTTTCAGTGCAGTTTTGTTTTACTGCTTTGTTTAGGTGATTTCTAAACTATCTGTCCCCCAGTCTAGGAGAGGGACAAATCAGGGCGGGCAGATCCATTGAATCCCCGTGCTTGGTAGAACTGCCAGCCCCGTTAGCACCATCGAGGGCATTTGCTTCTACCCCAGGTCAACTCTGCCCTTGTATCTAGCAGACAGGCACCACAAGGTGCTTTGGAGTGGTCGCTGTTTCTCTGCTGCAGGTCCTTGTCCTTGCCTTTGTGTTTCTCTATCCTGCAACGGTGATGCCCGGTAAGCCACAGAGGGGTCAGACATCC
Source organism: Eudromia elegans (assembly GCA_003342815.1). Lineage (NCBI taxonomy): Eukaryota > Metazoa > Chordata > Aves > Tinamiformes > Tinamidae > Eudromia > Eudromia elegans. Next base: position 2,332,337 of record PTEX01000083.1, read on the forward strand.
ATGGCCTTTGAAACAGCAGCCATGCCCTGGAGGCAGACGCTGGCRGAGGCTTGCTGCTTCCAGGCTGCCTTTTGTAAGCAGCCTTAGGGAATTAAGCAACTAAACTGTGGCCAGAGCAGTAGCAGGGTGCCTGGCAAGCTGAGCCTGGTGACAAAATGTCCCCRGGCTTTGCAGTCTGGACAAAGCCAGAGTCTGTGTTCCCTGGCACCTTTCAGCTCAGAAAAGCAGAAGAGGGAGGMGGGTTTTCATAAATGAAGGCAGAGCACTTGTATCTCCCTAGATCTGCAGCTACAGAGGATTTAACCTTGCGCCATGTACCTGCAYGTCCTCCAGCAGCTGTCTAGGCAGCAGATTCTTCAGTCACATCAAAAAGTTGGGTTCTGTGAAGCCACAGAGAAGAAGTCAGTGCCCAGGTGGGTTGCTGAGGCACCAAAGGAGCGAGGRGCGTTTCAGCGGAGCACCCTGCGTGCAGGAGCTGATGCTCTYAGCGTCTGACGCATCCACCCTCTTTGCTCCCTGGGCGCCTCCTCCTCTCTTTGTACCTTATGGCRCATTTGGGTGAAGCAATCGGTGCGTGCGTGGGGTGTGCACAAAGCCCCGCATCTTTTGTCTGATGTGGTGATGGGCCCAGAGGGGCCAGTTTGAGGTGTTCCACCTTCACCCACCACTATTCCTGTCTTCACAGGGAGTTTCTAAGTAACCTTCCAGAATTAAGCACAAGCAGCTTGCAAAGAAGGATGTGAAGGAACACAGAGCAGAGTGTTTACATGAGCAGCTGCTGGCTTCCTATTACTCCACACACCAGGTCAAAACACGGAGTGGAAATGCTTAGATGTGATGACTCTCAMGGTAAAAGCCCTTTGCTGCAAGCGAAAGTGTCTCGAGGGAGCCCTTGCCTGAAGCAGCTCTGCTTCAGCCCCAGTGTGCACCCGGAGGAGGGGCTGCTAAGGCCCCAACAGGACAAAAGCAGCTGCTTTCCCCCCACACGGACATGTTTTGGGGACAAAAGGAGCAATGGTGGAGGCCTAGCACCTCCAGTGAAGTGGGGGCAGAGCTGGGACATCCCCTACCAGTGCTGCTTGGTGTCCCTCCTAAGGACCACAGCAAGTGTGCYGCCGCCCTGCGTTGACAATAACAACCATGTAAGGTTTTTAATATCAAGCAAGTACAGCTGGCTTGCAAGCAGACTCCCGTRGGAACAGACTAAAAAACTCTTGATACAAGGTTAGTAATTTTTAATATTTTAGGTAAAATAAAAGGAGGATCCCAGGAGAGCCGTACCCCGTAAGAGGGGGGAAGCTGTGAAGTCACAGTGCTATTAACCTTTTGGTCCCTGTAGAAATGCTATTAGTGTAGATGATGGCAGGCTCATGGTAGCACCGCTGATACAACTGATGCCAGCTAATGCGCTCTAATGGGAAAAGAGGCCTTATTTAATGAGCTTAGGGTTTTGTTTTGTTTTTTTTTTTTTTGTTTTTTTTTTGAGGACTACCTCATAAGAATTATGAGGTTGTGTTTCTAAGTGAATATGATTTGCTATCAATATTTGGACAAAAACGTCCTAAAATTGATATTAAATGGCCTTAAACTGGCTAAGCAGGAGATTTAAGAGTGGTTTTAGCTTTGGTAAAACATCAATGTCGAGGTGTATGTTGGCCTCATATGTAGCCCGGTGTTTTCAGAACTTCTGTAGTGTCTAAGGGGCTGTTAATCAGGCTGGTGAGGGAGAGATTTGGGGATTTGGAAAGAAAAACAYACAAATTGTATCTTTTTCTGTTGTTTGAGACTCTAGGAACTAGAACAGCAATATTCATTTTTCATCAGCAAACCCAAACCAGGAGAGAGAAAAAAACAAGTCCTTTATGAGCCAAACAAAAGTCTTGTTCCTTCAGAAAGAAAACTGAACAGAACCTCCCAAGCACTTAGAAATCATGGGAAACTGCTGTTGTTGCAGGTGTGGTATAAATGGAAAGCACGTGGGATTGACAGGAAGATTGTGTGATGTTTCACAGTGTGAATGGTGTGAACGTGTCCCTAGGATCTGCTGCCTTCTGCAGAGAGGAGCAGTTTCAGCAAGAATGAGCCAAGGCAGGGAAAACCAGCCCTGCCTTGCAAAGCTCCTCTTTAGCTCGGGCAAGAGCCGCAAAAAAGCGGCTGGGGGAGTCCAGAGGTGCCTCCACTTGCAAAAGGTTGTGAGCAGCAGATTGCCTGCGTGCCAGAGGGGTGAGTCAGTCACCAAGATGTGTCTTTTCCTAAGGGGCTGCCCCTCTGTGCTGGATTACGCAGGCCGTGACTTTGGTGGTGCGTGAAGCCGGGCTCTGCATTGCACAGGCATGGGAAAGAAGGACCTCCTCAGGCTCTGCCGTGGGACACCGTTTCTGGGAATCCCAGCCTTGGCTGAGGGGCCTGTGCAGACAAACTTGGCTCGTCCATGTGTCTTAGAGAGGTTACGGTCATTGCTCTGGGGGAGGGAATGGGGCCGCCCGCAGGGTCAGGCTCGTGCTGAGCGGATTCATCCAAGCTCTGATGTGGATGGTCCTTGAGGGCAACTCTCAGCTCCTTAGGAGTCATTCAGCCCAAGTGGCAGCCCTTGTTGTCTGAAGGGAATCTTACCTCCCTCGCATGTTCTTTTGGAGGAGAACTTAYGGCAGGGGGGAGGTGGGAGTGCAGAGGCTTTCATGGGAAGAGTGATGGGGCAGGGGAGAAGGAGCAATAGGCCGGGCAGCCCAGCCCCAGGGACCCTCTTTGCAGCAGGTCCTTTGCTGGCGTGCCCCACACGCCCAGTCATTTGACTCGGGGGGCAGCAGGATGACCGAGGAGCAGCCCGTGACAGCGGAGGCTCCGTGCCGTCCTGGCAGCGCCCGCGTCATGGCCGYGCCCTTGTGTGTGTGCAGCGACACAAAGCAGCCGCCTCCCTCGCGCGCCGGTGCTCCCCGCAGCTCCGAGTGGGGCAGGCACCGAGACGGGGGAGTTTCCTGCTGCTGGGAGGGCAGCAGCCTCTGGGAGCTTGMCTCTGGGCAATGACCACAGAGGCAGCATCCCCCGTGCTCCCTGCCTCCTCCCGCAGCGTGCGGCTGCGAGGGAGGACGTGCTCCAGTGCAGTTAGCAGGGCTGATAAGGGAGAGCGCTGTGTTTCACGCCCTTGTCTCAAGCTCTGTTTCCCAGGCCTCAGTGAATAATTTCCTGACGTTTACTAAAYGCTCCTTGGGTGTTTTTCCTCTTCTGGTCAGGTGTTATCTTAAGGATGAAGCAGTGTTTTGCTTTGGACTCATCTTGAAAGCCCTATAAAATCATACCAGCCCAGCAGAGCAGCATGAAATGCTGTGGCCAGGTTGGAGGGCGTCAATGGGAAAGYTCAGGAGTTACCTGAGATCTTCTGCCTGCGTGGGGCAGAAGCATGGTGAGCAACGAGGGTTGTCCCCTCCAGAGCCAAGCTGGCGAGGCCAGGAGCCCTCCCTGCCTGCCCTTAAGGCTGCACGTCCTCCTGATGGGTACCCCTGCGGAGAAGGAGGGAGGATGATGCCCAAGATCTACTAGTGTAGACCTGGACCCTTCCCATTCCCACCACAGCAGCAAAGGGCCTGGCCAGGTGGCCAGGGTGCATCAGTGCCCGGTGGGCTCAGACCTACAGCAGTCCTCTCGGGGCACGCACAGTTCTGCACGTGGTTTAATAAATGATCTCCCATTAGGCAGCGGTGTGTTCGAGTGCCAGCGCTGCGGGTTTTGAGTAGAGGCAAATGTAAATGGAGAGSTGGAGTGCTGCGGTGGCACCAGCACACCCGGAGCGGCCACGTTYTCGGCCTCCCGTCTCTGTCCTTCCCTACACGTGTCCGTGCGCAGCCCCGCACGGGGGTGTGCAGGGGTGTGCCTGTGCTCTGCCCCCGTGCTGACGTGCCCCACGGAGGGCAGCACCCCCACGGGCACTACTGTCCCCAGGGCTCCGAAGCAAATCAGGACAAGCTCATCTGCCTGGGGATTTTCCATTCTCCTTGGAGCTCTTGTTTCTGCCTTTGTTGGCATTATGGGAGGGAGTCTTTTGTGTTTAAAAATTCTATTTTTTTTCCCTTAGGCTGCTTTAAATAGGAGGGGAAAATGAATGGGAAAAAAAAAAAAAACACAAAGCTCATCTCACTTCTCCAGGTTGCTTCTGTGACCTTTTTCACTATCCTTGKCCCTCCAAAATCCCCCTTGTATGCGCACCCTTCCAAGCTCGGCAGTGCGGGAATGCCTCGGGGAAAGATCCTCCTCTGCAGGCAGCCRGCAAGCTCCATCTCCGGGAGGGTTTCAGTCCCGCTCGGTGCTCTGTGCTGGCGTAGACGTCACCAGCCTCCTCCTGGGTGGGCAGAAAGGGGATGGGTGCTGCAGCTCAGCTCGCTCCTGACTGGGTCGCAGCTGCGGCTGGGCTGTCTGCGCCGCGCTATAAAACAGAGCCAGGGGCAGCTGCCTTGCAAAGGAGACTGGATCTGCAGCCAGCAAAGGACCTGTGTGCAGCCTCCTGCATTTATTTCTTTGTTTCCTTTCTTTTTTCCTGGAATACAGAGCTGACCTTGGGAGCAAGATGTGCAAGGGACTCGCGGCGCTGCCAGCCACGTGCTTGAAAAGGTACTGCTTATTTCAGAGCGTCTGTCAGGGTGGGTTAGGCTCGAGATGTGCTGGTGGGTTGCTTGTGTRAAGCAGGAGTGGCAGGTTTGACTCTGATTCTGCTGTAAGATTAGATAAAAATGGTTGGTTTGGCGGCTTTTTTTATTATTATTATTTTTCTATTAGTCAGAAACAGGCTTGTGTGAAGGTTTTGTGCTGAGCTCTGGCAATGCTAAGCCTACCCTTAGCACTGACAAGAAAGYAGCTCTCAGCTCTGCTGTATTTTGGTATTTTACCTGCTGCCGCAGTCCTTGCAGTCCCCTCCTTCTTTGTCTCRCCCTCCATCCCCCCCCACTTTCTTTTTTCCAGTGGCTGGAGGCAATTGGCTCCCCTCCATTTGCAGGGGGAGGCCAAGGGGACAGGATTTGGCCGAAGTGGAAGGTTTTTGCCCTAAACACAGCCCCAGTGCAGGTGGCTCGGGCCCTCGTGGTCGATGTGACCAGGGCTGAGTCGGACTCTCCCACCACRGCACCCAGCCGGGTGCTGCTGGGGGGTCAGGCGGCCCCCCATATCATCTGGGGGAAACCTTCCTGCTTGCGCTGGTGCGGAACCAGTGGTGAGAAAGCACTGCCCACCCCAAATTTGCAGAAATCTTTGATACGGTTAAAAAAAAAAAAGATTTTAAAAATCCCCAAATCGACATCATCTCTGTGCAGGCACCGCCTGGGTTCTCCGTGTCTCAGAAAGCTGCCACAGCCGCTTGTTTCCTCGCGGAGCAGCGCGAGAGACGCCCAGTGCTGCAGAGCTCGCACCTCCCCAGCGCCCTGTTTCTGCCGGGTTGGGGCCCGTGTTTGCCCTGGTCGCAGGACCTTGGCCTGAGGGAAGTTTCCTTCACCCTCGGCTCGGTGCTGCTGACACAGAACTGAGTCTGCGCGGGTTGTTCTAGGGCTCAGCCCGGCAACACATCCTGGGCACACACCTCGGAGCAAGCGGGATGGATTAGCTGCCACCACCCATCTTAACTGGGAAGCAAATCCCGAGGTGCTGCGAGCRCTGCCAGGGGCATATTTGTATTGTGAGGCCAGTCAGCACTTGGCCTGATGGTGCTGCAGAGCAGAGGCAAACATGCCTCCACCTAGGAGCCTGCAYGGAGGAAGGGCTGATGTGTGGTAAGAGTGGGAGTTGGATGCAGGGAAGAYGCTGATCTCGCCACGTAGTCCTGCTCCTAACCCATTGCTTCCTTYCCTCTGCCTCCATGCTGCAAGGCCTGGCTGTCACTGCAGGCTGGTGGGGAGGAGGCAGAGAYAGGAGAGGTGGATTTGACTGCAGTGCTTGCCCTGTAACAGAAATTCAAGCAGAGGAGTGAGATGTCAGCACTGGTATCACTAAGTATGAGCTGCGCTGGTGTTGCTGGGTGTCTCTGAAAGTGCTTGCAGTGCCTGAAGAAGAGGCTGCTGAGAGAGTTATAAGACTTTATCTTCATTTAATTCTTGAATTGTTTGTTGCAGTGCCAAAGACATGAAACATCGCCTGGGCTTCTTGCTGCAGAAGTCAGATTCCTGTGACTACGGCTCTTCCCAGGGCAAGAAGGAGAAAATMCCCCCCGCTCAGCGGTAAGAGCAGACGTGGTGGCCGTGTAGATATCGCAGGCCAGCTGCAGTGCGCTTGTTGGCTCCTTCCTTCAGTGAGCTGAACTTTGTGAGCRTTGCTGCAGCTTCCCAGCACGTGCCGAAAGCCCGGGTGTTTGGCTCACTGTGGGCAGGAGCTCTCAAGTGTTGAAGATACTTCTCCAGGAGGAAGGTTGGGCTAGAGACTCCCTGAGGTCCCTTCCCACCGATAGTCCTGTGATTCAAAACATGTGCATATGGAAAGATTTGTGCAGTCTCCTGCTCAGGGGYCATCACAAGACCAAAAAAAACCAAAACGGGGCAGCCCATTGAGCTGTCACTGCCCTAGCTGCAGTGTAAGCAGATGTTGTCCTCTCCAAGGAGAACTGCCAAGACACGTAGCTGGAACACGTGAGCCTTGGCTTGCCACCATACTGTGGCGGCACCTCCTCATGGCAGGGGGTTGAATTCAGGGTGTGCAGATRTGAGATATGGTGGTTTCCACTTTCCTCCCCATTCTCTATAACAAGTGCTGTTCTGACAGGTTAAGGAAATCGGACCCTGTGGAGCTTGCTGATGTGACCTGTAAGAGCTCCRTACCCCAGGAAAAGATGCAGTCAGACAACAAAGTTCCCAACTGCTTTTCCAGGAAAATCTCTTTCCAGTAACTGGGAATGCAGACTGGAATTCCTTTAGATAAGCTCTGAGATCCCCAGAAGCCCCCTTCAAACCAGGCAGAYGTTTCCTCCTCGGTCTCATGTGTATGAACAGCCATGGAGATAGACTTAGTAAAGCTGCTCGACACAAAACATAAATCTGTCCTTTCTGTGCTCCCTTTAAACCTTCCCTATATATCTCCCCCTTTGTCTCCTTTTAGGGTTAGCCAAGAGGAAGTCAAAAAATGGGCAGACTCTTTGGAAAACTTGATCCATCATGACAGTAAGTGGAGAGGGCCCTTGTGCTGGAGATGTTGGGGGGGGCGGGTGTGCTGAGCAGTCCCTGGGGGTAGCACGAGACGTGATTTCCTTCATGCCATTCCCATGGCCTGGGGCTCCGCAGCATGTGTCATTATCTCTTCAGGGCCTCCTGGGGACACGTGCTTTGCGTGTGTTCTCCTGGCCGTGACACAGGAGGTCACTGTGTGGGAGCAGGCCGCTGAGGACCCACGSGTGACATCCCTTGGGGCCTCTCTGAAATTCCTTCTCTGAATTCCTTCAGCCCCCACGAGCAAGGAGGCAGCCAGGCCCCCYTGGCTGCTTGCAACAGGGGAGCTACTTGTTGAGCTCGGTGGAGAGCCAGCATTGCTATTTGGGGTATGGGAGTTCAAAGGCACCTCCAGTCATAGGAAGCACCAGTCTGACTCGCTCTTGTTTTCTTCTAAACAATCTGCAGGGGGACTGGCTGCTTTCCGGGCTTTTCTCAAATCGGAGTACAGCGAAGAAAACATYGAGTTCTGGGTCAGTTGTGAGGACTACAAGAAAACCAAGTCACCAGCCAAGCTCAGCCCCAAGGCCAGAAAGATCTACAATGAGTTCATCTCTGTGCAGGCAACAAAAGAGGTATGTGCACCGTCCYGTAGAGAACATTCTTGGGCATAGGTGTGACCCCAAATCCTGAGCCAGGTGAGAAACACAGGGAAAATAGGGGTTTGGTAGTGTTGCAAGAGTTGAAGGTGCTGCTCCTCTTACCATAACAAGGGAATTATGCCGTTTTCATTGTTTTAAAATCAAACTTGGACAGAGTGAAAGGGAGTTCAGTTAACAACCACGTGGCTGCCCAACATACTGAACTGGGGAAAGGCCCTGGAGGAATAAGACTCCCCACTGTTCTTGCTGCTCCCATGCAATTACTTGAGTTCCCTGGCTGATTGCACCCAGAGGCACATGCCAGTCGCTGGCATTGGCTGCACAGGTTCAGCCAGGATTGCTCAATGTCAAATGGCCATTTCTGGCCACCACTGCCCCTCACAGAGAGCCTAAGCTCGCGTTGTGGGAACACACTTGGATTCTCCCCTACTTATGCTAATTGCTTTTGAGACAATGCTCTTTATGCCCTCCTCCTGGCCYGCAGGTGAACCTGGATTCATGCACACGGGAAAAGACAAGCCAGAACATGCTGGAGCCTACGCTGTCCTGCTTTGATGAGGCTCAGAGGAAAATATTCACCCTCATGGAGAAGGATTCTTACCGCCGCTTCCTCAAGTCCCACTTCTACCTGGACTTGGTGAGCCCGCCTGCTGCTGGCTGTGGGCCTGAAAACTGCAGAAGAACCCGTGCTCACAACTTAGACTGCAACTCTAACATCGTCCCCCAGTGCGCCTGACTCTGCAGCGAGCCGGGAGCAGGCAGGGCTCYTGCAGGAGTATATGGCAGCAAAAGCATTCATTGGCATGAAGCAACAGAGCTGTCTCCAGTAGCTGTCCAATATCCCAGTTGTGTCCCATGTCATGCAACAGTCAGCATTTGTAACCCAAGCCAGGCTCAGTTTGTGCAGCAAACCCTCCTGTGACTCCACCTGTGTGGGAGCCCTGGAGTCTGTTGGACATGAAAGCTGGGTGAAATCATTGCGTGTCCGCTGTGTTTTTGATGTGCCTCGCGAGCCCGCGTGGGCTGGGGCCCTTGGGAAGAGGTGCAAAACTCAGACCTTTTCTAACTGCAAAGGGTCCAGATGTGCAGTGTGGCCGTGAGACACCTGGAAAGGAGCAGGRGAAAGAGGAAGCCAAGGGAAGTTTGGGGAACTGTGATCTCCCCCTTTATATGATCAGCACAAGCTTAGATAAAAAGGGCTTTCTCTGGACCTTAGCTGTTCATATAGCTCCCAAATATCCAGACTTTCAGTAGCATTTGCTTAGAACTTGAGCTGTGTTGTTATATTAGTCAGACTTAGAAACAGCTCCTGCCCCCTCGAAAAGGGACCCCAAAAATTCCTAGGCAAGCAGACAGCCCCCCTCTGTCATTGCAGCCCAAACTGTATGGAAGCCCTGGTCCGTGGCAGGTTTCCCCCTRTTGCATCTGATTTAGGCTGGTCAGGGATCTTTCTTAGGTTGATAGTTGGGGTGGGATTACTACCAGAGCAGCTGAGAAGGGGCCGTGCTTGGGAATACTGATACCGAGTGTTTTAATGTGAGTCAGTAATTCAGTAGAAACGTTACTCATTTTTTTCCCTACAGGTGGTAAGAGAAACGTGTCATTCTCCTCACTACTACTCTGCYGGAGGGCAATTTATTTTTTAATCACTGTGGTTAGATGGGGCTTTCACCCGGGGGGCTTGTGGGCCTGACTCCGACCTGCACTTGGAGGCGGGAGGAGTAAGTGCTGAGCTTGCCACATGGCCTGGAGGTACCAGCCACTTCCAGGGGCAGCTGAGCAGAGCGAGGGCTGCAGGTCCTGCTCTGCCCAGGGCTTCACCTTTCCTTGGCTTGCATGGAGCTGCTCTGACAACTGAGTATTCCTCACTCTATGTCCCAGTCTGGACAACATTTGTCACACCAGGATTTTGCTGTGGCAAGAGAAGGTTGTGGTTTTCAAAGTAGGAACTTCCAGGCCCACAGAGAAACATCTCCTTTAGTCCTCGCTTTGTTTTGCATTTATTAGCTCATACTGAAGCACACCAGCTTGCATGTTGAGCTAGGCAATGGAGAGGCTTGCCAGGGATCTCGGTCAGCTCTGACCTTGCCAAGCACGTGGCTGTATTTTATTTCCCTGGGAGCTCTTGAAAAAAAATAATGTATTGATATTTAAATAAGGACAAATACATTCTAAATAAAAGATATTTGCATTAGTCCCTTCTACAATGTTGTTCTATGAGCGAAAGACTGTGCATGGATATAGCTCTGACTCAGGCTTCTTTAAGAAGTCATTTTATAAGTGGTGTCACGCCACAATTGTTTGGAAGACCATGGAAAGGTGGAAGAGCTGTTATATGCGTCAGACACCCCGTCCCCAGCCCTGAAGCKGAGCTGTGAGCCCTGTTCCTGCGGGGGTGTCTTGGCTCTTGCCCAGCAGGGTGTTTTCCTGGCCAGGGCTCCAGGCAGGGGCTGGTTTTAGCTTAGCGGGATGTTGCTCCCGGCTGGAGGCACCGCGGCTGCAGGGGGAGCAGGGGTGGCTCTGGCTCAGTCCCCTGTGGCAGGGAATAAYGGTTGTGCCCTACTGCAAAGAGACAAAATAAGTGAGTAGTCTGTCACCCTACTGGTAGGAATATGTTTATTATATGAGTTACTGAGTGGTACAGGAATATGAATTAACACAACCCGCTCCTCAGTGCACCCCCATGTCCCCTGTCTTCACCATGCAACAGAGATCTCCCTGGMGGACATCAAAGGAGGAGACTTCAGGCTAAGAGCTCACGGCCCAGGTGTGTAGGGCGCCATAGGGTGGCCGAGGCCYGGTCCTTGTCACGGTATTCGGTATCCTCCAGCCGGGATGCTCCAGCGCATGGCCAAGGGACGGGCAGGCTCTGGGCGAGTGCCCGGGCTTGCTCTGGGAGGGCAGATGGGGGCTGCTGTGTTAGCGGATACCGTCCCGTGAGCAAGGCCCGCGTGGCAGGTGGAGCGGCGAGCAGGGCCCGCATGGCCCCATGGGGTTGCCTTGCCCCACGGCAGCAGGGCAGAGCCCCACAGGCTGCACCCACTCACCCCACGGAGCTGGGCATGGGCGCGGGGTGGTTTCCAGGCGCCTCTGGAGAAGTATGTGTTCGTGTCCGTGCAGGGAAGGCCAAGGGGCACGTACCAAACCCACATGGGCTCTTCTCCACGCCGGGGCTGGAGCCCTGTCCACTGCTCTGCGCTCGGACCGGCGGCTCTGCGGACATCGAGGTGCTGACGGGAGGAGTWGGTATGTATGTGTGTATGCTTATGTACCTCTATATGGTATAGATACGTATGGATATGCATATGGTGCTCATACATGTGCCTAACTTGGTAAGTGGAAAAATACATGACTGCCTTGAATAGGATCGTTGGTATTGACTTGACCTACGGCGCCCCCAGGGAGGCCCGCGGCAGGGCCGGTGCCCACGCTGCCCAAATGCCGCCGGCCCCGGGGCGCTCCCCCTGGCCGCGAGCCCTCCTCTCCAGCCGTGCCTTGGCTGGAGCTCTCCCACCTCCTCCCCTCTCTCTTCTCGACACCTACGTAGCCGGACGCTTCCTCTCCACCGCCCCGTGCGGGGCCGTTGCACCTCGTGGTTGCACCTCACACAGCAGTCGACCCTCCCGCAGGGGACGCTGGCCCTTGACAGGACCGGCACTGACGCTAACGGTGACACATATGAGAGTAACTGAAACGTATAGTGCGCTGCTAAGTAAAAGGGACACAGGTGAGTCGCCTGCAAGGAAACCTGTTTGGTTTTGCGTTTCTGCGAGCGGGAGGAGCGCGGAGATGCTGATCCCAGGCTTTGGTGTCAGCGCTGCGTGGTGGTGCCGGGGCTGCGGCCGCGGGCAGGCAGGCAGCCTTGGGCAGGGGATACCTCGCGTTACGGCCCTTCTCAGCCCTGCTCTTGCCTCATGCTCATCAAACAGCAGCCCCGGGATGTTTGAGGGTGGTGCCAGACCCCGCACGTCCCCGGGAGGAGCTCAGCGAGCACCCACCAACCACCAGCATTCCCAGGCCCTTCACCAAAGGGAATGACCCCCTTCGCACTGGGCACCAGGATCGCCTTCGTCCTGCCTTCCACCCCAGCCCTGCCTGAAAGTGCAGCCCACTTCCTGCAGCCGGGGATGTATTTTTATTCATCCCCATGGCAACGATGTGTAAATATTTGGGGCTGCTGGGGTTTTGATCAGCTTTTTTCAGTCTTTAAGAGGCTGGCACACCCGCTGTTTATGCTGCTGCCGYTCGTGCCGAGCCTTGTGATTTGTAGCTTGACTGTGGCAGCCTGCGGGTGGCTTGCTGGCCTCCGAGGCCACCTGCAAGCATGGGAGCTCCTGGCTGCTCCGGGAGCTCATCCCAGTGACAGCACGCTCGGGCCACAGGCATTCGGCACGCTCCCATGGGARCGCTGCCAGCTGGAGCTGCGAGGGGACCTCAGCTCGCCCTCCCACCCTGCAGGCAGCGGTGGCACCTTCAGTGGGCAGAGCGGGCTGGGTCTGAGCCGCACCAAGGACTGGTCTTGCTAAGGAACGCCCCAGCGAGCCCGAGTCCCRGGCAGCCTGGAGCAGCTCGTGGAGGGGAGCAGCTCCCCCAGCCCAGCCACGTTTGCCATCTCCTCCAGCAGAAAGGGGGTTGCTCTTCACCTTTCAGCTATTTTTTCCCCTGTACTGTTTGGAATTGGGCCCGGATGCTTCCAATCAGCAGACTTCTCACCCTCTTCCGCCCTAGCAGGGTTTTGCTCCCCAGTACCATTGATGGCCCTGGTTGGGTTTTTGCATGGCCACAGCCCTGGCACCCCAGAAAGCTGCTGGAGGCCAACCTGGCAGCATGGGCACCCKCAGCAGAAACCGGGCACAGTGGCAGCAGTAGCATCAGGGGCCCAGCATGCTGGGGTGAAGCGGCTGGAGGGGCAGAGAGGGGGTGGCCTGGGCAAAATCTCGGCCCCAGGACCCTCCAGCCCCACTCAGATGGGGCTGAGCCGCTGCAGGCTGCCCAGCTGCTTCCAGAGCTAGGGGAGGTTCACCGGGTGGTTCTGCTCATTCTGCTAATCCATCTCCTTGGATGAGAGAGGACGGAGGCTGTAGGGGAGGGATCTCTGGGGGTCCAAAGCCCTGGGAGGGGTGTTCAGCAGCGCTCCTGAGTGCTCTTTTAGGGTGGCACAGGGAAAGCAAAGCAGTGAGAGAAGGGGCAAATKATGGGGTTGGAGGGAAGTGATGGGATGGCTCTTGGGGGCCTTGCGCAGCCTGGCCCCGTTGCTACTTGACCAGCTCCTGATACAACTCCGAGCGCACAAATCTGGGCAGGGAGTCCTTCTCCATGAGGGCGAAGACCCTCTTCTGGGCCATGTCGAAGCTGCTGGCTGACGGCTCYACCAGGTTCTTCATGGTCACGGCTTTGGTGAAGTGGTCGATGTTCACCTGCAACCAGAGCGCACGAGCGATGGTTACTCTGCCCGCCCAGCACGGGGGAGATGGGCTTTGCTCTGGCCCTTCTCCTGCCAACAACCAGGCTGAGGGGATGGGGAGCCAGCGGCCCTGCCTGGCTTATGTGGTGGGACAAACCCGCGACAGCAGCCGGGCAATTTGGGGGAACCCAGTCCGGGCCACTGACCTCCTTGGGTGCCTCAGTCTGGATGAACTCCTCGTAGATCTTCTTGGCTTTCTCCGCCATCTTCACAGGAGACTTGGTCCTCTTGTAGTCCTCGCAGGCTGCCCAGAACTCGATGTTCTCCTCGCTGAACTCRGAGCGCAGGAAGCTGCTGAAGCTGGCGAGCCCGTCTGCAGGGAGAGCATGGGCAGGGAGCGGGCACGGGCAGCCGGGGACTTTGGGCCACAAGGGGCCCTGCGGCATCCCCGGGGGAGCCATGGAAAGGCTTTCCCCGGAGCAGCTCATCCCTCTGCCAGCGCCCGTGGCCCCAATGCCCCTGGGTCCTGCTGTCCCTGGAACTAGTCTTGGAAGGGGGTGAAATGCCCGGGTGAGGCACGGGAGCGCCCGAGCAGGACGTGAACTTACAGGTGTTTTGCAGGAGCTTCTCGAGGGAGTCGCGCCACTGCAAAGCCTCCTCTGGCGATGGCCTGAAGGGAGCAGAGGGAAAGCAGATCACCTCTGTGCTTGCAGCACAGCACAGGTCTGTTTGCTTTCTTAAGGGACAGGTCTAGGAGGTGACGCCCCRGGATTCCCATGGGAGGTCAAGGCGGGTTGTGAGCAGAGACCTGGCTCTGTTTTCAAAGCATCTCTGTCACAGGCGGCAGCGGCACGGCCACACATCGCCCTCCTGCCCCACAYGGTTCACAGCTGGAGGGCAGGACACCTCTGGCACGCTCCCCCGGGTCGTGCTGGCACTCGCTGCGCTGCCCTTGCCAGATCCTTGGGTTTCATTGGTGTTCTGCAGCAGGGCAGCACCCCCAGGCCTCCTGCCACGGCCGGTGTCGCAGTGACGGGACGGGTGCCTGCCACCTCGGAGCGAGCAGCCCGTTCCCGGGAACGGAGGGAAGAGGACGGCAGGGTCTTGGCAGTGTGTCCCCACGGGGACACGGCTGCATCGGCTTCACTCCACTCCCACGGCCCTGTGGCCCCATTCCTGCGCCCCATGCGGGGTAGGACGCCGCTTCCATCCTCTCCGCGAGTGCTTTCTGGGCRGCTGCACACCAGGGTTGTCTGTCAGAGCACGTTGTCCTGCCCGGGGACGCACTTCAGAGGCTGGAAACCGTGAGTGGTGCCTCCTACTTAGAGGAGCACAAGAGCAGCTCCTCTCCATCGTCCTTGTGGCACCTGAGCCAGGAGCCTCCATTGCCAGGTAGGAAAACAGGGAGCATATTCCGTATTCATGGTGATCATCCTATCTGCTCGGCTCACTCTTCCCCAGGCACCAGCTCCATGTGAGCGTGAGGAAAAGCACTTCCCCATAGAGRCTTGATACAATCCAAGAATCCAGCTCTCCTGGAAGCTACACAGCTGAATGTCCCAGGGACCACATTAACTGTGTCCGAGATGCTTGCTGATGGATGATAGCTGTGCCAAGCAACAATAAAACCCCAGAGAAAACCACTCCTACAGCTAGCAGGCAGGGAACGTGCCCCTTGGTTTCAGCAGGAACAAACAATGGGGACAAATGGAGGCATCATGGCCGTAGCAGTGATGGAGCCGGATGCACGGTGTCCTCCTGCCTAACCTCTTTCTGCCCAGTGGCACTTCAGGGAATGGGAGCAATTCCSAGGAACAGACGCCCCCTGCAAGAGCCCCCATTCACATTTGTGGGGCTGTGTGCTGCTGTGCATCTTGGTGTGCTGCTGGCYCTGGGGACCCTAGATGCTCATGCTTGCTGCTAGGCTGGAAAAATTCTCAGCTATCATCTAAGAAGGAATTCTGCTTTTAGATTTAAGCTCAAGTTTGCTTTAAAGGTTTATTTATGTGTCTCAGTTCCTTGAACTTTTAACCCTACAGACCAACTATTCCTTTGCTTTGCTCTTAAGCCAACCTCATGCTGGACAGCAGAGGATCGGGATGAAAAACAAGTCAAGGACACGCCGTCTTCATGGAGCTGCCTCAGAGAACACAGCGTGTCCAGGGAGCTGTGCATCCGAGGGCAGAGACACGCGCSGCTGCCCTGAAGCCACCAGCCTGTCCCTGCATGGGAGGCTGAACAAAGCTGGCGGTGGCAACGTCACACTGACCCGAGGCAAGGGACTCAGAGACGTCTAAGTGCCTGACGCCTCTGGACGAGCTTTTATCGAATGAACCTGAAATCTCATCAAACATAAATTGAGTTTCCCTGAGAAATCATGCTTCTGAAGGACTATATTGCCTGGCATGGCTCCTGCTGCCRTGACGTAGCTGTGAGCCTGTGCCTCGTGTGGTGCCATGAGCCACCCTTACATAAGACACTGCTGTGCCTGCCCTGGCCAGCTGCAGYTGGATTCTATTTCCCCCTTTTCCCAAAGGGGCTCGAGCCTGCACCACCAGCGTGCCAGAAGAGTGCTGGAGCCACAGGGCATGGGGATGCTCCATGCAAAAGCTCTCGCTGGCTCTCCATGGGGCAGCCAGGACCGCAGGAGCTGCATGACCAGATGTGAAACATCTCTACAAGCCCCTCTACCACRGGAAATGAAGGCCCATGCCTCGGACTCCAGTGCTCCCAGCACTCCTTACAGCACCAAGGGCAGTGATCTGAGTGTCCTGCACAGTCAGGGCAGAGCAGTGGCCGTGCGAGCTGAGCTGGGCGATGCTGCAGGACAGGACCAGTGCTGGGCAGCCTGCCCCGGCTCCGGCTCTGCCGGCTCCAGCGCCCTCYGGCTCGCTGGCCCCGCGGCATCGCCCGCGTGGTGCAGAAAAACTCACTTGTGGGCTTTGGGCGGCTTCTCTGGCTTCTCCGGGTAGGGGATGATGAGGTCAATGGCCGAGTCGGGCTTCTGGAGCAGTGTCCCTAACTTGGTCTTGATCTCCTTGGCCCTGCAGAGGAAACAAATAGAGCTGATCAGGCAGAGAGGACACTGAGCCCGCTGTCCCTGAGCCCCTTGCTACCACCAGGGCGAGATCTCCTTGCAGCCTCCGCCGCCCTGACCGGCGGGGGCAGTGGAGGAGGCTGGAGAGGCCACCAGCAGGTTCCTTCGCGTGGTTAGCAGCGTTTGCGCAGYGGTGCCCGCAGGGCTCCTCACGTTTCAGCCGGCGGCTGTTTGTTTTTGCATGCCCTCCCTTGCTATGTCTGCTATTTTGTTTCCATTCCTTTTCCTTTCCCCTCCCCTCCCATAAAACTGCCTCTGCGGTTCGGTTCCTCCCCATGCAGTGCTCGCTCCGAAAGCCTTCCCRTGGCCACTGCTCGCAGCGAGGCTGCCGGAGTGGCGGGCGCCGACCGTGCGGCACCAGGGCCCCCTCCGCTCCGGCCTCCCCCATCCCTGCAGCTTTCGCAGAAAATCCTSGTGTCTCTGAGGACGTCCCCTCTGCCTATGGCTTTCCAGGAGGGAGAGGGCAGCCTCCGCTTGCTCACTGTYTTCCTCAGTAAATGTCAGCGGTTTTGGGGACAATTTCCATGGCTTGCGCTTCCTAGAAAACTCACACTTGTCCTGGAGCGACCAGGCTCTTCGGGGAAGGGTGGTGAGGTCCCCGCGCTCCCTCTGACCAAGAGATCTCCAGTGTGGGATGCCACCACGCCCCATAGATCCTTCTGAGGACATGGCATCCAGCACCCCCCAAAATCCTTGGCCATGGTGCCCAAGTGGAAAAGGGGGATGCTGCACAGGGGCTTGATAAAGGGACAAGCAAAGGGGCAGTTGCGAGGGCTMAGGACTAGCAGGAGGCAAGGACTCCTTAAGGACACTGTCCTGGAGGCCTTAAGCTGATGCATTAGGCAAGGCTTCAGGAAAGGCAGCTATAAATAAAAAGGTCTCTCCTTCAAAAAACAACCTCGAAACTATGTCCGAGTGAGAAAAAATGGAAAGGGCCATAAACTGTGGAAGGCTAAGTGTAAAAACACAAGCAAGCAAGCCAAGAAAAAGTCTGAGGAACAATTTCCAAAAGGCATTAAAAGAAAATATGGACTTTTTCAAACACATCAAGAGCAGGAAGGCTGCCAGGGGAGGGCTGGGAGGGAAGAAAGCTTAAGAGCAAAACAAAAAAGRGAGCTCAAAGAAGTTAAAGCTATAGTTGAAAAAAAAAATGTCTTTTTTATTTGCTTCTGGTTTGCTTTCCCACAGAAAATTCTCGGGGAATATTCCCTTAGGAAAAAAAAAAGAACAAAAAAAAAAGCAAAAAAGCAGGAGTAGCCAAAAGAATGGCCGAACATCATCCCAACCGCTTGGGGGTCTCCAGGCAGGACCAAGGCCCGGAGCACAGAGGCACTGCCAGGTAGTGCCTCTCTCAACACTGCTGCCGGGTCCGAGCGTGGGGAGGTGCCAAACGCAGCGAGAGAGGCTGCAGGGGAGACTCAAGGAGCTCTAAAGCTCTGAGGCTGATGTCTGTACGGCCAAACGGGTTGCAACTGTACTAGACAGCCTTGGAGGACACATGCACAAATATGGTATATTGGAGAAGAGTCAACATAGCTTTGGCAGCGGGAAGGGATTCCTCACAAACCTATGGGCCCTCACTGAAGAGGCCCCCGAGCCTGTGCGTGGAGAGATGCAGGAGATACCAGCCCGTGGAGCTTGCGCAAGACCCTCGCCAGAGCAAGAGCATGCGATGCTGCAGGAGGGCAGGGCATCTCACGGGCAACGAGGTGGGAAACAGCAAGGGAAAGGCAGTTAAAAAGGGTAGGCATGAAAGGTGTGTTTTCCTATTGAGTAGGATTCCTACAGGAAAGTGGGTTGGGACCTTCTTATTTAATGTCTCATTGGCATGGGGTATGGGGCATGAGGCATGGGGTAGGGGACTTGTGGGCAGGCAGTAGGGACTATGCTATCTGTGCTAAATGCTCAAGGACTGATGTGACTGATGGCTCATGGAATCTCTCATAGAAGCATATGAAACGATGCCCTAAGCTAAGGTACCTTTCAGGAGTAAGAACATGGGGACACAAGAGAGGTCCTTGAAAACATCAGTGCAATAGCACTGAAAAAAAGCAAATCCAAAGTCAGACAGTAGGAAAAAAGATGAGTGAAAGCCAGGAGGAACATTATATCCTCAAACAAATCTGTGGTTCACCCACATCTTGAAGAGTGCTGCTGTAAAGCCTTCAGCTCAAAAGTCCATAAGAGAGCAGGAAAAGGTTCAGAAAAGGGCCATGAAGGTAAGAGAAGACCTGGAAGAGCTGGTGCCTGAGGACCAGCTAAGTATCCAGGATTCCTTGCTATGAGAAAGAGATATGCAAGCGGGCTATAGCGATGGATTAAAAAACCATGAGAGCTATGTGGGGTGTAAACAGGGTTGGCTATGTGATTCATTGGGGAGCTTCCAACCCGTGAATCCATGAACCAATCTGTGAAACAGGACTAGCCAGCAGCACATTCACACCAAAGAAAACCAGCACTTTTACCTCAAAAACAGCAACAACAGAACCAATGAAGACTGCATCTTTCTAACGTAGTGACCAACATGGCACCTGTGCAACCCCAAGCAGCCATTCCAGCCCTCCTGCCACCAAAGCCCCCGGCCACCTTGCCAGCACAGAGGGAGCCTCCACAAGAGGGACAGGGGAGMACCGACCTGTCCCTGCAGCCCCGGTGTCCTGCGAATACCCTCTGCCYCCAACCACCACCCCGAGCCCCGCCGCGCTCACCTCTCCAGGCAGGTGTGGGGCAGTGCGGCTAAGCCCTTGCACATCTTGGCACACGGCGGTTCCCCTGGCTCCAAGAAAAGCACGAGAGCTGTCGAACACAGGCGTCTCCAGCTCTGCCTCCAGCCCCGCTCCCCTTCTCCCGCATATATAGCAGCCAGGAGCTGGAGCGCAGCCAGCGCCGGGAGCAGCGCCGGCCCACWGCAGCTGGCCCCGGAGAAGGCGGCTTCTGGCTTTTGTTTTGTCCTCCTCAAACGCGCTCGGGGGAAAACGCTTGTTTTGAATGCCCGGGCTGAGATCAGGTACTCGAAATGCAGTGGCCGAGCCACAGCCTGGGAAGTGCCAGGGAGCCCGGGCACTTTCCTCCCCGGCACACCAGGCTCCAAAGCAGCACTTAGGAGGCTCAGCTAGAACTGTCTGCTCCTGAGGGGTTCTGGCGGGAAAAAAAATGTCACWTTCTTCAAAATCCAAGTGCTTGGGAGAAGGTCTTTGCTTTGATTWTAGAGCCAGGGGTCCCATCCTTAGCCACGTCTGATGGTGACGCCCACCAGGTCACAGCCCCTTGCACACCTCACTTTAGCCCATCGTCCCCAGGGCAAAACCTACTCCCTGAATCTCCTCGAGCAGGGATCACCTCCAGGCGCATCCAGGGTCTGTGTAAAACTTATCCTGGGGTGTTTAAGGGGATTGCGGAGAGGTGCAAAGCTTAATATGCCAGAGCCACACGGGGCATCCTCACAGCCCATGGATGGACTTCGAGCACGCGAGCCCTGGGGCAAGCCTGTTAGCTTGCCAAGCGTGGGCTGTCACCGTCTGTGCGCCTGCTTCACCCCTTGAGGGGCTGTGCGTCAGCCGAGAGCTCCCCCGGCGCCCGGGCCGGGCGGGAGAGGCAGCGCAGGAGGCGCTGGAGCGATGACACGGGAGCAGGGCCGTGYCCGCAGGGCAGCGCGCACACCCGGCAAGCTGCGGTGCTCGAAACGATGAGCTCGGCTTCGGGCCTTGCAGGCAAGGAGGGGATGAGGCTCCGGTCCCTGATGAGCAAGGGACCATCTCTAGCCCCAGGGAACAGGCCCAGGCTGCCCTGCTTTGGTGAGACTCATCACTGACACCGGGTCACCAGCCACCAAACAGCTCAAAGAGGCACAGCTGGAGCCCAGTAGTTCCTAACAGCGTGATTGAATTAGGGGAGGTAAAGTGAGTTATTCTGGGCACTTTCTTCCTGGCTCCCAGGCTGCTGTGACAGCCTGTCCTGTGCAGCAGGGACAACCATGGTGCTGGGCACACTGAGAGTCCTCGTATGGACCAGACAGTGCCTCACTACGGCTTCCTGAGGGCCCCACCACCATCCCTGCACGCTGCCATGGGCCCACTCAGCCATGCTGTGCTTCAGCGGGTCTCCACATTTCCTCGTGCAGGGTGGCAGGAGCAGGTCTTCAAGGGGACCCAGGTTTCCTGGCACGCAGTATTAGAGTAAGGTCTCCTCTAGTCCCTAATCACACATTATTGGTACGTGCTAGGTTGTGTTGGCAGAGAAGGACCAAGGACTGGCGTCTCTTGGGCTTGACCCTATCACTGCCTCCAGCTGGGGAGAGCAACGGGACAGGGGCCGGAGGCTGCCACGCAACATTAGGACCTTGTTCTCTGGAAGTCACCTGCTTTCTTTGTGCCACCAGTTCATGWCCCCTGAAAAACAGGCCATGAGCACTAACACCTCTAATGTGAGCCCTGAGCTGCTTGTGCAAAGCTGGACAGTCACCAGCCCACCATGGCTTTTGGGGCAGCCCAGCCCCAGGAGAGAGATGAAGGGTTCTGAGTGGAGCAGGCTCGACTGGGACACGGCTTGTTGCTGTGTGTGCAAGAGCTAGCACAAAGCAAAGCCTCTGAGGCTGTTGGCTCCCTGCACCCACTGCTTTGCACTGCAGATCTGCTCCCATGGTGTGGCAGRGCTCACTTGCCTTTTCTAACATCCTGGAGGCAGAACTAGCAACAAAAGTCCTCACATCCAGCCTGGTTTCCTGGACCCAAAGGCACTAAYAGACATTAATTACCCACAACCAGCCCCACCTGGGACCCACACCCTGCCTGCAGGCCTGGGGGCTCTACTTAAGCTCAGGTTTGAGGCTTGGCCATGGATGAATAATGAACTCTCATTCTAGCTCTATTGCTAGCTCTGGTTGCTATCATGGGGCTCTCTGGGATGCCCCTCACCATGCCCTGGGCTGCTCATGGGCCACACTCAGCTGGTTTCAGTGTGTGACTGCAGTGAGTGAAGAGCAGAAACCTTCTAGAAGGTGGGAGCAGCCCTCTGTGCCCCTCTGAAGAGGGTCCCACGTGGAYGGGGATGTGGCTGGTGCAGTTTGGAGCAAACGGGAGGTGCCGGCTGTTCTCACAGTTCCCTGGATGGGAAAGGCAGCAGCCGGGAGAGCCGCATGGGAACCGCCRGTGGCCTTGTGCCTTGCTGAGAGCCACGGAGAAGATAGTTGTGTTTTTTCCTCATTCGTCTTCAATAATGAAGTCAGTGTCAGCAATCCCGGGGGAGCCCCGCTCTGTGGGACCGGGCGGGCTGTGTGAAAGCCRTCCAGCAGACACCGAGCAACCTGGCGTGCTCCTGGCTGCGGCCRGCACCCACGGCCAAGAGCCCTGGAAGGTGAGAGCCTCCCCACGGCACCACAGGCCCCAGTCTCGTGCTGGGAGCACGTCGCCAGCTCTGTAGGCCCCTTCCTGCTTAGGGACACCTGGAGCTCTGCCCTGGATGATCTTATGGGAGAAATAGGAATRTTCCTTGAATCTGAACATCAAAACTTACCTGTTTCCCACTCTCCTACTTCATCTTTCAGGCCTGATGAAAAATTCCGTGGGCTYGTGCTTCAAGGTTCTGGTGGTCCCTGAAGAGAAATGGCTGGAGAGCTGCTCCATGGTGCACGGTGCCAAGGCAGGATGTGTCCGGCTGGTCTGGGCAGTCTCTGCCTTGATCAGACTCCCACAGCTGCAAAAATACCAGGAATGGGAAAACTCTGACACACCTTGTCMTTTCCCAGCACCCAGATTGCACCCTGACATCTCAGCTGGCCCAAATCCTTCATCTTGGAGCCATGGTCACCAGGATCCTCTTTGGCAGCTGTCACCAAAGGAGCATCGTTGGCCGCAGGTAATATGAGTGAGTAAAAGGGGCTGGGGRTGGGTCTGGCTGGCCTGGGCTCTCTGCCACCCTTGTGGCTTTCTCCAGCCTGCATTGGCAGTGGTGTCCGTCCACTGCTGACCCTTAAATGGTGCTGGGTGCCATCCAGGGCATGCCGACCATGGTGGAACTATGTCTGCATCTGCCTCTGCTTAGTTTCTGGTTCAGATCTAGTCCTTTCAATGCCTGTGCTCTTATATAAAGAAGTGCAATGATGTCTTTTAGAAAAGGCTTATTTGGAACATGCAGTAAAAAGCAGTCTTGCACCACTGAACAGGAACAAGAGCTGCCTAGAAATAGCTCGCATTTTCCACAGACATCTGTCTAGTAATAAATGTTTGTTTTGTATGTTTGAAGGCTTTGGAGTGCTAAGAAAATATTTCCAATGTGAAGACCTTTCTTTTCTTCCCACGACAGCTTAATTTCTCTAAGAGCCCTTTTGGGAGGGCTTTTTGGAAATCCAAGTGCACTCTGCGGACCAGATTGTCTCGTGTACACAGCGGCCGTTTCCTCACAGAGCAGTATGGGTCACAGGCTGGTGGTTTCCCCCTCRCAAGCCACGTGAATCTCCCATTACTCTGTATTTATCTCTGTCTCTGTTATTTCAGGCCTTTGTTAGTGGGTCTAGCAAGCTGCCTTTAATAGACCTCGGGCTTACTGATTTGCTGTTTCCTGGTTCCCACTGGAACTTTTTGAAAATTAGCATCTTATTAATAACAATCTTAATAATAGTCCTTGGTAGGAGGATCTGTGCAGCRCTTGCCCAAATGGATATTTGGTAGTTTATCGAAGAGTTTCTTCTGGCATTGTCAGTTGTTTTTTCCTTTTTTTTTTTTTCCTCTTATTTTTTCTATATTTTCTAAAAAAAGTAGTTAAAATCTCCTGATGCTTTGTGACAGCCCTGCAAACACGTATCCTCTAAGGAAYGATGCTAGCGTGAGCTCCTTGACAGCAAAGGCTGGTACAAATAATTCATTTAGCTTTTCTGCAACGGCTCTTTCGTACTCGGATAATCTGATCATGCCCCGTCCCACGTGGCTCTCTGGAAAGCTTTCTGCTTCTCACGTAGTCGTGATTAATTTTTTATACCTTCAGGATGCTTTCCTCAAATCTTTTGTGGCCTGCCTTGTACGTGTGACTTTCCAGAGCRTGCGTCCTCTTTTTGTTCCCTTGTCTGTACACAATTCCCACTTCTCTTAAAATCTTGTCATTTCAAGTGTTTCTTTCCACCCTCCTGTTTAACTTACCTCTTTTCAGACGTACATTTACGCCTACGTAATATAATACTGTATGCTTAAACAGTCTTCCTGTTGTTTACAAGCTTGAATATCCTTCAGCCAGCCCATTTGACTACCYTTCCTCTCATTTCTCTTTTGTAATTGATTATTCTGGGGTGCTACTTTTGTCCTTGCCTGAGGACACAGCCTGATCCGTGGTTACTGCTCCGTGGCCCTTCTTCGGTTCCCCTGCGGGTCACTCTGGTACATGGCTCTCCTCGAACCACCTCCCTTTGCTCCCCGTGCACAGTTATCCCACCACACAGCCTTCCTTGCAGTGATCCAGAGAGCTGGAGGTACCAGCTGGGTGTTTAAAGTGCCTGCACAGGATCCAAGGAGACCAGGGATGAGGATTCTCCACTTCCAAGTCACTGACACTGGAGACACAGGCAAGGTCAAGGAGGAGAAAACCCTGGAAAGCARAACGACCCGGAGCGCTGGGACTGGGGCCAGCTGGGAATTTGGGAGTCACGTAAGTGCCCCGGCCCTGTGCGGCTCAGCTGCGCAGCCGCCAAGTGCCCTGACCCCGCGCAGAAGGCCTGAGAACGGCCRAGGCGGCGGGGGCAGCGCTGGGACGCAGCGCTGCTCCGTGATCCTGCTGTGTGCAATGCGGCAGGAGGGCCCCGGGCAGCCCCAGGACCCTGTGATGCTTCACCCCAAAGCCCTTGCCATGGAGAGGACGCTCTTCCRGGCTGCTTCACCCCAAARCCCTTGCCATGGAGGGGACGCTCCCCCGGCTGCTCCTAATACAGGTGCTGGACGTACCCAATGCCACGTAGTTCAAAGGGACAGCGGTCTGATATCTCCTAGAGGATCTTGCYAGCAAGAAGCCCATCATCACCGGACCTGCATGGCTCTAGGGGACCTGGACCCAGCACAAGAGCTTCCTCATCAGCTTTGTCTTCCTTCAACAAAGTGAACAGGGCATTGAGGGATGAGCAAGGTGGGTGAGGTGAGCCCTGCCCGGGGCCATGTACGCGGYTGGTCATATCCCTTGGGTCGACCTCTGCGGCTGTAAGGAACATCCAGCTGATCTGCCCCTCTCACCTGCAGTGAGGGAAGATTCCAAGCTAGCACCACTGTTCATRCAGGGTTTACACTACAGGGAAATAACAGCTCCCAAAGAAAGAGCTCTGATGTCAGKAGCAGTGTTCTTGGAGCAGAGGAGCGAGCTCAGGTTCACTCACATAGACCTGCTGTGTGTCTGCAGGGACCTCCTGCCCCGAGGGTGCAAGGCACATTCAACAGCTGCCTCTGCTTCCAGGAGCTCCACCAGCCAAACAGAACTGGTACCTCCACAGGCACTGCAGGGTGCTGCTCTGACTCTGCTCTCCTGCTTCCTTCCATGGTGTGGACACAGAGCCCAGCTTTGTGTCCTTGCCATAGCCATGAAGTGACACAAGGCACATCTCTGAACAGATCCAAAGGGGTCAGCAGTGTGCAGGCAACAGACAATTGCAATACAAAAYAGACACAGAGACCAGTCATAGGATTTTATTTGACCACCAAATTGAAGAAATCACTGATCACACACAGTTTTTACTCAGATTCACATGCCAGGTCCACAAAGGTCATAACACAAACACGGATTTTCCTCACCCACCAGCCAGCACCTGCCTTTCTAGGTCACTCAAGAAAATTAACTGCTATGCAAAGAAACCCTTCTACCATCAATAGCCATGTAACACCCACGCCTGCATCCATCCTTGGTCCAGAAGAGCACCTGAAAGGTGGGTCATGCCCTCCTGCCCTCCCCGTTCACTCCGTGCCCTGTTGTGGCTCTGCCTTTCCCAGCTCATGGATGGCCTTGTTCTCCAGCACCTCCACCTTCCCCCTGCCCGGCTTCACCACGCAGGCCACCATGGCCCTCGCCACGGTCTCCACTGGAACYGAGTACGCAGTGGGGAACACGCGCGCCACGAGCCCGATGAACTTCTGGGCAATCCACTCGGCGGGCCGGGACTCCTGGCGTGCGCACAGCAGCACCCTGCGGAGCAGGGAGGTAAGGCAAGTCAGCCCCAAAGAGCGGCCCCCGGGAGGACGAGCGACCGAGGCCTCCAGCTGCACGGAGAAGGCCAGGTCTGCTCCCTGAAACCGTGCGGGGCCGAGAAGGGGCTGCTGCAGGGTCCTGGGTTGTGACCAGGCTGAGCTGGGGATGCTGCGGTGGAGGGGAGGCAGACGGGAGGTCCCTCTGCAGAAGGCCAAGCTCTGTGCAGAGCTAAGGGAGGACTTTTGTCCTACCAACTCTTCTTTTGATCTGGATCTCTCCTAGCACACGTGCACATGTGACCTTACCTTCAGGAGGGTCCCAGAGAAGCTGCTGTGTTTGCTCCCTGCAGCAGCGGGCCAGGGGTGCGCTGAGCTGGGAGCACTGTTTGCATGTAGCTGCTCTCTCCTCTCCCCTCCCCAGTCACTGCTTTACATATACTGGCCCTAGCCCTTCCTCCACCTCCCCAGCCCCCTGCCCTCGCAACCCGCCCCCCGCGTCCTGTGCCCTCCCTCTCAMAGTGCTACTCACGCTGGCCGGATAATGGTACAGCGCTCAAAGCCAACAGCCTGGACCAGGTTCTCCACTTCTCCCTGTCAGAGCRGCCAGGCAGGACGAAACAAGACAAGGGTGACTATGAGCACTGTGCCTACTGCCCCGTGAGCTGTGGGGAGAGGAGTTACTGTGGGCAGCGTGGCACGAGGCAACTGGCTGCAACCACCTCCGAGCCCCCAGAGCCTCGGGTGACTCGCAGCAACGTGCRCAGGGCTCTGACTCCGCGCTGCTAAAACTGCTCCTGAGCTCCATGGCTTTAGCTCATGGACTCCGTGAGATGGAAAAGGCGAAAACAAAGACCGATGGGGAATTCCAGAGTTGGTGATGGCAACCTGGGAGAAAACGCTGGCATAAAAAGGGGTAAAAGAACAAGGAAAGCATCTTAGTAAGGTAGTTAACCAAGGAGCAGGGGTGGTTCACGCTTCCCCAGGTGACTGTCACCTGCCTGCTCAGACTTGTTGGGTGCCTCTTGAGGACCTGTGAGCACATTGGGGCTTAACTGCACAGCGCCATAAGTGTTACCGCCTCCCAGGTGCAATTACTAGCAGATAATCACTATGTACTTATCAAGCACACGCAATCCTGCTTGCAAAACACGCTCAAGGAACAACCTCAGAGAGAGGGTTGGATGAGAAAACGCAGACGGTAAACAAAGAGGGAGGAGAGCAGAAATGTRTAGCGAGCCACAGACCAAGGTCACTGCAGCCCCAAGTGCCACAGGCCCTTCCCCCAGGGAAGAGGAGCCCCAGGGAGGTGAGGGAAGGAAGAGCTGCAGCTGGTCCTGGCTGGCCAGACACATCTGGCCAAGAGACCACTTATTAAAGAGGAGGGCAGGGCTGCTGACTGCAGGGCACATGCATGTGCCAGCGGGAGCCCTGCACCCCTCAGGAAAGCACAATGCACGGGCTGCCCTGGTACAGGCCACATCCCAGCGGGATGGCGCACAGGCTCCAGGAGGAGCAAGGGCAGGAGGGGTTGTCCCTGCAGCCGCTTCCACGGTGAGGCGGCAGCGCGCCCTTGCAGCCCTGCTGCTAACTGCAGCCTTGGGGGGATTAGCAGGAGCACAGCCAGCAGGGCAGGGGCTGCCCGTGAGGCTGGSCTCTGCGTCCAGACTGTCAGGAGCGCGTCCTGGGGATGCAACAGCGGTGTCTGGACTGGAGACCCCAGCGGGTCTCTTCCACCTGGAGCTTTCTGGAGGCTTGAAGAGGCAGGATGCTGCATGCAGGCGTCTTGCTCCTCAGGATAAGGCAGGTCCTGCGAGCCTCATTCCCTAGCGTTTTGCTCCCCAACTCCCAGAGGCCTCCAGAGCCATTTGACCCTTTTGCAGCCTCAGCTCTTGCTCCATTCCCGCRTGTCCTGGCACTTCCAGWCCCYCACCGTTCCCCACCTCACCTTCACRCGGAGGTAGAGGAAGCYGCTGYGCTCATTGGCGCCGCCGGACGACTGCAGGACGAAGTGCTTGCAGCCCCCGGCGTGCGCCAGCTCTGCYGCCCGGGCCACGTAGTCCCGGTCCACGCGGACGAAGCCAGCCTGCGGACGGAGCGGGAGACCGGCCTCAGTGCGGCTGGGGGTGCCCATTCCGCAATGGAGGCTGCTCGGTGCTGCCTCGGCGTTCCCGTCCTCCCCACGCGACCCAGCGTGCAAACACTTTGCTCACGCAGCGCCCCACGAGGGCTGGGGGGCCCTGGGGAGCTCTCCGCGCGGCGCCTGCTCACCGCGCCAGCCTTGGCCCGCGTGGTGCCCAGGCAGCAGAAGCCGACGTCGTGGCCCTGGAAAGCGGCAGCGTGTTCGTCCAACCGCTCAAAGTCCACCAGCACCTGCTCCTGTGGGGACGCCACCGCTCAGCACGTGGGGCCGGGGCTCCCGGGCACCCCTCGCACCTCTGGGTGCTGGGCACGGGGAGGGTCTGGCCTTGYCCCACTCTGACCCAGTGTGTGGGCACCCGGGACCCCGCACCCCCAGATCCCCCTCTCATCCCACCCATCCTAATCCTACCCTGATCCCACATTACCCTCACGCTCTCCGGGCACACACACACACACATACACTCTACCTTATTTCATCCCCAGGACTGCACGCCCTGCTCCCGCACCACCCCAGGGCCCTCTGGGAATCACCCTCCGTCCCCCAGGACCCCCTGCTCTGGACCTGCATCATCACTCCTTCACCCCAATCCCATACAGTCCCCATGTCCTCCAGGATCCGCCTGATCCCACRTCACCCACAGGGCCCCCTGTATCTCCTCCTGCACCCTCCAGCACCCCCAATCCTGCACCGCTGCTCCCATACCCCACTGTTCCCTGCCCTGGCCGCGCTCGCTGCCGCACCAGGCCGGCCGGGCTCTCCCCGCCGAGCTCCACCTTCCGCCGCCCGATGGCCGTGACCCTGGCGAAGATGCGCCGGGCCAGCAGCTCACGCAGCAGCGCCCGGCCCGTCTCACCCGTGGCGCCCAGCACGAAGCAGGAGCCCACGGGCCCCCCACCACTGCCCGCGGCCGCCGCCATGCTCCGGGAGCGCCGGCCCCTCCTGCGGCACGCGGGGTGACGCAGCAGCAGGAGGCTGGAAGTGCTGCACTTCCCGGGCGTGAACCTGCCGCGCTCTGGAACGGCGAGCGGCAGGAGCGGGTCCTGCCCGGGAGCAGGGTCCCCGCTGCAAGGGACACGTGGATGTCCTGGCGTGAGTCCAGCGAAGGGCTGTGCCCTTGAGCGAGAGCGGGGAGCGCCTCCCGGATGAGACTTCTCAGTGGCAGCCAGTGTGGACACGAGCTGAGATGCAGGAAATTCTACTTAAGCATAAGTGCCTTTTTTTTTTTTTTTTTTTGCCCTTGAGCGAGAGCGGGGAGCGCCTCCCGGATGAGACTTCTCAGTGGCAGCCAGTGTGGACACGAGCTGAGATGCAGGAAATTCTACTTAAGCATAAGTGCCTTTTTTTTTTTTTTTTTTTAAAACTGCCAGGAATGCAGGAATGGGYTTTCCAGAGCAGTGGGATGTATCCATCCTTGGCGATGTTCAAATTCAACTGGTCATGGTGCTGGGTAAACTGCTACAGGGGCTTGGTGCAGATGAGCTCCAGAGGTTCCCCGACCTCCTCAGTCCTGCAGCGCTGCAAGTGCTCGTGGACACCCACACAGACGTCTCGTCCTTTCTTTCCCTCCTGTTCCTCTGCTCAGCACCCAGGGCAAGCTGGCTGGAAGGGCCCAAGCCCTGCGGTGAATCTCCTCATCACAGGGATGCTGGACGGGGGACATGGGCAGGAGAGGGGCTGCAGTGGCTGCTTGATGCCAGAGGCACCTTGTGCTTGGGAAGGCAGGGCGGCTCCTGCGGCCCAGCGGCTGTCACCGCTGGGGTGAGAGCCCAAAGCCACGGCCAGGGCCAGGGTCAGAGCCCGTGCAGCTGACTCACATTCTGCGTGGGGGCAGTCCCTCCTCTGCCCTTGTCCCTCGTCCAGCATCCCCGTGATGAGGAGCTTCACCGTGGGGCTTGGGCCCTTCCAACCTGCTCGTCCTGGGTGCTGAGCAGAGTCTTGCAGTGCTCTTGCCACCCTATGCACAGCAGAGAGTCCCGTGCACCACCATCCCCGCTCGTCCTTGCCCTCGCACCGGGCTCTCAGCCGTGGGCCCAGAGCACTGGCGAAGGAGCCGCGCGGAGCCAGGCGCTGGATCCAGTTGGCCTTGATTCCTGGGGAAGGAGGGTGCCCCGAGGCCGCCTCCCCGAGGCGAGTTCCAGGCTGGCTCACGAGCCCACCCAGCGCATTCCTTTGCCGCGCATGGCGGTGACTGGAGGCGTGACGGCCYCAGTTAATGGCCAGCATCCTGTTGGGGTTGCCAGTGCAAGGCCTGCGCCTGCCACGGGCCCCGCTTCCCACCCCATGCGTTGGATCCAGCTGCTGTGCGCATCCAGGTGGGAAGGGGCGCGGGACCAGGCAGCTGCTCCGGGGGTAGTGGGGCCGTTGGAGGGGTTGATGCCCTCGGGGGCTGGTGGGTCTCACGGCGCTGCTCCCTCGCTGCAGTTGCGCCATGGAGGCGGCGGCCGCGGCGGCCTTCGACTGCTCGCCCCATCCCGCCGCCTGCCTCCCCGACTGGATGTCGGCGCTGCCCGACACGCTGCCGCTCTCCCGCCTCTCCGTGCCGGGCACGCACGACTCCCTGAGCCTGTTCGGCGGGCGGCGCCTGCGCTGCCAGAGCTGGGGGCTGGAGGCGCAGCTGGCGGCCGGCGTGCGCTTCCTGGACGTGCGCTGCCGCCTGGAGCAGGGCCGGCTCCTCGTGTACCACCTGTGCGCCTTCCAGCGGGCCAGCGTGGCGGGCGTGCTGCGCCGCACGCTGCGCTTCCTGCGCGCGCACCCCGCCGAGGCCGTGCTCATGCGCGTCAAGGAGGAGGCGCCGCGCTGCGCCCGCGCCGCCTTCGCCGCCCGCCTCCGCCGCCACCTGCGCGAGGAGGGGCAGGGGCGCGTGTGGTGCCRCGAGGAGGTGCCCACGCTGGGCCAGGTGCGCGGCAAGATCGTGCTGCTGGAGGAGCTGGAGCACCACGTGCTGGGCATCCCCTACGAGCGGCTCAGCGTCGGCGACGCCTGGAAGGTGCTCTCGCTGGCGCGGAAATGGGCGCGGGTGCAAAAGCACCTGGACGCGGTGGCTGACGGCTGCCCCGACACCCTGCACCTCACCTTCTGCTCCGGCAACGGCCTCTTCACGTACCCCGCGGAGGTGGCGCGCTTCGTGAACCCCCGCTGCCACGGGCACCTGCAGCGCCGCGCGGGGCGGCCCGTGCGCTGGGGCGTCGTCATCATGGACTTCCCCGGCGCCGACCTCGTCCGCCTCATCGTGGAGAGCAACGTGACGCCGGGCGCCGTCCCCYGCCTCCCCGCGGCACCCSGAGCCCCGGGATGTCCAGAYGTCCCGGCACRGGACCCCACCRCYGAGCACCCACCACCAGCAATGGGTGGCTCCCAGGCCGCGTGTGACCATGACGTGATGTCCACCAGTTCTGCTGAGAGAGGATCAGCAAAGCAGGGGACACCGACAGCCTTTGAGGATGGGTAAGTCCATCTCGAGGGCTTCTCTGCAAAGGAGCCATTTTCCTTTTGCAAAAGAAAWGGAAATAAAAAGCTGGGAAAGCACKTACTGTGTTTTCCTAGCATTTCCTAGAGAAAATGTGGAAACAGTGCAAGAAAGGCTTTTTGCTTTTGCTGCTCGGCAATCATAAAACRCATGTCCCTCCATCCATGGCCAAAACACAGCTAAATTGGTGTCGTAGCCATCCTGCTCCTAAACCAGAGGTGTGAGGGGTCAGAATACAGAGCAGGAGGAAGCTATAGGGATGCGCTGTGCCCAAGAGGTCCATGGCCAACAGTAAGTGGGGTGCGAACAGGGGCTGAGGAACTGGCCGGGTGGGAAAACCCTGTTGGGTGGGAAGGGGGTTGGCTAAAGAGCTCGTGGGAAGGAGCTCGCGGGCAGGGCATGTTCAGGGGATGGGGCACAGCAGAGTGGGTTTGTACAGGATGTCACTCAATAAAAGGTCTTTGGAGCACATCAGCAGAGCCCTGCTCTTCAACACACCCACAGGATGCAATTTCAAATGTGGCAACAAAATGTTAGGAAAATCTTCCCTTCTTGTTATTTTAGGATTTTTGTTTCTTGTCTTTTTTTCTTGCCTTTTTTTCTTGCAGAGATTGCCCAAAAAAACAAAACTAAAAAAGAGGCAATTTCAGCTGGCCAAAGAGATGCATTTCTACGGGGAGACAGTGTGATATGATCAAGCCTGGCGCGGCACCCAGGAGGAGCTTGTGTGTGAGGCAGGCCCGTGAGCCAGCAGGACTCGCACCCCCACGGCCCCAGCCTCAACGTCTCCCATCGCTGTCCAGGACACCCCCGGTCCGGGCAGGGAGATGTGGTCACCTTCAGAGCAAAGCCAAGAAAATGAGCAGAGCGGTGGAGCTGCAGAGGTGGTGGCAGCAGTAGGGCACAGTCTGACAGCCCCAGAAAGTGCTATGCCCCCAGCGAGCAGCTCCCACCGACCCAAGCCCGTGTGCAGAGAGCTGGACCTCCTGCTTGTTTCAATCGGAATAACCCTTTTTAATGAAGACAAGCAGTGCCTGGCCAGAAGGACGAGAGGCTAAAGCACAGCCTGGGCCCACTCTGTGCTTCACAAGGCTCCTGTCCAAAACAGGCAGTCACGCAGCAAGACCCTGGTCAGAGATGCCTCGGCATCCCTGGTCAGCGATCACCCAGCGGGCCCAGAAGCACCTCCATAAGCCTGGGAAGGTGCCCTGGGCAGAAGAGAGTCCTCAATGAGCAATAGATCTGCTAGGAAAGTGTGAGGCAAAGTAAAATGTACCCCCTTCCTGCAGGAAAGCAAGTCAGCCATTTATATAAAGACAGGTAAGTCGTGGGACATGGCTGCTACTTGCAGCAGAAAGACGGCCAAGAGCCCGCGAGACAAAACATGGAACTGCTGCTTGCTCAGAAACAGAGGGGTCAGAAAGCTCAGGGCGATGTGTTTGCCCAGGCCCAGCGAGAAGAGGAAAGCTCAGCCGTGGCCTGCCAAACGTGAAGAGCCTCTTCCAGGTGCTCCCAGCATCCAGGGAAACTACAACTGCCCTTAGCAAGTGCCAGAGGCGTTGTCTGGGGATTTCCTGCCTGGAGAAGAGGACGTCGTCTGCTCCACGAGCACCAGCTCTGAGTGGAGATGAGACTCTGCACATTGGCGATGCTCCTCATCTGCCCACCCTGGACAAGAGAATCCATCCTGGAACTCGTTCCATAGACACAGAAAGGTGGAAATCACCACATTGAGCCAGGCACTCTGGGCAGGTGACCGAAGGGGAGGCGAGGCCCGTGGAGCCCACAGCATGCTGAGCACTGAGGTCTGTGCTATTCTGCACCTCCTGCTGCCCCCGCCCCCAGCTGGCATGACAGCCCCAGGACCATGCAGGGAGACGGGGGAACCACGGGGCACACGGGGACGCGGCGCACGGGGAGGGTCGGCTCTGCAGGGGGTTCGAGGCGGCCGTGCACGCTCGCGGTGACGGGCACCGGCTCCGCTGCGTGGGATTCCCCGGCTGGGCAGAGCCGCTTGTTTATTCCGTGCCACGGCAGCAGCGCGATAACCGCGGCACTGCCCGCGCCCGCAGCATCCTGTTTGGCAAACCCGTCCCCGTGCCAGGCACGTGCTGCCAGGGCACCCGCGGTGCAGGCAGCTCCCTGCGGCCCCGCGCCCGGCAGCACCAYGGTGCGAGCCGGGCAGGGACCCCTTCGGGCTCTGCCGGGCTGCCCAGGAAGGGCGCTCGGGCTATCGCCGGCTGCAGCCGGCCCGGGAAGGCTGCGTCAGGGTGACTGGGTTCCTGTGCGGTTTGCAGGGGAACATTGCACAAGGGGGGAGCACGCCGCGCCGCCGTGGGACCGCGCGAGTGCCAAAAGCGAGGGACCTTCCCTGGCGAGTGCGGCACTGCAGGCCTGCAGCTGGGGGCACGTGCCCCACTGCCAGCTGAGACCTCTCCTGGGYACCTGCCTGCTCCCCGAGTACCTCATCTGCACTTTGGGAATCTAACCTGCTCCACGGGCACCTAACCTGCTCCCTGGGCATCTGCCTGCTGCCTGGGCACCTAACCTGGTTGCTGAGTACCTAACATGCTCCTCGAGTACCCAGCCTGATCCCTGGGCACCTAACCTCCCTGAGTACCCAACCTACCCCCCTAGTACTGAGGGCAGGTCGTCTCTGCCTTCTGCTGCACCAACCCCTTTTCCCCCCACCWTGCAGTGCTGGAGCGGAGGGTCAGCCCCACGGGCATGAACCCGGGAGCCCGTGGCCGCTGCTTCCAAGCAGGAGCGCTTCGATTCTTGCCCAGCAGCGGAGCTGGGCCAAGCGGGGCCAGGCTGAGGTCCCTTTCCCTTGCTGAGGCGCAGCAAGACAAACACTCTCCATCATTCCCAGGAAACAGCTGCATCCAGCTCTTGGCAGAGCCCGTTTGGGCTGTGATCCCGGAGAAGGACAAGTCAGGGGGTCTCTGGGGGAGCTGCTTGACAGCAGGGTGACACAAATACGCTGGCATTTGGCGCTGTGCAACAGCAGGCTCTGAGACTCTAGTACCTTGTTTGCCCTTTGAAAACACCACCAGAAATTAGAGGTATTATAAAAAATCTCCTCACAGCAGAAGTGAAACTGCCCCGGGGCACAGCTTGTTTTCCTCCCTGCGGGCGTGGGCTCGGGCACACCTCACAGTGCCCACATGGGGYGGCCCGGGAGCCCCACGGCTCTGCCCGGCGCTTCCAGGGGCACATTGCACTGCAATGGGCACCTGCAGCAGAACCCATCGCAAGGAAGCGCGCCCACGATGGGAACGGGGTTCGGTTTGTGTTGGCCAAGTATAAACTCGCTGCAGGAGAGTGCACATCTTGTGGGATGGTTTCCTCCTTTTGTCTGGTGTTGCTCACGCTGGAGCATCGTTAACTTCTCTGCAACTGGGAAATACATGTGACCTGAGGAGTTCTCCCTGCTGCTTTAGCTGGAAGTGAGCAGTGATTCCTGCAGAAAACCCTGCCAAGGAAATTCAGTTTAAAAGAAGAATAGGGTAAAAAAAGATTTATGATGGTTCAGCAGTGATCCCAGAGGAGACGGACACAATGGGGGATGTTTCTGAAGTGTTGATGGAAGTCCATAAAGGCTATTAGCAACTGGGGGGAAGTTCCGCCCTGTGATTAGACCCTTCAAATAAAGGTTCCAGAGGCAGGAAAACACATTGTGCAACCAATTCTTTGGAAACAGTGTATATGAAAATTCAGAGCCGAGCTCAGGCTAAGCAGGAGCAGGAGCCCCATCACGGGGCAGGCGGCAGGCGCCCCGGCAGCGCCGGGCTCCGGGAGGAGGCAGAGAGGCGGCAGGGAGCCGGCAGCGGGGTCGGTGCCTCGCAGGGGCCCCACGTGCCCCTCGCCCGCGGGATGGGGGCCAGGGCAGCGCCAGGCGCGGGGCTGGGACGGGAAGGGGAAGCGGCCACGGTGGGAGGCGATGCGATGCGATGCGCTGTGCTGCACCGCGCTGTGCCGTGCGTGCGGAGGAAGCGCTCGGAGCGGCGCCCGGCACTGGGGCCAGTGTGGTAGGACCCGCTGCTGAGCCTGGGCACCGCACGGGGCTGGGCAGGCGCTGCCAGGAAGGCACAGGCGCCAGCGAGGAGGGAAACCCCGAGGAGCAGCGGGGCCCTGCGTGAGAGGCGGCCGGGGCTCCGCTCACGCCTCTCCCCTGACACGCAGGGCACGGCCATGGGACAGCGCTCCGCTGCAGGGACCTGGGCTCCCGGCCCTCGTGGCATCTGCTACCTGGGCATCACTGCGGCGACGTGGGGTAAGCGCCCGGCGCGGGCTCTGCGCAGCAGACCCACGGCTCTGGGAAGGGGGCGAAGGGCGAGGCTTGTTTTGGGTGCCCGCAGSCGCCGGGGCAGCTCGAGCGCGGCCAGCGCTGGCGTGGGGGTCACACCGAATTAAAGCTCTCGCTTCATGGCAGGGGAAGTGCTGGGTCTAGGAGAGAACAAGGGAAATGAGGGAAAGAAATTATGTTATTTGGGGGAAAGCCGGGTTGGTGCCTGTGAGACCWGCTTTGTCCGCTGTGCAGAGCAAGACCTGCTGCCCCTTCCCTAGAGAGACCAGGCTTAGATCCGGAGCAATCTSGGCTATTTTTCAAGTGACCTTTTGTGATCCATCCAAGGAACAGAGGTGGTGTCAAGAGCAGACTGATGCTTAGGTCCAAGGGAAAGGCAGACGCTCTCAATTCCTATATGGGAGGAGGCAYGATGGGGCAGCCTGGAAGAGCCCAGGGGCCAAAACCCAGGCAAACAGCACGCAGGTGTGAGGCTCCCAACTCCAGGTGGGACACAGMGAGTTAATATAAGACTGGAGAGAAGAAGCAGAGGGGAATTTGAGGTGAGGGATGAGCAKGGCTTCTGGAAAGGTGGGATGTCACTGGTATGTGACATCTGGTAAGCGGAAAGGAGCAGTGGGCAGCGTGGARGATGGTTAAGTATTGGAGGGGTTTCCTGGTCCATGTTGGTTTGGGCATGGGATGCACAAGGGCATCAGCAGCTGCTGCCTTGGGCTTTGCTTTGGGGCTGGAGAGGGGTCAGGTGCTGTGCAGAGGGGGCTGAGGACCCAGTGAGCCCCCGGGAGMCCCCTGCACCCTCCAGGAATGAAGGGCGGGGCTGCTGTTGGAGGCCAGATGCTCCTCAGCTTCAATTTTGCTTAACAAAATGGATAGTTTGATCTTCTGTGAGGGGAAAACAGTCTAATTATGAAAATTTTTGTTGCATTATGAGTGTTTATTCCTTGTGAGCCCAGTTGGACCCAGGAAGCCCTGGATTCGTGTTTAATCTACAACGCCTGGACCTTTGTTTCCGTAAGGAAAGGGTGTGATATGTTCCCTTGAGAGAGAGCTGTACCCCAGGCTGACCACATGCAGTGAAGTCTCCTTGTTTAGTTAGATGGGTATCTGCAGATATGGAGATACCTGATTACAAGGAGGAGGGAGGAAGTTTTTTTCTTCTGTGGCTAAAAACTTGTGATTGCATCAAGTTGTGGTGAGAAATCTTGTAATCAAAGCAGCGTTTCAGATGTATCCCCMCCATTTCTGGGTGTGGATTCCAGTTAGTCTTGGGCTTTGCCCTCTCAGGGGGGCATGACCACCACGTGAACTTGACTTTTGCAAGCCTTTGTTTTGCAACGCTGCGTTTTACAAAACCCTTCAGACCTTCTCTGGCGCAGGTCAGCGGCTGCTTCAAAGCACCTTGGTTAGGAGCCACGGGCCTTCGCAGCTCTGTGCTGGCCGCTGGGCTGCGTGCGTGACGCGGCGGCCCCGCTGTCCCCTGCCACAGGCCTCGTCGCGCAGCTGCAGGCGGCGGCCTGGATGTACAGTTACACGGAGCAGAAGGACTACACGTGGGAGCAGGCCAGGAGCTACTGCCAGACCTACTTCACGGACCTCGTGGCCATCCAGAACAAGAAGGAAATCGAGTACCTCAATGAATGGCTGCCCTTCCACCCACGCTACTACTGGATCGGCATCCGCAAGCTCAACGGCACCTGGACCTGGGTGGGCACCAGGAAGGCGCTGACGAAGGAGGCCGAGAACTGGGCCGCGAAGGAGCCCAACAACAAGCGCTCCAACCAGGACTGCGTGGAGATCTACATCAAGAGGCAGCGGGAGCCGGGGAAGTGGAACGACGAGCCCTGCARCAAGAGGAAGCGGGCGCTCTGCTACGAGGGTGATGCCTAGGGACCTGTTGGGACAGGGGGCTGGGGCTCCAGTTGCTGGTAGGGAGGCTGCTGTGGGACCTGTTGTCCTTGGGGGACTAGTTGAACTCCCGAGGGGCTTGGGGCTGTCCCCACCATCCCGGGGTACAGGGCGGTGCATGCGGCACCTGGGGCTGGGGGTGCTGCACGGGCAGCTCCTCACAGCCACRTGTGCCCGCAGCCTCCTGCCAGCCCTTGCCCTGCAGCCAGCGCGGCCAGTGTGTGGAGACCATCGGCAACTACAGCTGCGAGTGCCAGCCCGGCTTCCACGGCCGCGACTGCGAGAATGGTGAGGGCCAACGCAAGCCGTGCAGGAACGGCCCCTCCGCGGCACCCGGGCTGTCCCGGGGACCGAGGGGCGGCAGTGCCGGGGGTGTCCTGGCAGCCCGGGCAGCGCAGGGGCTGCRGTTGGATGAGGTTAGACGAGCTGGGAGGGATGGGCCGAGGCAGGAAGGGGCACTCCGGAGAGAGTCACAAGGGGAAAATGGCGGCGGGTTGTGCAGGGGGGCAGAGTGCCGGAGCGGTGCCCGGAGCGGTGCCCGGCCCAGGCAGCTCTGCTCCCTCGCACCAGTACAGCACAAGCTGAGGCTCAGAGCGGTTATGGGACACGCCATGGGACCCCCTGGGCTGCCTTTCTACGGCGCGAGTGGCTGAGGGAAACCAAGGCACGGGGCGCCCCTGCAGCCGTCCCGCTGAGCCGCCCGGCTCCGGGAACAGCCTCCAGGCACGGTGGAAGTCCCCGTGTGCCCTATCCAACACCTGGCTCCGACCCTTCCCGCTCCAGGCCTTTCCATTTCCCAAAGTTTTGGGTTTTCCCAAACAGAGTTAGACTGTTTTTTCCTGTTGGGCTCAAATATCTGCATATTTCTTTTCTTCCAAAGAGTAAAGCGAGTTAGTCAGCTTGCCCTGGCAGTAACTAAGTTGCTCTAAAATTTCCAGCTGGTTTTAGTCCAAGAATAAGAGAAAGATCCTGCTGTGGTGGGTACCCAGGGCCCTGCCAGGAAGGACGCATCCCTGTTCCCACTGTCCTCGTGCACATTGCACTGGGTCTAGCTGCTGCCATTGCAGGCACCCTGTGGCAGCTGCCAACACGAGGCTACAGCCCCACGTGGCACCACGGCCATAGGTGGTTCTTTCCTCCTGCCACGGTGGTGGGAATGAAGGCAGGCAAGGGGTGATGATGATGCCGGTGGGGCTGGGARGGAGGCGGGCAGGGCTGTGGGACCTGCAGGGTCTCCCATATGCTGKGTGCAGGGGACGTGAGGCTCTGGTGGGGCAGCAACTGTCCCTCGTGACACCAAGGGCCTGGGGGMTGGAGCTGCTGTAGCAGAGGGAGCGTTCAGCCGCGCTTTTAGCATCTGGTTGGGAAGGCAGATCAGGTATGTGTTAGTGTAGGGATGAGTTCCATTAGGAAAGGATCGGGAGTGATTCTGGACGCTATCCCCGGCTTTAAGAAAATCTGTATCCTTGTGCTGAGACCTGCTCTCCCATTGCAGTCGTCACATGCCCGGTGCTGRGTGCTCCAGACTGGGGGGAGCTCAGCTGCTCCCACCCCCACGGCAACTTCTCCTTCGGCTCCACGTGCACCTTCTCCTGCCGCAG